>CM040397.1:70045312-70439469 GCA_022702515.1 Ilyophis sp. 1 JC-2022 | reverse complement strand
CCTTATGCCACTCCCAGTCTCCTTCTTCAACCTGCTATTTAATTTCTCCCTTCTCTATCATGGTGTGGTGGTGCTACCTAGCTGTCTAGTAGCAAGGCTACTTCAGCACTAGAAGCTAAGTTAAGAGTTATAAATTATTTGTCATAATCGCCTCCGTTTGCATTGCAAGCATGCCAAATTATACCCCATGTACTGTATGTGCCCTCCGTGGATGCACAAAGTGGAGACTAAGCGTGTCCACGTGAAAAAATCTTATGATTATTTAATGTGGATGCTCTATTAATGATCATGGTTTTGGTAAATGAGAGTGTTGGTATGAGCAAGTGTCCATAGACTTTTGGCCATGTAGTGTAATATTCCAAAATAATATTCAAGCACATAAATGTTGACAGACATAAAATCATTTATAGAATACATCACTTGAGTGCGTTAAACTGCATTTTCCAGGGTTTCCAGGAGGATTTACAAAAAAAGTGTCCCCACTATACCTTAGTTCCCCCTAACAATCATAAAACTGTGTTTAGTGGTAGAGAATGGCAATATACTGATATGTACAATTTTCTAAGCAGTCAGTTCTACTGTTTACCATTTATTTTGCACTCTGCATCAAGGATATTCATCTCTCTTACTCCTTGCAATCCGTCCTCCAATCTCCATTGGTAGGTACCGTATAGATAATCTGGGGAAAATATTATGGAAATGAGGCCTGAGAAACCACCCACCCAAAACAGCATAGCATCAACAAAGGATGAGAGTATGAATATGCTAACATTTGATTAAAAAAACATGTCTATTAATTTTATCTAAAGGTTTAGCATTAAAAAACACGGCTTAATTTCATATGGTTATCCAAAAATACATGATGAAGTGATCGCTACATCTTACCTGCAAGCTTTAAATTTCATTCATTTGTAACCTTAGCTAAAAAAACCTTATCGCGGGCGGTGGATTTTCCCCCAGAGTATGGTGAGATGTTTATTCTTTTTGTCGAAGTCTTCTCCTTCAAGTTTAAAATTATTGATGTATGATTGTGGGGGCAATTTGCCTGACGTCGTCGTTCACAAATCTAACAAGCATATTAATTACATCTGACGTTAGCGCATAGTAACGTCAATGTTAAATTGGCTATTATTAAGCTAGCTAACTTTGGTTAATAATGTTAGCTCAGGTTCTCCCCCTATAAAACTCTTCAAACAAAATATATAACATTAACTTGCTTGACTATTTAAATAAATATAACGTACGCTACTTAACTATCAACGAAGTTGATCTTTTTAAAATTTTTGTAAGTTAGGTCGCGTTGTGCTTCAATTCGGGGTGATTATTCCAAGCTAGTTTCCAGCCCAAAGCACTGCCATTCCCAGATTTATCTTGGTTAAAAACATTACATTCGTATTCATGACGACAAATAACTATTCTGTCATGGATATAGTCGAAATGTGTGGCCGTTATTTACTGAAACGAAGTAACTACAGAACAGATAGGAAAGCAACATTCTTCCCATACAGTAGCAGCTATCCCTAGTAATGAACACTGAATGCAGTTCACAGTGAACTGGGTAAATCACTCTACTACAATTCTATTCTAAACATTATAAACTTGGATACACAGTTCAACAAGAACACATACCATGAGGTCCTAGATAAGTATTAGTCCAGGTGGAGTCTGAAAAGGTGTGTTTTCAGGCCACGACGGATAGCAGGCAGGGTTGGCATGGAACGTAGGGGAATGGGAAGCTCGTTCCACCACTGGGGAGCTAGGGTGGAAAAGCTCCGCAGTCGGGACGAGCGGTGCCATTGACACGGAGGGGGGGGGAAGTGCAAGTCGCCCTGCAGTAGATGAGCGAAGTGGTCGAGCAGGAACATAGTTCTGTATCAAGTCCTGCAGGTAGACAGGGCCTGTCCTATTGGCTGCAGTGTAGACCAGGGTCAGAACTTTGAACCTGATACTGGCTGCAACAGGCAGCCAGTGGAGTGACCTCAACAGGGGGGTGACATAGGAAAATTTCGGAGGTTGAACACAAGCCGGGCAGCTGTGTTCTGGATGAGTTGAAGAGGCAGGATGGCGCAGGCTGGTAAGCTTGCGAGCAGGGAGTTACAGTAGTCCAGGCGTGAGGTGACCATAGTCTGGACCAAAATCTGGGTGGAGAAGGTGGTCAGGTACGGTCGAATCCTCCTGATGTTGTACAGGAGGAACCTGCAGGACCGTGCCGTCGCCCTGACGTGGTCTTTGAAGTCCAGCTGGTCGTCTAGGACCACTCCCAGGTTCTTTGCAGAGCGGGAGGCAGCCACCATGGTCCCGTCGACGGTGATGGAGAGGTCAAGTAGTGGGAGGACTTGTATGGCATGAAGCGGAGCTCTGTCTTGTCGAGGTTGAGCTTCAGGTGATGGGTAGTCATCCATTCAGAGATGTTATATCTAGAGAACCTAACTAACATTAGCAGGCATTTAATTGACGTAAACGTTAATTACGTCACCCGGATCATTTTTTTGGAGCCCGGATAAAATTTCTTGACCAGAGGAATGATTAAGTCATCTTAGAATCTTCATCTCCACCGCTCCTAGCGAGCAGGCAGCGTCGATATAGCAACAGATGCTGTTTTAGAACGTCAATACGTCACAGAGGGCTTTAACAGCTGTTTCAGAACTTGAATACGTCACCCGGATCAATTTTGCAGCCCGGATCAAATTTGTTGTGACACCTACTTCCTCAGAAAATGGCATTTTTGTGGAGCTTCACTCGTGTTGCGACAACCACCGGAACACCTCGTCCAGGTGTCTCAGGTATGTCTGAAAGTCAGGTGAATATACAATTATGTCGTCAAGATAAATCAGTCATGACTTGTTCACCTGGTCCCCCAGGCACCTCTGCATTAACCACTGGAACGTCGTGAGCACGTTCATTAGCTAAAAAGGCATACGGTTAAAATGGTACAGGCTAATGGGGGTAGTAAAGGCCATCTTCGTACGGTTCGCGGGATCTACCTCCACCTGCCAGTAGCCACTAGCCAGCTCCAGGGTTGAATACCTGGCCGCTTCAATCCCGTCAAGGACTCCTCGATGCGGGGCAGAAGGTAAGCGTCACTGTGCGTCACAGCATTCCTCACGAGGACTACCAGCGTGGCTCACGGCCTTCTCCGCAATCACTCCACTCCCCAGCATATCTCACAGCAGGGGCCGCAGCTCTGGAAAGAGATAGGGGGGAGAGGGCCGATACCTTTCGCGGCTTGGAGGAGCATCTTCTGTTGGAATATTATGGAAAACAGCATCGGTCTTACCAGTTTGCGGCCCATGATAATTACTCCTCATGGGCCGCAAACACCCCAGCCCACCCCCGAATCAGCTCCCAGAACCATTTGTTGCTAGTCGGGTGCCAGGCCCTCGGCTTCCGGTAGGTCCAGGAGTCTTCCTAACCCGCCAGGGTTTGAGTAGTCCAGACATCCACAACCACTTCTCCTGGGCTGGGAGTCTGCAGCACCATGTCGCAGCCACCCTGCACCTGTGAGGGTCAATACTGGCAATGGTCACCAGGGGGCGCTGTCAGGGCAACTCAAAGAGGTAAGGGTGAACATTAGCAATGAGTAGGAGTACATAGCCTCCTCGTACTCGGATCAGCCCTCTTGCCACCTTCCACTCACCCCCCTCGTCCACTCCTTCCACCAGCACTGTCCTCCACCACTCACTTGGGCCCAGTGTAATACTTCCTAGAGGACCGGGAACTGGACAGGATCTCGCCGGGTGAGACGGGCACTCCCCAACTGGTCCGGGCCAGGGGGGTCATTCTGAAGGTGGTAGCAAACTGCGAACACTTTCTCCCACTCGTGGCATGCCTTCCCCTGCTGGCTGGCTACAAACCTTAGCGCCACTGGCTGTGTGCCCCGCATCACCTCTCCTCAGCAATGTTGAACAACGCTCATCCCCAGCACCCCACAGTCAGACCCCTGGCAATCGTCCTGCACAATAACAACCCCCTTTTCTGGTACATGAACCCCCCATTACAAAATCCATCACTGCATAACCGATAAAAGGGATTTGCAAACCATTTTCTGCCCGCAGATTGAGCCACTCCAGGACACCGGGATTCTGTAGGGCCGGTCTCCAAAACATTGCCTGTAGTACCCCTCACTGAACAGGTTGACCTGTAAGCCAGTGTCCAGCAAGCAAGGGAATTTTCGCCTAGCAACCTCCACCTCCACCTGGGGGCACCCGCCCAGCACTCCTTTCCTCTGCCGTTCCTCTTTCTCCGGGCCTGAGTGGCCAAAGCTATTATGGGCGTTTGGCTTGCCGGCCCCTCCTCCAGGGTTTTTCCTACTTGGTAAATTATTTGGTAGCCGCCAAAATTATTTCACGGACCGACAAAGGGAAATCACGACCGCCAAAATGACAATAATTGAGAAAACGGCAAATAAAATCATATCCGAATGAATTTCAGTTCATTTGGATTTTTCCGCCAGCGGATGGCGATATGTTATACTAGAGCCTTTAACATGTCGGTACTAGGAGATGGGAAGAAGAATATAGAACCACGACTCAGTTGTTCAGTGCGTGCGACTGACTTGGTAGAAAGTGATAGTGAAGAGAGAGCGCTCTCCAACTTTGAATGACCTTTGAAGCTCTAACTTCTGAAAAGATAAAGGCTTTAACCCTATCCACGTTGGCGCCCTAGTGGTAGACGTATCAGTTTCAATTACAGTATTCATGTTTGTCTGAAATAATAAACTAGGCTACAGCTTTAAGAAAACTTTGTAAATGTTTAGCCACTGCAGGGCAATAAAATAGGAGGGTGCTATTAAGAGCCCAAAAGCGCTTACGACCCTCGTCTAGCCACGGCCACAGACTGTAAAATGCACCATTTATACATGCTAAGAAAATCATGTTCAGATATAGAAACAATTATATATATTTTAAATGTTGTACAAATCAGCATTCTGCGTTTTCCTTTGCTTACTGCACTATATAGGCTACAGTAGCCTACCTGATGCACTTTCAGTTTAGAAGAAACCTCATTTTTTTCTCCAAAATCTCTCATATAAATATGTTTATAAAACCCTGGAGAGTTTATCTTACATTTCCCCAAGGTCCAGTACAGTCCGACATTTCCACATTTCATTAATCAAATGAGACTGATTAATTTTTAACCTAACTTAGGAATAATAAGGGTAAACCTCAATATTCCATAGTTATTACCTATATTTCTGGCACCCCATGTAAGAGTTTTTATGTTGTCGGGAAAGCGAGGATTAGGCAAAATGTGTATTTTCTGTATTCAGCGGTTCCAACTCTAAATCAGGTTTTAAGATTAAATCATTTTATTAAATGAAAAAACAGTCAACAGACTTAAAATCACTAATTTATGTAGGCTGACTACATATAATTTACAAAAAGGAAGACATTAACCCAGACATTAATTAGAAGATACCAGTAAAGAGAGAGAGACTAATAAACCAGAAAACATTTACCCTCCTTCAGCTGAACAGGAACAAAAAAAAACACCACCACAAAAAATAAAAGGGGAAAAGCTTAATCACCCAAAAAACTCCAACTGAATTGAGGCTTCTTTCTTTGGCCCCCTAAGTACCTACTCCACAGGGAGGGGATCCCAGCCCTGATTGGGTTAAGGTGTAGAGGGGAGGGTGGTGGTCATTTATGACAAGGACTGGTTTATTAAAGGCGGATAAATTCTTATTAATTGAATTTATCTTGTGCTGTTAAAGGATATTTCACATTCATGTGAAAGAAGTAATTTTGTGGAGCCTACCCCATCATATTTGCATAGCGTGAATACTAGCAACGTCAGCTGTCCCTGCTGACCGTTAACGGTATCCCCGGTAGTCCTGGTTGTCAGGCTCCCCAGTCACTCCCATTCATTTTCGGGACCTCACCAAAATGAATAGTTTTAAAAGCACACACTAACTACAGCAGATAATACATTGGTAAAAGAGAACACAATGGTGAAAAGGTATTCACTCAGTCACTGCACTGTGGAAAGGTCAGGCAAAGACTATATACCCCCTTCCAAGATGGCAGCATGTCTATTGTCTCTGTTCAGTGCTTGTTTGTTTGTTTGTTACTAGCAATTTTATTGAATTTTAGCATCATTTTTTTTTTTCACTTTTTACTAAGGTTTTTTAGTTGCTGTTTTATATATTGTTGGAAGTCCCTGTCTTGCTCTGCAAACTGTGGCCTATTCTGAGAGTTGCCTTACTCTCCAAAACTGTGGCCTATTTCACATGCTTGGCCTACTCAGCAGCCTGCTATCAGCCTAAATTTAGCAAACGCCCAGCTACTGCCCAAGCTCAGGCTGCAGTAGCAGCCCAGCTACCAGCCCAGGCCAGGCCAGGCCAGGCCCAGGCCCAGGCTTTAAGCAGCCCATCCTTCAGGACCAGGCCCAGGCTACAGCAGCTCATCCACCAGGAGAGGCCCGGGCCCAGGCCCAGGCTACAGCAGCCCATCCACCATCAGAGGCCCAGGCTACAGCAGCCCATCCATCAGCAGAGGCCCCGGCCCAGGCTACAGCAGCTCATCCACCAGGAGAGGCCCAGGCCAGGCTACAGCAGCCTATCCACCATCAGAGGCCCAGGCCCAGGCTACAGCAGCCCATCCACCATCAGAGGCCCAGGCCCAGGCCCAGGCCCAGGCCCAGGCCCAGGCTACAGCAGCCCATCCACCAGGAGAGGCCCAGGCCCAGGCTACAGCAGCCCATCCACCATCAGAGGCCCAGGCCCAGGCCCAGGCTACAGCAGCCCATCCACCATCAGAGGCCCAGGCCCAGGCCCAGGCCCAGGCCCAGGCTACAGCAGCCCATCCACCATCAGAGGCCCAGGCCCAGGCCCAGGCTACAGCAGCCCATCCACCATCAGAGGCCAGACCCAGGCCCAGGCTACAGCAGCCCATCCACCATCAGAGGCCCAGACCCAGGCCCAGGCTACAGCAGCCCATCCACCAGGAGAGGCCCAGGCCCAGGCTACAGCAGCTATTCCACCAGCAGAGGCCCAGGCCCAGGCTACAGCAGCCCATCCACCCTCAGAGGCCCAGGCTACAGCAGCTCATCCACCAGGAGAGGTCCAGGCCCAGGCTACAGCAGCCCATCCATCAGCAGAGGCCCAGGCCCAGGCTACAGCAGCTCATCCACCAGGAGAGGCCCAGGCCCAGGCTACAGCAGCCCATCCATCAGCAGAGGCCCAGGCCCAGGCTACAGCAGCTCATCCACCAGGAGAGGCCCAGGCCCAGCTGGCTGCCTTGGCAATCCTCGCTGGCCTTGCACACTGCCTGACAAAGTAAAAGAATCTCTGCCGGACAGCCAAGATGGCTTCTTTTATTATTTTATCTTTTATTATTTTATTTTTTGCTTTATCTATCCTGGACCCTGGGACTCATACAAACTCCGTTCAACCACCTGTCTATGAACATGTGATTTCTCCAGTGGTGAGTGTCCCCTTGCAAAGGTTCCAGTTCTATCCCTGTTAGTTTTAGTTTTCTTTTAGTTTCTGTTTTAGTTGCCCTTTTAATTATGCCTATTTTGCACAGTTCACCTCAGTCAAGCTCCTTCAGGATTGTTTTCTGAAATCCGATCATCTCGCAATGTTTCTGACTTCTCAAAAACAAAGGATGCTATTTTTTTTTTTTTCTGTGCTTCTTATAGGAAAAAATGCCTTATTTTTTTATTGCTTTTTACTGTCTGGCAACGTTAAACCCAATCCGGGTCCTGTACCACTGTCCGATACGTTGTCACAACCAGCTAGCCACGAGACTACCCAGCTACCTGTTAACACGGTGAGTTCAAAACAGCATCAGACCAAACTTTTCCAGACCGTTAATCATGCTAAGGTTATATGGACCCTAAAGTTAAACCAAAAGGAGTTTTTGGAGGGCACATTAACGTTAGAAGTCTTATGTCCAAATGTGAACAACTTGAAAAGCTTCTGTTAGATTCAAACCTGATTATTTAGGACTATCAGAGACATGGTTAACTCCAGTATCCCCTTTATGTGCCGTTAACATCCCAGGCTACAACATATTTAGGAAAGACCGCACTTGCGGAAAAGGCGGAGGTGTTCTGTTATATGTAAAATCATGTTTTCAATGTGTACAGATTGATTCCCTCACAACGCCCTGGAATGTGTTGGTGTTACCATCAAACTTTCCACTGAAATGTCTTTCAGTGTCATTGTGTTGTATAGGCTGCCGAACGCAAAGGAAGGTTTTTATGATCACCTGTCAGAAATCCTGAAGGCCTGCAGTGGGAAGGAGGTTCTCCTGATGGGTGATTTTAACCTAAACTGGCTCGACAAATCGCGGCGAAAGAAGCTTAAGAACATCACAACCAGATTTAACCTAACACAGTTAGTTAAGAACCCAACTAAAATTACAAGTTCTTCTAAAACTCTGCTAGATTTGGTATTTACAAACAAAATTGACCGGTATATCTAAGACCTATAACCTGATCACAGGCATTTCTGACCCATAACCTCACACTGGTGTCTCGACAGCTATCTAAGGGACGTTATAGAACCCAACATAATAGTAAAAGTCAAAATCCCACATCCTTCATCCCGAATAAAGATATAGAACGTATGAAAAATGAACTATTTGCGATAAACTGGGAGTCAGTAACAACGGAGGAGAACTGTGAGAGGGCATGTGAGGCCTTTAACTCAGCCATATCACAGGTTTATATTACCTTTTGTAATTCGTTTCCTCCTCTCCAAATTCACCATCACAGCACAGAGGAAACACAACCACAGGCAGACCATACCATGGTTTTAATGAGCAGTTATGGACCCTTATGAAAGAAAGAGACGCAGCTCTTAAAAAAATCTCTTAAATCAGGCCTGGTAACTGATAGAATGGTTTTTAAAACCCTCAGAAATAAAGTGACAAGACAGCTTAGAAAACCAAGCAAATTTTTTCTTAGAGGTTATAAATCAAGCTAAAGGGAACAGCAAAGCCCTATGGAACTGCATCGATCAACTATCAGGAAGAGTGCGAGCTAGTAATGGGCCCATAGAACTCAACATGCATAACCGGAATAGTCCAGCAGCTATCACAGAAACACAAAAGGATAGCCAGGAGGTTGCTAATATTTTTAACAACTATTTCATTGAGTCAGTCTTAGAATTAGGTAGACCCTTTATGGACGTCCAGCTCCCCACAGTTAGCGCTGTTATGATCAGCGATGTTAAGCTTTGTACCTGTAAACAAAACAAAAGTGAACAAACTCCTCTCATCACTGTCCAACTCAAAGGCGAAGGATACCTGGGGACTAAACTCGGTATTTCTTAAAATCATAAAGAAGGATTAAGTAACCCCATTACTGTCAGGGGGTAGCGTGGGAACGAAAGGACCAGACGCGACAGTAGGTGTACAGAGGATGCTACCTGAACACCACAAAGCGGGAGCGAAAACCCCGCTAACAGGGAATAACAATAATCAAACAAAATATAACTCTCCACACCTGGAGAGATACCGCTACAACTGAAAACAACCCTAAAGGCGAAAACTCTTAACACTTTATACAATGCAATAACAACAAACAAAAACCCTATAGCTCACAACGAGGGAACCGAAACCAAAAACTCTCTTGCAAAACGAGATAGCCCTGCACACACGGGCGGTAACAATAATGGTGATATAAACGACAACGAAAAAACAATTGCACCCTCGTACGTGGACTATAATGCCCGATAAATGGTGAAAGCAATGAAAACAAAATAACGCTTACGAATTCCAAAACGCGACGAGAGCGGGACTGGAAAAGGATGCTATCCTACGATACCGGCTTTCCTCGAGAAACGAATGGCAATATGGAAGCGTATAATAACGCTGACGTGTGCTTTAAATACTGACAGGTAACCCTGAACAGGTGAACACACTGAACTGAAAACCAAAACCTGAAACGGACTAGGAAACCAAAACGAAGGAACGCAACGTGAGCGCTCTCCAGGGAAGTGGACAATATACAACAAGCAGGCGGAGAAACCATGACAGGACCCCCCCACTAAGGGACGACCCCAGACGATCCCTCAAGCCTGCGACCCCGGAAATCCCTGATAAGTTGAGGGTCCAGAATATTTTTGGAGGGAACCCAACTACGCTCTTCCGGACCATAACCCTCCCAATCGACTAAGAATTGGAAACCTCTCCCAACCCGTCTCTCCGGCCAAAATACGGTGGACAGTGTACACTGGACCTCCCTCCATCATCCGAGGAGGCGGCGGTGGCTTCTCAGCGGAGGCCAGCGGGCTAATGAGGACTGGCTTAAGCCGGGAGACATGAAACGTGGGATGGATACGCATAGCACGGGGGAGCTGTAATCTTACCGTAACCGGATTAATGCGCCGTAAAATTTTAAAAGGCCCAATAAACCGGGGTGCGAGTTTGCGAGACTCCACCTTTAATGGCAGATCACGCGTAGCGAGCCACACGCGTTGTCCTACCCTGAATGAGGGGGCAGGACGACGTCGTCTATCAGCTGCCACCTTGTGTCTAGCAGCAGCGCGCTGAAGCGCAGTCCGCACCCGCTTCCAAACAGAGTGACACCTCCGAATAAAGGATGTCACGGAGGGAACCACTATATTACTTTCCCAGCTCAGGGAATAGTGGGGGCTGATACCCCAGTTGAGCCTCGAAGGGCGAGAGACCTGTGGACGCGTTGCGCAAAGTATTATGGGCATACTCAGCCCAGGCCAGGTGTGTACTCCAGGAAGTGGAATTAGAGGCCGCCAGGCAACGCAGAGTGTTCTCCAGCGTCTGGTTAGTGCGCTCGGTCTGTCCATTCGTCTCAGGATGGAAACCAGACGACAAACTGACCGAGGCACCAAGCAGAGAACAGAATGTGCGCCAGAATTTGGCCGTGAACTGGGGGCCGCGATCAGAAACCACATCCAACGGCAACCCGTGTAGCCGAAAAACATGGTCTATCATGAGTTGCGCCGTTTCAGAAGCTGAAGGTAGTTTTGACAATGCGATAAAATGGGCCGCCCTGGAGAAACGATCTACCACGACTAAGATCACCGATTTACCCAGTGACATAGGCAAACCGGTGATGAAGTCGAGGGCGATATGGCTCCAAGGACGGCTGGAATGGGAAGAGGGCGCAAAAGCCCAGAGGGTGGGAGACTAGAACCCTTACTGCGGGCACACACCGGACAAGCCGCAACAAAACTCCGAACATCCCTCTCCAAACTGGGCCACCAAAACCGCCGAGAAAGAAAGTCCTTAGTGCGGTGAACGCCCGGATGGGCCGCTAATTGAGAAGTGTGACCCCAACGTAATACCCGGGACCTAAGCTTCAGCGGAACGAATAAACAGTGAGAAGGGCCCCCCCCAGGCCCAGGATCTGATCGCACTGCCCTCTGAACTGCAGCTTCAATGGCCCAAATAACTGGAGCCACAATTTGGTCGGCGGGAATGATAAATTCGGGGGCAGGAGCCCTGTCCGAATTATCAAAGACGCGAGAAAGAGCATATGGCTTACGTTCTTGGAGCCGGGGCGATACGTGAGCAGGAAATTAAAGCGCAAGAAGAATAACGCCCACCGGGCTTGGCGAGAATTAAGCCTCTTGGCTAGCTGCACGTACTCCAGGTTCTTATGGTCCGTCCACACCGTGAACGGATGCTCCGCCCCTTCCAGCCAGTGACGCCATTCCTCCAGAGCCATTTTGACTGCTAAGAGCTCCCGGTCCCCACATCATAATTTCTCTCGGCAGGTGTTAACGCACGAGAAAAATAAGCACAAGGATGCATCTTGTGGTCAATGGGGGATAGCTGGGAGAGAATGGCCCCCACTCCTAACTCCGATGCATCTACTTCTACAACAAAAGGAAGGGAGGGGTTGGGCGTGACAAGGATAGGTTCCGACGTAAAGCGTCTTTTGAGTTCAGAAAACGCCGCTTCGGCCCTCGAGTTCCATTGGAACCGGGAGGAAGAAGTCTTTTTTGTAAGTGAGGTAATAGGGGCGACTACCGCGCTAAAATTACGAATAAACCTCCTGTAGAAATTTGCGAAGCCTAAAAAACGTTGAACCTGTTTAAGAGAGGATGGCGTGGGCCAATTCTTAACGGCCGAGACTTTAGCTGGGTCCATCTGAACCTTGCCTTCTGCCACAATGAACCCCAGGAAAGACACTGATTTAGTGTGAAAGACACATTTTTCTGCCTTTACAAATAGCTGAGCCTTGAGCAGCGCGTTAAGGACCTGCCTGACATGGCGAACGTGCGTGGAAAGATCGGGAGAAAAAATTAAAATATCATCAATATAAACAAAAACCGATTTTTCAAGCATCTCCCTTAGCACGTCGTTAACTAACGCCTGAAAAACTGCGGGGGCTCTAGTGAGCCCGAACGGCATCACCTGATACTCGTAGTGTCCCGAGTGGGTATTAAACGCAGTTTTCCACTGGTCTCCTTCACGAATGCGGACGAGGTTGTAAGCGCTGCGTAAATCCAGTTTGGTAAAAATAGACGCCCCCTGGAGGCGTTCGAAGGCCGAATTCATAAGCGGGAGAGGATAACGATTCTTAATAGTTATCGCGTTAAGTCCCCTGTAGTCGATGCATGGCCTAAGACTACCGTCCTTCTTCTTGACAAAGAAAAACCCGGAGCCCGCCGGAGAAGTGGAGGGTCTAATGAACCCGTTGGCGAGGGATTCCTCTATGTAATTCCTCATAGCGGCACTCTCAGGGGCCGATAAGGAATACAGCGCTCCCCTGGGGGGAATCGAGCCAGGGTATAGCTTGATGGCGCAATCATACGGCCTATGAGGAGGCAGAGAAGTGGCGCGTTGCTTACTAAAAACCTCCGCAAGATCAGTGTACTGCTGAGGAACATTAGCTGGCACTGGAAATGGAATAGCTCCGCCCACCTGAACATTCTCCAAATCTGATTCCGAGTCGCGAGGGATGTCCCAATCGATCTCAGAAGGAGAGCTCTCCTCCTCCCATAAATTAAACCCATCAGCAAGCGAATCCCAAGAAAGACTCCCCCTGGTGTCGCGAGATGACGCTACAGACCCGTGAGCCCCATGGAGAACACTCTCCTCCTGTTCGCTGTCCGAACTGAAATCGGGAAGGGAGCGGCGCGAGCTGCCAGATCTAACAGCTCTATCTCTAACACAGTGGTGTCTGCACTGAACTCCCCAACGGAGAATAACCGAATCCTCTGCTCCCCAGTTAATATTGGGCTTGTGCTGAACCAACCATGAGTGACCCAGAACAAGGGGGTATGTGGGAGAATCTACTAAAAAAAAATTTATACGCTCCGTGTGATCCTGGAACGGAACTGACAGTTTTAAGGAGCTGGTAACCCGTCGAATAGCGCCCGTACCCAAAGGGCGACCGTCGAGAGCCGTTACTAACCGTGGAACGGAAAGAGAAACTGAGGGAATCCCCTGCTCCCTAGCCCACTTAATGTCCATAAGGGACTCTACTGATCCGGAGTCAATAAAGGCGATACAGCTGTTGGAATGCTTATTCCAACTCAGCTGCACAGATACTAGAGTTCGAGGAGAAGTTTGATCTTGTCTCACTAAGGACCTCGATTCCCTTAGCGAGACTCCTCTTTTCCCGCTAGTTTAGGACATTGATCTCTGTAATGCCCAGCGCGTTTACAATAACGACACCATGCCTCTCTCGCCCTGGTAAACTTGGGATCCCGTACAGCCGTCCCATCTACCTGCATGGGCTCCTCAGAAAATGAGGAAACCGGAACAACCACCGGACGAGGCACATAAATAGAGGACCGACCACTGCGTGGACCAGCGAATCTCTCTCTCTCTCTCTCTCTAATCCGATTGTCTATTCTGATAGCCGTAGACACTAACGCACCGAACGAAGCGGGTGGTTCGAGTGCAGAAAGGGCATCTCGAACTGAATCCGAAAGTGCTTTAATAAATAGAGCGGTAAGCGGTCCGTCCGGCCACCCAGTCTCCCCTGCGAGTGCACGAAAAGCAATAGAAAATGACGCCACCGTGTCGGAGCCTTGACGAAGATAAGTGAGTCGCATCGCCGCCTCCTGACCGGAAACGTCATGGTCGAAAACCGACGCCATCTCTTCTGCCAACCTCTCCATAGTGGACATCACGGGGAGCTTGCTCTGATTAAGGGATCCGCCCAAGCGAGAGCCGTGCCTGTTAAAAGTGAGAGAATAAACGATACGCGGGCCTCCTGAGTGGAAAACCGAGAGGGTTGTGATTTAAAAAATATAAGACACTGCGTCAAAAACCCCTTACACTTCCCGGTCTCTCCTCCATAGCGAAGCGGGAGTTGTAATTTGGGCTCGCGTGGAACGGGAATCCCTACAGGATCAGGAGGGATTAGTGCCGCCGCAGTTGGTGCTTGTATTACCGGGATTGAAGGTGAAGTAACCTGGGGAGATGTAATCGTCATAGTTAAAGTGCGAATGCTTTCCGCTAAATCACGCAACCCGTCTCCCTGATAGCGCAGCTGATTGCCGAACTGTGCTTGCTGAGAATGTAGGGCTTGGACGGAGGCTTGAAGAGCCCTAATGCCGGCCTCATGGCCGGAGATTGCAGCCTCCTGAGCTGAGAGAATTTGCCCTAGGTTCTCGACTGTCGCTGGTGCCTCCCTACTGGCTTCCATATTCTGTCAGGGGTAGCGTGGGAACGAAGGACCAGACGCGACAGTAGGTGTACAGAGGATGCTACCTGAACACCACAAAGCGGGAGCGAAAACCCCGCTAACAGGGAATAACAATAATCAAACAAAATATAACTCTCCACACCTGGAGAGATACCGCTACAACTGAAAACAACCCTAAAGGCGAAAACTCTTAACACTTTATACAATGCAATAACAACAAACAAAAACCCTATAGCTCACAACGAGGGAACCGAAACCAAAAACTCTCTTGCAAAACGAGATAGCCCTGCACACACGGGCGGTAACAATAATGGTGATATAAACGACAACGAAAAAACAATTGCACCCTCGGTACGTGGACTATAACGCCCGATAAATGGTGAAAGCAATGAAAACAAAATAACGCTTACGAATTCCAAAACGCGACGAGAGCGGGACTGGAAAAGGATGCTATCCTACGATACCGGCTTTCCTCGAGAAACGAATGGCAATATGGAAGCGTATAATAACGCTGACGTGTGCTTTAAATACTGACAGGTAACCCTGAACAGGTGAACACACTGAACTGAAAACCAAAACCTGAAACGGACTAGGAAACCAAAACGAAGGAACGCAACGTGAGCGCTCTCCAGGGAAGTGGACAATATACAACAAGCAGGCGGAGAAACCATGACAATTACATGTATTGTCAACCTGTGTATAAATGAATGTATGTTTCCTTCCACCCTGAAAACAGCTATTGTAACACCAATATTTAAATCTGGTAACCAAAAGGAAGTCAGCAACTACAGACCCATTAGCATACTCCCTGTAAAAATTCTAGAAAAGGTTATAGCTAAACAGCTCACAGTTCATCTAAGCAAAGAAAAGCTGTTACACCCTATGCAATTTGGCTTCAGAGCAAACCACTCTACGGCCACTGCATGCTGCTACTTCCTTGAGGTTATCAAGATGAAACTTGACAAGGGAGGGGTGGTTGGAGCAGTTTTTCTAGATCTCCGTAAAGCATTCGACACTGTAAATCATACTGTACTTCTATCTAAACTCTCGAACTTCAAACTCTCGCCCAACGCACTCAAATGGATACAGTCGTATCTATTTGATCGCTCTCAATGTGTCAAAATCCTGGATAAAACATCCCCACTGAGAGCCTGTACCATGGGAGTGCCGCAAGGATCAATCCTAGGCCCATTGTTGTTCAGTCTATACATCAATGACCTTCCTGCTGTCTGTAAGGATGTGGAGATACAGATGTATGCTGATGATACGGTCCTGTATGCACATGGGAAAAATAGTGAGACAGTTGCTGCTAAACTATCTGCAGCAATGGAAAGGGTAGCAGAGTGGCTGAGACTATCTAGCCTCACTCTGAACACAGATAAAACGGTCACCATGTATTTTTCAAAGCGCAAACAGTGTCAACACCCAAGCATTTATATAATGGGCCAAGAGATAAAAAATGTAGAAGTGTTCAAATATTTAGGGGTCACTCTAGACTCACAACTGACCTTCAAAAGACACATTAAAAAGATGTGTCATGTTCTTAAATTTAGCATAGCAAATTTCCGTCACATTCGAAACTCCTTGTCAGTTGAAGCAGCCAAGACCTATCTCAATGCCATGATACTACCGTATGTCCAGTACTGCATAGTATGCTGGTCTCAGGCCAACAGGTCTGTCCTGAACCCAGTACGGTCACTATACGGACAAGCCCTTAAGGTTCTAGACAAAAAGTCACGTCAGTATCACCACTGTAGAATTTTAGAGAAGTATAATATGTTGAGTCTAGACAACCTAATGATCTACTCTAATGTCCGTTTAGTCCACAAGATAATACATAATGCAGCCCCCCCACCCCTGAAGCCCTTTGTTCAGCTCCGCTCAGAATCAACCAGCCGAGCCTCTAGGTCCACCTCTAGGGGTGACTGCAACATCCCAAAACGCACCTCAGCTTTTGGTCAAACTGCCTTTTCCTATAAGGCCATTGAGGAATGGAATAAGCTCCCTGACCACATTAAAATTATCACAGATCATCGCAATTTCTCCCATGTGGTTAAGAAGAGTATTTTAAGTAATCAACAGTGTCAGCACTGATTGGGGGAGAGGGGGGGGTGCTGTCCGGGGGGGGGTACTAAATTCCATGTTGTTTTAATATGAATCTAGGTAGGTTAGGCTAGAACTGAGACCCCTTGGCATTTTATGTAGGCTACTAGAAAGTAGAAATAACTGTGGTAATAGAAGTAATAGCACATTGAAGTATGTTTTATGCTATGTATTGTCCTCGTTGAATGAACAGGTGGTTTTGTCTATTCATGATTGTGTATTTTATTGTGTATATGTTCATTGTAAGGACTACAGATGGAAATTAGCTCTTCTGCTAAATCTGGTGTAATCATCTCTTTGTTTTATTTGAAACAATTAATGTATATGCACACTGTCCTTTATAACTTCAATAAAACTAAAACTAAACTAAACCTCTTGTGACGTCACTGGGCAATATGTAAAAAAGGAACGTTTTTAGGGGGCGCAATTTTTCTCTGTATTTTGCCCTTGTGGCCTCTGGAAAAAAATGGAAACAATTTTTTAAATCACCCTCTCCATGAGCCCAAAATTGTAAATCCGTTAAGAAATGTAACCTGCATGTTGCCCTTTAATAAATTCTGAGGCATGTTGGGCCATAAACTGCTTCCTGTTCTGGGTCTCCTCAGAAATAATAAACTCGACACCCTACGGATGGGAGAGGGGGGGGGGGAGGAGAAGAGGAGCAGGCTACGTTACTCTAAATATTAGATATCCTACAATGTATATTCCCTACATAAGTGGCACCCCGTGTGAGGACTGTTACAGAGATAATCCACTGTAATTAATTTTTAGGCTAATATTTTTAGAATGCATCCCTTTGCCATTAGGTCCGGCGTCAGGCAGGGATGTCCTCTAGCATCCCTCCTGTACGTCATCTACCTTGAGCCGTTCCTCCAGGCCATCAGGGTTAATCCGGGCATTGCTGGTTACCCACTGCCCGGTGTCCGGGGGGACCGGCTTAGGGTGATGGCGTACATGGACGACATTACCATCGTCGGCACAGACAGTCACTCTATAACTACTGCCAACAAGGTGTTAGGTGACTTCTGTGCGGCCACGGGCACCCTAGTCAATAGGGACAAGAGTGAACGGTTCCTGTCTTGAGATTGGAGTGAGCCACTAACTGCTTCCTTTCCTGTACGCAGGGATAACATCAAGCTCCTGGGGGTGATCTTCCAGTCAGACGGAGAGGGAAGGCTGAGCTGGGAGGGAGCCCTCCGCCACGTCCAGGCCAAACTCCGGAGCTGGAGCGTGCGGCCTCTGACTCAGATGGGTAAGATCCTGGTCCTGAAGGCAATAGTCCTTCCCATTCTTCTGTACGTGGGGAGGGTGTTTCCCCCAGACAAAGCCACTAGTAAACTTATTGCTAGAATGGCCTTTCGCTTTGTCTGGGGGAGCACCATGAAATTAAAAAGAGCTACCCTCCACAAGAAAGAGAAGAATGGGGGCATTGGGGTCCCAGATGTAGTAAATATCATCCTGGTGCAGGGTCTGGCCACACTGGTCCAGAACACTCAGAAGGTTAAGAAGGCCTCTGGTACTTTTGCTAGGTACTATGCCACTCCCTTCTTGAGGGCAATGGGCCTGTGTGTGCTGGACCTGACAATACCATATAGCTGGGACCCCCCATATGTATATCGAGCCCTGAGGGCCTTTGGAGGTTCTTCCTTTTTTGTCTGTCTTGTAAATAGTGTCAGTTATTGTGGTGTCTTAATTGTTTGAATGTATTGTAACTGGGAAAAATTCCCCCATAAATTATGTGCTTTTATGAAATTTGAATGTGAAGTGTGTGTATGGAAATGTTTTTATTAGGAATGATTTTAAAAAACCAATAAAAACAAATTTTTCTCTGTGGGTGATAGCTGCCCTGAGCATGCTGTGAACTCCGAAAAATACAATTCAATCATGTCACTGAATTGCATTTCTGAAATGTCTAACATGAAAATTGATAGGGGAGTCATTTTTATATGGCTGTAAAACACACCTAGAATTTTTGTATTATAATATCACCAGAATAAATGTGTAGCCATGTTGTTTTCTTCTATTTACAGGTGCAGCTCAAAAAATTAGAATATCGTGAAAAAGTTCAATATTCTTTGTCACTCATTTCAGAAAGTGAAACTCATATATTATATAGATTCATTCCACATAGAGTGAAATATTTCAAGTCTTTATTTCTTGTAATTTTGATGATTATGGCCTACAGCTAATGAAAACCCAAATTCAGTGTCTCAGAAAATTAGGATATTGTGAAAAGGTTCAATATTGTAAACTCATGGTGTCACATTCTAATCAGCTAATTAACTCAAAACACCTGCAAAGGTTTCCTGAGCCTTTAAATGGTCTCTCAGTCTGGTTCAGTAGGCTACACAATTATGGGGAAGACTGCTGACTTGACAGATGTCCAGAAGAAAGTCATTGACACCCTCCACAAGGAGGGTAAGCCACAAAAGGTCATTGCTAAAGAAGCTGGTTGTTCACAGAGTGCTGTATCCAAGCATATTCATAGAAAGTTGAGTGGAAGGAAAAAGTGTGGTAGGAAAAGGTGCACAAGCAACAGGGATAACCGCAGCCTTGAGAGGATTGTCAAGCAAAATCCATTCAAGAATTTGGGGGAGCTTCACAAGAAGTGGACTGAGGCTGGAGTCAGTGCATCAAGAGCCACCACGCACAAACGAATCCAGGACATGGGCTACAAATGTCGCATTCCTCGTGTCAAGCCACTCCTGAACCAGAGACAACGTCAGAAGCGTCTTACCTGGGCTAAGGAGAAAAAGAACTGGACTGTTGCTCAGTGGTCCATCCTTTTCAGATGAAAGTAAATTTTGCATTTCATTTGGAAATCAAGGTCCCAGAGTCTGGAGGAAGAGTGGAGAGGCACAGAATCCACGTTGCTTGAAGTCCAGTGTGAAGTTTCCACAGTCAGTGATGATTTGGGGTGCCATGTCATCTGCTGGTGTTGGTCCACTGTGTTTTCTGAAGTCCACAGTCAACGCAGCCATCTACCAGGAAATTTTAGAGCACTTCATGCTTCCTTCTGCTGACAAGCTTTATGGAGATGCTGATTTGATTTTCCAGCAGGACTTGGCACCTGCCCACACTGCCAAAAGTACCAAAAGCTGGTTCAATGACCATGGTATTACTGTGCTTGATTGGCCAGCAAACTCGCCTGACCTGAACCCCATAGAGAATCTATGGGGTATTGTCAAGAGGAAGATGAGAGACACCAGACCCAACAATGCAGACGACCTGAAGGCCACTATCAAAGCAACCTGGGCTTCCATTACACCTCAGCAGTGCCACAGGCTGATCGCCTCCATGCCACGCCGCATTGATGCAGTAATTCATGCAAAAGGAGCCCCAACCAAGTATTGAGTGCATAGAAATGAACATACTTTTCAGAAGGCTGACATTTCTGTTTAAAATATCCTTTTTTATTGATCTTATGTAATATTCAAATTTTCTGAGACACTGAATTTGGGTTTTTATTAGCTGTAAGCCATAATCATCAAAATTACAAGAAATAAAGGCTTGAAATATTTCACTCTATGTGTAATGAATCTATATAATATATGAGTTTCACTTTCTGACATGAGTGACAAAAAATATTGAACTTTTTCACGATATTCTAATTTTTTGAGCTGCACCTGTATATCTAGTTACATTTTTTATTTATGTTGAAAATATGAAGAAATGTTTATTTATAGACAGCATGCACCGATATTTCGCAGCCGTTGAAGCCTCCAACTCCCATACTTCATCGCGGCGCTGTAACCAGGGTAACTAGAAGCCTGCTGTCAGAGTTCTAATGTAACGTTACAGTTAGAAAATTAACTTAATCCCTCACTCAAGCAGGCTGACACTCGGCTGCGAAAATGGAAATGCCAGTGTGGCAGTTGACATAGCTTTTAGATCTGACGTTACCTAGCATTAGCTTTCACTTCAATCTTCAGAAAGCATCAACACAACCAGTGTTGAACCAATGAGCTAGGTTAATTAAGTTTACCACATCAGACAGCTAACTTTGTTAAAAGGTAAACTTGCCTACCTTAGGTTTCTTCTTTGCATTATATCCAAGTAAATTAATCCACAAGTAATCCACAAAAAATGAAAGTTGCTAGCTAGTTAGCAGCAGTCATGATATTTCATAGTAAAATACATGTACTATATATTTTGATTAGTTTTATTGGTAACACTTTACAATAAGGGGACACACCTCATGCCTTAACTACTTAGTGCAGATAGTCTATTTTTTCTCGCCTGCGAGACAGTTTTACGCAACTGAGACACGCGTTGCTCCTGCAGCCAAACTATTAGTGGAAAACCCAAACGCGGTATTTTAACTTTATTGGTAGACGATTCGCGACGATTTCTGGCCAATGCGTAGTTTCTAAGTGTCACTATCTTTCCGTAGCAAGTCCATTTAACAAGCACTCCCCACCCAGCCTATACCTACCCATGCGTGACATAGTGGGCAATAGCGTCTATGTTGGGAGTTCATAAATATATGTATTCATCATATAATATCAGAATTCCGTCCAGCAACCAGATAAACCCACCAATAGCCCGACCGTATGCAAATACAGCGGTGCAAATCGCTGCTCAATCAATACCGACATAAACAAGTGAAATCATACAATGCCATTCTACTATCAATATCTGCTATTAAATATGGAATTCGTGTGCAATCCTCCCGTGGATTTAAGCGTAGATATGTCCCTTTCAAGATTCCGTGGTCATTTATTGTCTTGGACAATCCGTTTGAAAAATACACAGCGCATTGGAACACTATTAGACAAACGAAACTATCTCTGCGTAACCCCCCCTCCCTGATAGCACTGCTGTGACGCTTTCAATTTTATTCTGGTTTGATCGACAATTGTTTTATCCAATAGAAGGCACGACAAGCTTCCCAAAAGTTATTTACATGTGTAATTGAAAGCTTGGATTAACTATTTAAGGGCGAGCGTAACTGCAATACTTGTTATATCACGACAACTTTACGCGGGCATGCGCAGATGACGCATTTGGTTTGACGCGTTTGGTATGACGCAGTTGGTCTTACGCAATAAAACGGCGCACAACTTTGAAGAGACTTTTTAGTACTTTTCCCCCGAAGTCGGTCAGAAGAGGACAACAACAGAGATTCTTCTAATCCCTGTAGCATAGATTCTGTGGAAGAGGTGCCTATCAATATGGGGAAGATATCCTCCTCGACATGTAAGTATTACTGCTTGTAATATTTTGAGTATATACATTCGTTTTTCCACTGCGTGCTATATTTTTGTATTTGCATCGGTCGTAATAGACCACTGTTAGCCTGCTAATAATGCTGAACATATTTGCAAACACACTTTTTCAGACTCCACCTTGAATAACTACATGTATACTGCAAATTATATAGTACGTTCTTTCCGTTTATTTGTTATTTTCTATTTGGTTTAGCTATCTCATAGCTTAGAATGTATAGCTGACTGTATTCGGTTGATGACTAGCGATAGCTTCTATGTTGTGAGAAAGTAGCGCTTTCGTGACTTAGCTTCGTAGATTGTGTCTATGACCTTCAATATGCACTTATTGTACGTCGCTTTGGATAAACGCGTCTGCCAAATAACTGTAATGTATTGATACTATTGTGTTCGTGACGTTCCCGTAGTGGCTCGTGGTGGCCTGCTTTGTTAGAATTCATAGCATTCACAATGAAATTGCGTATTTTAGCGCTGTTCTGTTTGGTTGCTCAGTCGTAAGTTATAAACTCCTCAAAAAAAGTTCGGAAACGTTATTTCGGTCGATTATTCCTCCCCTTTAATAATACCAATTGGTATTGTATTTTATATCGTTGGAAAGCCTGATTAGTCACCTTTACAACGAGGTACAACTTGTAAGGATCATGCATTCGTGGAATGAGCAACACAGCTAACCGTGTGGGTAGCGGCCCAACAAAATGTGCCAAAATCCCCTGCAATATTCTTCTGTTGGTATTCACTCTCGTTTTGAGTTGCTTGGTGGACTGGATGATTGCACTCTCCCACAGTAATAAGGAAAAAACAACACATATTGGCCATTTTTACACTTTATTCATTTTACACTGTCAGGGACCTCAGTAGCGTGTGGAAGATCCATACGCAGCCACAACAGCTTGGCACCTCCTCCTCATGCTGGTCACCAGCCTGGTCACACACTGCTGTGGGATGGCATCCCATTCCATCCCACTGGCATACACCTGCCAGCACTTGAAGCTCAAAACGAGAGTGAATACCAACAGAAGAATATTGCAGGGCATTTAGGCACATTTTTTTGGCCCGCTACCCACACGGTTAGCTGTGTTGCTCATTCCACGAATGCATGATCCTTACAAGTTGTACCTCGTTGTAAAGGTGACTAATCAGGCTTTCCAACGATATAAAATACAATACCAATTGGTATTATTAAAGGGGAGGAATAATCGACCGAAATAACGTTTCCAAACTTTTTTTGAGGAGTTTATTTTATGCCTCGATTTGCCGTGAAGCTAGAACATTGGTAGTGTTTTCCGATATTATTGTATTGTATTGTAATTTCTTTGTGCATAATGTACTCTATGGGGTATTAGTATATCCATGGGTGATGCTTTTCACTTAGGGAATGGAAAATATGTATTCAAATGTACTGTGTCCAGATGTGTGCAAGATGAATGTAAAATAAATAAATAAAATAAATAAGCAACAGTTGTGAAACACACTACAGAGTAATGCCATCCTAGAGCACGCAACAAAATATAACATAATGTAGCATACTGAAGTACAAGAGTGAATGATTTCATATTTAGCTGTGTGTACCACAGTGTTATAATGCTTCTGCATTATGTAATTTGTTCCTATAACATGCTTGACCCTCCACCTCTGCCACTCCAGCAGTGCCCTCTACTGTTCAGAGTGAAGCCACTGCAGGACCAGATCCTTCCAGCATACTGAAGACCGTGCCATTGATGAGTGCATGTTGCCCACGAAGGCACCGCACAGGATGAAGCAGTATATGAAGGATAATGGTGAAAAAATGGCACACTTGGCATCAAACACTGAACTGAAACTGTGCAATATCAATGTTTTCATCCATTAAGTGATCGTAAGGTAAAATGTATATGCTTTATAAAGGACAAAAGGCTTTTAAATAATTTCTCGGAGAGGTTTTGGGTAGGTTATTGGACACCTAGATATCCACCCCCCTGTACTGATCCAAAATAATTCCCACATGAAAATGATACAAAGGTGAGTTAAATGAGTCAAAACGGTTGATTTGCACTGAAATGTATGATTAGTTTAAGATTTACAGCTATTCACATTTTAGCCAATTTGGATAGGTTTGGAGACCCTGGGTACATCAGGCTACACTGCTTACATTTCGTGTCATAGATCTTTAGTAGTTCTGTATATCACCCTGCGATTATTGAATGCTTGTGGACAAGGAGTTTATGATCCAGGAAATGTGTAGTTTTACCTGTTTCACTTATGTACCTCTCAGTATTTTGAAGAAATATATATTTTGTAGCATTTTTAGCAAAGTTTTGCTTGCATTTCCGGCACTTTATTTTGACCTTAAATTCTGAAAATAAACAAATCTAAGTTTGTACAAAAAATGGTACACCGGTTTTGTTTCATTTAAGCCATTTACCAAGTTTATGTGATGCTCACACCTGGAGTTATAAAGCCTTAAACAGAGTACCCCCATGATTTACCAAATATGCCATCTGCACTAAGGGGTTAACTAATGCATGACTCATCATGATTTAATGCATGAATTAATGCATGATGTATCATGAACTCTGTGCGGCTCAATATTAATAAACGATCAAGCCATTATTAATTAATGTGATTACTGTACACTTAATGCATCATCAATTAATGAACATTAACTCATCGTTAAGTAATACATTAAGTAACATGTCATCAAAGTAGCTGCAAACCAGTTAGGTAGACAAAAGCTTCTCTGACTATCAATGGTGGATTTATCCATTTTGGTTTTGGGGCCGCCAAAATATAGTTACCAATACTCAAGGTTAATATATATCAGGCTTGTGCACAATTCAGAATTGAATTGAGAATGACTCCTAAATTCCAATTCAATTCTTGAATTTGAATTGAATTTGAATTGATGTCAAAAACAGGATCTAGAATTACAATTCGAATTTGAATTAAAGGAAACAGAATTGCAATTCTATAAAAATGCAAAGAAATTAATTTACATACGTGAAGTGTTTAACAATGAAGCTTTACAATATATGTCAGATATGACTGCATTACATATTCTATAAATGGTATTAGTTTGAACTACTTGTACAGATAACATTAACAGGAAATGTTTTCCCCCAGCAATTATTGTTAAAAGCTCTAGTCACAGAACACATAATTAAATTTGATTTATTGTACTTATTGTAATTGTAATTTTGTGGAACATGATGGAACACGACTCCATTTCCCAGAATGCTTTACTTTTACCAAGTATTTAAAATGGTTGCCAAACAATTTGAGGGGACATTTGTTTGAAAGCTTCTTGTCTCACAATTTGATGGTCAACACTGTACCAGTTTCAGAAGTCCCTTACAACTTCAGGTTACAAACATTTATAGATTTGACACCTGTAACGGCAACATGGAAAATAATAGCAGACCTAAAAGATCATCTGTACTAGATCATTTTGAGGAACCAGTTCCAACAAGAACACCTGGAAACCACAAAGCCATATGCAAGCACTGCAGTGCTCCAGTCTGTGGCTCCATCAAGGCTACTTCAAATTTCAAAAGGCATCTACAAGTAAGTCTTTTATTTTGACAACCATGTCTGGATCGTATTATGCTACTGATGTTTGATATCATCAGTTTTGGAGTCACTACTCAAGAATGTGTACACATTATTCACTTTAAAAACATAATGCATTGCCTTACTTGTTATTCTGTATGGACAGTAACTCATTACTCTACTCATTAGCACAGCAATGGCATTAGAGCCTGGCATAGCTCATGAAGGGCTTAAACACACCTTCAACTCACACAACAGTAACATTAATGTGTCACAGTAGTCAGTTACAGCCAAATGTGATTATATTATGCCATTACTTCGAAAGGAGTTACCCCCAACGCTGGATATCATATGAGTTTAAAAGCATGCAAGCACACTTTTTACTTATTACCTATTGTAAATCAACAAAACAATTCTTGTCAATTGTGGAATTAATATAATTATTTGTTCTCTTAAAGACTGATTTACATTGAGGGACTTTTTTTTCTACAGAAGAAACATCAGGACATCTTGATAGACTGTGAACTCAGCAGTTACACAACCCAGCCAAATCAGAATGAAGGTCATCGTAATCCTCCTGAAACAGCAAGTTCCAGTGCTAAGTGGTCACCAACTAACAGACAACAAGTTGCTCTGACTGACAGTGTTGTTACATTCATTGCAAATGGTCTCCTCCCTCTGTATACCGTTGAAAATAAGGACTTCATTAATATTTTGCATTTGGCCCAACCCTCTTTCACAATGCCCTCCCGAAGAGCTCTTAGTCAGGACCTTATACCTCAGCGCTCAAATACAGTAAAATCCCACCTGATTAATCAGATGGCAAAAACTGAGCATATTTGCCTGACAGTAGATCTTTGGTCAAACCGTTCAATGAAGTCATTTTTTGGAATGACTGGCCATTTCATTGTGGATTTCATGTTGCAGAGTGTATTGCTGAGCTGTCAGCGTTTTAAGGGGAGGCATACAGCTGAGAACATTTGTAGCATTTATGAGGATGTTCTACAAAATTATAATATTCAAAACAAAATCTCTTTCATTGTGATAGATAATGCTTCCAATATGATAAAGGCTTTCACCCTCTTCCCTCCAATACATGTTTAAAGTGAAGAGGAAGAGCAGGATGTCACATCTGATTTTGAAGTGGTGGATGTTGAAGAGGAGATGGTATACTTCCCACCAGAAAGAAGCTCATGCTTTATCCACACTCTTCAACTTGTAGTTCGTGATGCCATGGATGATGCTGGCTCCATAAAGAACTTACTGGGCAAAGTCCAAAAACTTGTTTCTTTTTGTCACAAGTCCACACTGGCTACTGATGCCCTAGAGGGATTGCACAAACTTCAGCCTGCGAATGCCACTTGCTGGAATAGCCAGTTAAAGATGCTGAGGTCTGTTCTCAATGTTCCAAGTGATGTACTTGCTGAGCTCCGTTGCCCCATCCAACTGACATCATATGAGCTGAAAATGATCCAGGAGCTTTGTGAGGTATTGGAACCCTTTGAGGAGGCTACAGACAGATGCCAGGCTGAAAAAATAGTAACCTCCAGCTTCATCATCCCTTGTGTCAGGGGCTTAAGACATGCTATCAAAAACATGAAGATGACCGGTAATAGAAAGTTTGTGTCAACTCTACAATCCTCACTTGAGAGCCGTTTAACAAAGTTTGAAGACATGGAATGCTTCCAGGTGGCTGCCACGCTCGACCCAAGGTTTAAGTTGGACTGGTGTATTGGTGAAGAGCGGGTTATAATCCAAAACCTTCTCACTGCAAAAGTTGAGTCTGCCTCCCCAAAAGGGAATGCAACCATGAATGGCAGTGCTCAACCAAAGAAACGCCCAAAACTGTTTTCCTACATGGATGGTCAATCATCTACCATGCCAGCTGACACAGCACCACATGAGGTCCCTGTGTACTTCAGTACCCCTTGTCTTGCAGAAGATACTGATCCTTTGGTCTATTGGAGAGAAAACCAAAGCTGTTTTCCTACCCTAGCTCAACTTGCATGTAAATATCTTGCCATACCAGCTTCCTCTGCACCTGTTGAGAGAATCTTTAGTGTTGCAGGAAAGATATTCAGACCAGAACGGTGCAGACTTAATGACAAAACATTTGAGGAGCTATTGCGAATTAGATGCAACAGTGTTGCTCAATAAGTTTTGCATTGGAATAAATGATAACTGCATTTACAATGACTTTGTGTTCTTTGATTACATTGAAATGAAAATAACATTTGAACAAAACTAATTAAACAACATTGAGGGGATAATTTATTTCAAGAATTTGATCATTATCTATATTTTGGAACAAAATGTATGCAGGGTTGAGGAGTAACTAGTTATATGTAATGAAATTATGTTATTGAATTACAAAATTAATGTTATCGTATTTAGTTGCATTACTGAAGTAACATGTGTAATTCAATTAGTTAAAAGGAAATTACTTTGCATTGATAAAATAATCCAAA
This sequence comes from Ilyophis sp. 1 JC-2022, assembly GCA_022702515.1. Taxonomy (NCBI): domain Eukaryota; kingdom Metazoa; phylum Chordata; class Actinopteri; order Anguilliformes; family Synaphobranchidae; genus Ilyophis; species Ilyophis sp. 1 JC-2022. Next base: position 70,411,550 of record CM040397.1, on the reverse strand, counting down.
TAAAGTAATCCAAACCACATTTATAAATCATAACAGTAAGCCTTCCTAACACTGAATGTATGTGAGATTCAACACATTCTTTGTTTTGTGTGTCTGTGTGGAATTTCTTTGAATTGCCATGAATTTAATTCCACTTCCTGTCATTCCAATTCCAATTCAAATTCAACTTCCTGTGGGGCGGAGTCAATTCAATTCAAAGTTCAATTCATGAATTGAATGGAGGCCAATTCTGAAATTCTGAATTGTGCACAAGCCTGATATATATACGCTATTTGTTGGAAAAATTGGGTCAGGGTTGAGTGCGATACCCCAAAAACATCCAGTAAGTGGCCGTTCTGAGAGCAGAAACAACCTTGTTAATGATAGGTCAGAGGAGAATGGCCAGACACATTCAAGCTAACAGAAAGGCCAAAAAATAAAATAATTTTTTTTACCACAACAGTGGTGAGCAGAGTATTATCACTGAATGCATGTGTTCACCATTTATCATTAAATTTCATCATTAATTCACACATGCGATCACCATTACTTCCTAAGTACTTGGCTGACTTGTGTCCCTCTAAGTAAAGTCATGGCATGATACTAATTTGTAAATGATTACTTAATGTAGATTGATAGGAGGCAAGCATTTGTTAACCATGAGTTCATCATTACTTAATTATGAGTTCAATGAATTGTGACCCTTCAAGTAAAGTCACACACAATTCTTCATATAGTAATGATTACCCCATCATCACATCACTATTACTTAATAAATAGCTCAATGATTTCTGCACCCTTGAAAACCTAATTAATTAATTATTCAAATAAACCAGTCAAAAGTCATCCAAATAGAACATCAATGTTTTATTAATTATACATGTGGAACACAATTTATTAAGACATTCAAAAGGACCTCACTCCCATTTCCTCTGTCGCCATATCTGATTTTTATAAATCCCCTTAGCCCTCTCTATATTTTGTGTATGTCCCCCACTGTTAGGATCAATAAAGCTCCTGCTGTGGTTAACAATGAAATGTGTGTATCCGGCAGTGGCAACGCCGCTGATCACTTATTATTGTGGTTCCCCGACGAACGTGTCTTCAAAATTTGGGAGCAGTCTTCACCAGTCTCAGAACTGGCCATTTCCTCTGATACCTCAAAATCCCGAAAACCCATTTCCGCCTCCTCCATGTCCTGCCATATCTCCCACAACCCTACTGTTAAAAGAAGATAATTTACAAATCAAAACTAGAATGGCACTCAGAGAGATAGACACCAAAAAAAAGTGGCCAATACACTGAACTCTATGATATTGAACGGACTTAACCGCTTGCTTCTATTGCCAAAGTTACAGCAACCAATATGGCTTCCAGTGCACTGCACCTCTCAATTTCCGCTTGGGCTATAATTTAGAAACCCCTGCCTTTTTCTCCCAAAACTAAAGGGTTAACTAACAGTCATATATTAAAACCAGGCATATCCAAAATACATATAAGAATAATAATCAATGCATGATTATACTTGACACGATACAAAACTAGTTGTTGTTTTACTCATCGGAGATTACTCTGGTTGGTCTTCTTGAACACGTGATGATGACTAGCTGACAGATAGCCTACAGAAATCAGTATGAAAAGGTTGAACTACATGTAGGTTTATTACGACATCAAAGTCAAAGTGTTTTATTTATCAAGTGCACAGTATAACACAAGGTCATTCTGAACAATGAAATTCTTAGGACATGGCACGCAACAACTATGTAGTAGGCATTAAAAACAAACAAAAAAAATAAAAATAAAATATATATATCTATTAAATTGTTAAAAAGAGTCAAATAAGGGCAAGAATAACATAAATATAAATATACATAGCAGTAAAACAAAACACTAGCAGCAGTTCCAGATATGGACAGTAGGAGTAGGAGTATTAAATATAAAGTGTGGAGGTGCCGATAGACATGTACAATAAATTAAATTAAGGTGATGTACAAGAAGTGCCTAGAGCATACAATGAGGTGAGATGAATGAGATTAATGTTGCTGGTTGAGAAGCCTGATGGCCTGGGGGAAAAAACTGTTTGTGAGTCTGGTAGTCCGTGCCCGAATGCTCCGGTAACGTCTACCAGACGGCAGCAGCGAGAACAGTCCATAGCCTGGGTGGCTGTAGTCTTTTATGATTTTCTGTGCTTTCTTAAGGCAGCGTGTGTGGTAGATGCCTTGCACAGAGGGGAGGTGGCAGCCAATGATGCGCTCCGCTGTCTTCACCACCCTCTGAAGGGCCTTGCGATCAGCAGCGGAGCAGCTGCCGTACCAGGTAGTAATGCAGCCAGTGAGAATGCTCTCAATGGTGCACCTGTAGAAGTTGGTGAGAGTTTTGGCAAACATGCTAAACTTCTTGAGTCTCCTCAGGAAATATAGGCGCTTTTGGGCAGTTTTTACTGCCGCGACCGATTGCCTGGACCAGGAGAGGTCATCACTGATGAACACACTGAGGAACTTGAAGCAGGAGACTCTCTCCACTTCAGCTCCATCGATGTGAATGGGGGCGTGACCCCCCCCCCTGTCGCTTCCTGAAGTCCACGATCATCTCCTTAGTCTTGCAGACGTTGAGAGAGAGGTTGTTTTCCTGGCACCATGTTGCTAAGATGCTGACCTCCTCATCACGTAAAGTAGTTGAATCTAATTCAGTTCAATATTTTTTTTTTGTCCGAGATCGCCGAAATAAAGTTAATGAGTTTTCTTGCACACTGAATATGCACGCACAGATAGGAGGCAACATATCACATCTATCACCAGAGACCGTTTTATCACACACACACACACACACACACATATATTTCTGGTGGCAACTGAAGGATAACTAAGGCTACTTTACATGTTCCTCGCAAAATCCAATTATTTCAATAAGTCCCGTCCTGAGCTCACATGACAGGGTAACATTAGATACATACAAATTTTACTCCGAAAAGGACATTTCTAAGGGAATTATGCAATTTAACATTTGCCTAACTAGCTACTGTTACAGTTAGCAGCAATATGCAAATCCTTGTGTGTTCTAATACTAATGCCACTGAACTAGCCTAAATAAATTGGACATTGGCAAGCCAGCAAGCAAAATTACAAGTGATAGTAGGCCTCATAGCAGCTAGCTTGCTAGCTATTTGTGTCTGAGATTGATTCGCTGCTACGTCGATTTTTTTTTGCAAACATAGCCAACATTGAACGCATTTACAATGAGCTAACTCGCTACATAAACTACTTACCGGAATTTAAGTAACATTTATGTAGTTTCAGAGGGTTAAAAGCATTCGGTTTTGTCTAGGATCTTCAGCAGCGCATTCACATTTGCTAGCTGGATTCATAGCATAGACAGTCTGTAGAAAGTAGATCCGTACCACAGAGTTCTGTCAAACATTTTAGATATATGAAAAGATACAAAAATGATGCTTTTCCCCATTGAATGTTTTGCCCGTACAAGAGAAAGTGATCAGGCATCCGCAGTAGTATTTTCAGTTAGCTTAGCAACTAAAGTTACATAACGTTTGCTTAGAATGACGCGCATCTGCCCGGTGCTAGCCGGTTTTAAAGTTAGTTTTCGTTGGATAGTCACAATCATAACGGGTTGTAAGTAGTAGTAGTGGGTCCTGACAACATTGGCATATATAATCTAAAAAGAAACGGGAAACTTTTAATTTCGTCTGTCTGATAATTACCCGTTTAGCGAACTGTTTTGTAAAAACTCCCATTGACTTCCATTCATTCAACGAGCGCCTGTTGTCTGTCTAATAGATTCTATTAGTTTTCATGGAAGTTCGAACTACCGTACATTACGGTTGTGGTCCTTGTATACGGAAAGCTAAAGGCGACAAAAGTCACAAACGGGTTATCTGGATTGTAAAAAATAAAAACGCTTTTAATAACTTCCTTTGCCTCCAATCAGTCGATAAAATAAAAAATAAAAAAACATGTATTTTACTCTTCCATTTATCATTTAATCATTATTGTACCCGTTCCCTAATCAGAGTCATATGTTGAGTTTGTCATATATTGACCAACCAGAGTCTTTTGTTGGCTGTACGATAAGTAAAACATCAATACTATATATTTGTTATTGTGTCAAGTAAAATCACGGATGGATTATTCTGTATTATGGTATAACTGGGTTGAAAATATGACTAAAGCACCATAGTTTTAGTAGAAACATATTAGAAGTAGGCGTAGGGTTCACCCAACAGCTTATGTCTGAATTATTGAATATTGCAAATAGGCTAATATTGAAAAATAATGACAAATTATAAATTTCCTTGTTGTTATAAAAATGGGTGATTTATAAAAATCAGAATTTTTGTTGTTTTAAAAGCGACAGCTTTGTCAGCACACTGCCAGGAAGAGTTTTTGGGGCCCCAAAATGGATAAATCCACCACTGATGGTCTGAGAAGCTTTTGTCAACCTAACAGGTTTGCAGCTACTTTTATGACATGTTACTTCATGTATGACTTAACTGTGAGTTAATGTTCATTAATTGATGATAAATTAAGTGCAAAGTAATCACATGAACTAATAATGCCTTGATCATTTATTAATATTGAGCCACACACAGTTCATGATAGATCATGCATTAAAGCATGATGAGTCATGCATTAGTTAAGGCATGAGTTGTGTTCCCTTATTGTAAAGTGTTACCGTTTTATTGAGGTGGACTACCCCTTTAAGACAGACATGTTTTTATCTATCTATCCTCACCATTTCCAAACGTATATGTAAACAGCTTACATAAGTAGTACGCCACGTAAAAATATAGAGACGTATTCCTTACATATTACATACACATCCTTCTTGTTATCACAATCATTTTTTACTTGTCCAATCGGACAACTGCAAAAGCCATTCCAGTTTTCCCATCTTAGCAAAAGTGTTCTTAAAAAAAAAAAAACCAGCTTATTAGTCTGAATTATTGAATATTGCAAATAGGCTAATATTGAAAAATAATGACAAATTATAAATTTCCTAAGATAAATTTAATTAAAATAACATAAAACATGTGATATTATAAGCCACACAGATCCTGTCTCCTTATATGCACAAGCAAATAAATAAAGCTGCCTTCTTGTCCCAGACAAGGGTTAATGTCGAGCCCTGTCACTTCTTTTCACCTCTAAACTTGAGTTTTATTGCCAGTAGCCATGCCTTTCCTCCATCTATCTCTACCTCTCAATTCAATATTCAATTGTTTGCCAAAGCTTGTTGGATGAGAAAAAGGAACATATCAACATGAAAAAAGTAACAATAATAATAAATTGAGACAGTAACAGGTTTGTGTGCGTGTGTTTCTCTTTCTTTCTCTCTCTTATTAAATTACAGTCACAGGTCACATTTATTTAATCTTCAATGAATGTGAAATATTTCCACGCTGTTGAAGAAGTCGCCATATCATACACAGAGACAGATCAGGGCAGCATAGGTGATGACATGAACGCTGAAAGCTGCAGTAGTTAAGTCTGGAGGAAATTCCAAGAACCAACAAGAATTTCAAAAGAGACAAGGCAAGAAGACTTCTCCTGCTTCTCTCCTCCCTCCCATCTCCCTCCTAGCCCCTCCCACCAAATGATGCTACAGACATGCACAGGCTTATGCACGCTACTAAGGGTCAAGCCACACATAAAGCAGTGAAATCGCCTGCCATCCCTCTCGTCTCCCTCAATCTTTCGCTTGTGGGCGTGGGTTCTATTATATTGATCGCATTCTATGGGAAATCCCCACACAGCAATAATTAATGGGTCCTCCATGACAGAAATAGGAATGGGGAAATGCAATTTTAAAAGGGGAACAATTTATAAGTTGGATCTTTAATCTGATTGGTTATTTTGCACATTCCGTGTCTCTTCTGGTCACATCGCATGCTTTTCTCACATCGCAAGCAATCCCTACCTGCCTTGCCGAAGCAAGGAACGGCCTCGCAATGAAAATTAATGGAGGCAATGTAATCGCACGAGAAATCCGATCGACAAAGCTTTCCGTGTGGCTTCAGGGTAAGCTTGAGCAGAAGCAGGCACCGCTGCGCTGGCAGCCAATGGATTCCATTCTAGCTAGCTTGCTAGTCAGTCATGTCTGATTCAAAGATCAGAAACAACACTGACCATAATAAGAATGAACATTAAACATACAAATGTGAATGAATAACACTACATTAAATCTACATTATTTCTTTCTGCTGCTCTTGGTTCTTTTTTTTTTTTGCTTTGCTTGGCAGTGTATGCCATTGTCGGTAAAGGTGGAATTGGTTCGTATTTTTCACAGCAGCACCAGCAGCTAAGTCAGGCACCTTCCATTTGACTTATTTCCTCTCCGCCGGGGTCTTCCGTTTCTTACTATGTTTGGCAGTAAAGATGGAATGGGAAGTTTGTTCTCTGTTCCAAGTGCTGCTGCAAAGGAAGAAAACAAACAAACCAAATCCCCCCCAAAACACACACCAACAAACACCCTTATTAACAATTATTTTGTGGGTGCCACATGTTTATATACATTTTTTTTGTCGTGAGGGGAAATTATTCCTGTGTGTTCTTGTGTTTAAAAAAAATGTATATAAACATGTAGCACCCACAAAATAATTGTTAATAAGGGTGTTTGTTGGTGTGTGTTTTGGGGGGGATTTTTTTAGTCAACTTAGCTGAAGTGCACAACAACCCAGATTAGCGTGACAGTAGGCATTTTCAAAGTATTTGCAGAGTATTGTTCTGCAGGAATTTCTCTTATCCCATGCATTCACTTGATCTCTTTCATGTGTGTTGGGAAAAGTACAAACATACACTTTGTTGCCAACCTGAAGGCATACACATTTTGTTGCCAGGACCCTAACTGGAATCAGAATTGTCTGAGCAATATCTGAGGGCACAACCTCATGCACATGCGGCAGTGAGAATGCTGAGGTCACATTCAATACTTTCAGTATTACAGCTACTGTTGTTCTGTCTTCACACGTGAAGGAGAAGATCCTCTTAATTTCTGCTCCAGTCATGCCCCTCCTTTGGTTTATCCTCCCGAGTTGATGCAACCGGAGTCCCAGATGCACCACCCCGCCCCTTTGAATTGAACATTTTACATCATTTTCTTTGGAATTTATACTTACCAGCTAGTTTTATTAGATCCCTTATTACAGTCTATTACTATCCAGTTTACCACCTTTAGTTTAAACCGGGCCGGCTAGCGAAGGATAGGCACCCTCTCTCTAGCCAGGTTCCTTCTGAGATTTCTTCCGACTGGGGAGTTTTTTCTCGCCGCGGTTGAGTTTTTTTTTCTCCCCTAGTTTTTTACCTCGTTTTGCTGCTTGGGGGCGAAGGTCTGGTTTTTTGCAAAATTTTCTTTCTATTTCCCTGTGCAGCGTCTTTGTGACAGTTCTCTGTAAAAAGCGCTATACAAATTAAATTTAATTGAATTAAGGCTGTGCCAGTGATGTGATGCTTTGCTGCAAAATTCATAATCATCATCACTGCTTCAGCCTTAGTGGCTTTGCCAGAAGAGGTTAAGATTGCATCCATGTCTGTACTTGACCCTAACCTAGGGGGTATACTACGAAGGAAGTTTAACATAGCCAGGGTTTATTTGCGTTAGCTGGCTTCAGAAAGCCTAACCACTGCAATCTAGCTTAACCGGTACTACGAACATGATTATCAACTTGTTAAGTGAACACAGGCTTTATTAATCAAGCTCTGTGCTCGTTCCCATAAAAGGGGCAGTGTCTGCAACAACGAGCTTATAGCGGTGCAGCATGGGCTGTACTAGAGCAGCATAGCTATTTCTCTCCTGTGAAAACAAAGACTGATACGGATAAGGACATGAATCAATCATAAGAGCAAAAAGCAACACCATTGACTCCAACAAAGCCAGGAAGGAGCTTTTGCAAAAAAGTTTTTATAAAAAATGCTTATTGTGTAGGTTATATATCTACGGGATCCTTTGGAATGGAGACGTCTTTTTCCGAAGCCAATGAGTTGATTCGTCAAAGGGCGATGCTTTTATATGTTTTCAATCCAATTGCCTGAACATAACCTGCCCAGGAGTAGGTTAGCCGTGCAGAGTAAGTTGCCATGGCAATATATACCCCGATTAAAAGTTAGTCGGCTTCGTGATACAGAAAGCTTAATTTAGCTAAATACTTCATTTAGCTTGCTATCCGCTTAATCTCGCCTCGTAGTACACCCCTCTAGACAAGGGATCGCTGTGCTCAGTATCACTCAGATCAGTGTCACAGCTTGACTCTACATCCCTCAGACCAGTCTCACAATTTGATTCAGCACATTCGAGCCTGACGAGCCGGCAACTGCAGCGCCGCTGCATTGCCTTGATATATTAGTTAACAGCCTGCAAATATATACCTACTGTGACCTAGCAACACAAGTTAACGCTTATTTTCTATCGGCAATATTAGCTAGACACAACTTATTTTAAAAAGACAAAAATGCGCCGCTGCGGTAGTACAACGGTAAGAGAATCGCTGCGCAAATTAGGCCCCGGGCGAGTTGGAATCACGGTCAGGAGCTTGGGGAGTCGCGCCCTGTAGAGGACGTGGCGGCCTCTTTCCTACTACCGGCTGACGGGGTTGTATAGCGGTGGTTCTCTAGCAGTTGCTACATGGGGGGTGTAGTGTCTAGCCTACATAATAAGGGACTACTTTATGTTATATAGCAACATGCTGTTGCATGCGCAATGAGGCGCGGATTGATCTCTCTCTCTGCCTGTTCACCCTGAGTCTCGACCATTAAACATCGTTAAACTGAGTGCTCTTCTCAAGTGTTTGATTAATGTATAGTTGTGTAGTTAGGCCACATACACAACAATTGGCGACGAGAATTACGGACCTACGTCGGGAGTTTGTGGTCGCTGTGTTTTTTTTGTCCTGGGAGACTTGGAACAGCAGATGAAAAGGAGCGACACACACCTCTACACGGAAGTGCGCTCGTTATGCTGACACAAAAGGTACGTGAGTCAAGTCAAAACAAAGTGAAACGGGACTAAATTAACATAACAAAGATGGCGATGTTCGGGACCATTACAGCATTTGATAGTGGTATTGAAGACTGGGCAACTTACATTGAAAGAGTGGAGTTGTATTGTGTTGCTAATGCAGTTGAGGATGCGAAGAAAGTCAGTGTCTTGCTGAGCGTTATGGGAGCGAAAACATACGGACTGCTACGGAGTCTATTAACCCCTGAAAGGCCAGCTAGCAAGACTTTCAAGCAAATAGTAGACGCCCTTCAACATCATCTACACCCCAGACCACTAGTGATTGCTGAAAGATTTAAATTTCACAAACGGAATCAGAGCAAAGATGAAAGCATCTCTGAATATTGTGCTGAATTGCGCAAATTGTCAGAGCATTGCAATTTTGGAGCTGGTCTGTCAGACGCCTTGAGGGACAGGCTAGTGTGTGGCATGCACTGTGAAACCACACAGAGGAAGCTCCTTTGTGAAAAAGACCTGACATTAGAAAAGGCTCTGAACATTGCAATATTGTGGCGATCCGGGGCGATTGCGAGTTATGTGAATGATGTGTACATAGAGTTGTTGTGTGTGTGCTTGTGCTGTGCGGATCAGTGCACGAGTGATGGGTGATGTAGCTGCATTACCAGAGCGTGTTCGAACGCAATTGATGCTTGTACAGTAAAGTTGGCAGTTAGCTTTTAAAAGCTAACCTCCCGCCAGAACGGCGACTACTGTGGTAAACAAGTTGTAATAAAGTCCCGCCAAGTGTGGTGGCATGGGTTCAACCAGGTCCGCTCTAACGATGTTAGAGCGGAGTTAACGATTGTTTTGAGTGTGACCTAAAATGATGAAGTGTGATTGGTTAGGGTGAGCTGCATGGCACCTATTAGAGGTCGCCATTGTTAGCTAGCTCATTTGCATAAACCAGGCTATAAAGCTGGCTACAGTTCAGCGCGCGTTGTCTATTTCTGCCTGTAATCTGTGAAGTTAAGTTATAAGAAGATTGAGCTCCTGTGAATAAACTGATCTGAACTCAAACCTGACTCCAACTCCATGGCTCGCCACATTGGTGTTAGGAGTGGGATGGCTGCTGGGACGATCTGGGAACAGATCCGCGAATTGGAACGCCAGGTTACCAAACAGATGGACGTTATAGCAGGAGCGTCTGCAAAGCGGCCCAAGAGTAGACCCGGGGGGCTCCCCGAAGGAGCCAGCGCAGCAAGACCGGAGCGAGGAATGCCGATTGGAGACCAGGCGGAGGTGCACGCGCTGGTGGCTGACCCCGCGGCCGGGAACGGAGCGCAAGTAGGTCGGCTGGAAGCCAACGAGAACGCCCCTGCTTCCAGGCCGAGCCAAACGGCGGTGCTGGTGCAGCGACCGACCACCCAGTTAAAGACGGTGATCAAGCTACCCCGCTACACGGGAAAGGGTGAGCTAGAATCGTACCAAAGCCAGGTACGATTCGCGGCTAGCTACAACGGCTGGGACGAGGGCCAGACAGCCACCCACTTAGCGTTAGCCCTGGAGGGCGAGGCCTGCCAGGTGCTTTTAGACCTGGACAGCGCCGAACCACTGACGTTGCCAGCACTGATGACAGCGCTGGAGCGCCGGTTCGGACAGCGGCAATTTCTGGAGGTGAGCCGGGAGAAGCTAACTACGCGACGGCGGACCGGAGCAGAGAGCCTCAGCGTCCTCGCCGCCGACATCAGGCTGTTAGCTCGCCGCGGCTACCCCCAAATCGACAACGCAGGCCAGCAGGAGCTAGCCTGCCAAACCTTCATGCAGGCCCTCACTCCGGAGCGCCTACAACAACAGGTCCGCATCGCCAAACCAGCGTCCCTGGACGCAGCGCTTCGCGAGGCCGAGCGACTGGAGCTCATTCTGGGCACCACACCCGACGGGACCCTAGCTAACAAGCCCCGGGTCCGAGCTGCCGATTGCGAGGACGGAGAGGAGGTGAGATGGGTCCAGCGGAACCCAGATCGACCGCGGCAGCGACAGGACCGGGAGCGACGCTGCTTCCGGTGCGACGAACCGGGGCATTTCGCCCGCGACTGCACCGCCCCTGCACCAAAAGCGAGAGCCCCACAGCCGGCGGGAAACGACGACAGGACGGCTCAGTGAGGAGACCGCCGTCCCATGCCCTGCCCCTCCTCAACCAGGCCCGGCCCCAAACCAGCGTTCGCGTGCCCAGCCTGCCCATCCTAGCGAAAATTCCATACTCACCAAGAGCAAAAGTTCCGTTTGATGCTCTTTTAAGAGCAGAGGAGCAGGTCCCCGGGACCGAGCCCCGTATTGGCAGGCTGGGAACGAAGACCGGGCTGTACTTGCCTTGCAGTTTGGACGGACAAGCCTGCCGGGCGCTGGTCGACACCGGAGCCACTATCTCCCTGGTAAGGCCGGGGGTACTTCGGGGTACTAGCGGGCTGCTTTCGGGTGCATGGACCCCTACCTCTACCCAGCTAACCTCCGTCACTGGGCAGAAGATGGGCATGCGTGGTAGTAAACAATTACAAGTGTGTGCGGGGGCCCAGCGAGTGAAACACGAGTTTTGGTTAGCAGATATAAAAGACGAATGCATTATCGGTTTAGATTTATTAGCCTTTTGGGGAGCTAGCATAAATGTGATAACCGAGACTATAACCATTGGTACCGAAACGCTGGGCCTCCAATCAAATTATGAATTAAAAGCGGCCCGCCGAACTAAATGCCCTGGGGTGCCCCCCAAACACTGTCGCCCCAGTTCTGTGCTTGCTATGACCACCGCTGATTCGCCGCTTGTTACCGTGGTACCACCTCAGGTTACAGTACCACCGCAGACGGGCGGGCTAGCCTCAGCTACCCAGCCCTCTGCGGAGGTGCTGCAGGCCGTCCAGGCATTATGGACGCGCAGCAGCAAAGGGCTCACACCGCAGCAGAGCCAGCAGCTTAAAGCCCTGCTTGTCCGTTACGCTCACCTATTCGCTGTGCGAGATGAAGAATGCACACAGACCGAACTGGTTCAACACCAGATTGATACTGGTTCGGCTGTGCCCATTCGGTTACGTCCGCACAGGCTGTCTCTAGCCAAGCGAGAGGTGGCGGAGGATAAGATAAGGGAGATGGCAGCTGCGGGCATTATCGAGCCTTCTGAAAGCCCATGGGCAGCCCCTGCTGTCCTGGTTAGGAAAAAGGACGGGGAGTGGCGTTTTTGTGTAGATTATAGGCGTCTCAATCAGATCACAAAAAAAGACGCCTATCCACTTCCCCGCATTGACGAGGCCTTAGACCATATCGCGGGGTCCAGTTGGTTCAGCTCGCTGGACCTCCGCAGTGGCTATTAGCAGGTGAGGCTGTCCCCGGAAGCGAGGGCAAAATCAGCCTTCACCATAGGGCAAGGATTGTGGCAGTTCCGGGTCATGCCGTTCGGGCTCTGTAACGCCCCTGCCACTTTCGAGCGACTCATGGAGCGGGTGCTGTCGTCCGTCCCGCGGAGTTCCTGTGTCGTGTACTTAGACGACCTCCTAGTACACGCCAGCGACTTCGAGCAAGCCCTCGCTCATCTAAACGACGTGCTTATTGAGATTGGCCGGGCTGGGTTACGGCTAAATCCCAAGAAGTGTCAGCTGCTCCGGAGGGAGACAGCTTTCTTAGGGCACGTCGTTAGTGAGCAGGGTGTAGCCACTGACCCAGCTAAGGTGGCTTCTGTGCGGGATTGGCCGACGCCTAGCAATGTGGGTGAGCTGCGGAGCTTCCTGGGGCTAGTGTCGTACTATCGACGCTTTGTCTTCGGTTTCGCCACCCTGGCTAGTCCGCTTCATCGTTTGACCAATAAGGGTCAACCGTTCGAGTGGACAGGGGACTGCCAGAATGCTTTTGCCCAGCTGAGAGACGCCCTAACGGCGGCTCCCATTCTAGCATATCCGGACGTCGCGCGACCATTCATCGTCGACACGGATGCTAGCAATGTCGGAGTCGGGGCCGTGCTCTCTCAGGTGGGACCAGACGGGGAGCGAGCGGTGGCCTACTACAGTAGCGCGCTGAGCAGGGCAGAACGCAACTATTGCGTGACTCGGCGCGAGCTGTTAGCGGTGGTCAAAGCGGTTCGCCATTTTCGCCCTTACCTGCAAGGCAGCCATTTCCTCATTAGAACAGATCACGCGTCACTAACCTGGCTTTTGAATTTTAAAGACCCGGAAGGCCAGGTGGCCCGCTGGCTCGAGCTGTTGCAGGAGTACGATTTCCAGATTCAGCACAGGCCCGGAAAGCTGCATGGTAATGCAGATGCGCTTTCCCGGAGGCCCTGTGCAGAGCTGGACTGCCGACCTTGCACTAAAGCCGAGCAGCGAGAGCAAGTGACGGAGATAGCATGCCCGGTTCAGACTGTAGAGAGTGAGGTTGGATGGTTGCCTTTTAGCCAGCAGGACCTGCGCCTAGCGCAAGAGGGCGACGGCGAGCTGCAGCAGGTGCAGGGCTGGATCGCGGCGGGGACACGGCCTGCATGGGGGGAAGTGTCGGCCAGTAGCCCAGCTTTGAAGGCTTACGTGAGTCAGTGGGGGAGCCTGACGTCGCAGGGTGGGCTGCTCTATAGGCGGTGGCAGGCCCCCGGGTCCGACCAGGACCTCCTCCAGCTGCTGGTGCCCCGTGCGCTCCGCCCCCAGGTACTTGGACTGGTGCATGGCTCTGTGGGGGCGGGGCACTTTGGCATCAGCAAGACTTTGCATCGACTGCGGAGGAGGTTCTACTGGCCTGCCTGCCGCCGGGACGTGGAGCTGCACGTCCATTGCTGCGACGCCTGCACGGCCAAGAAGGGGCCGACGCAACGGTCGCAGGCCCCCCTCCAGCGGTACGTCGTGGGGGCTCCGATGGAACGGGTCGGGGTGGACATCTTAGGGCCTTTCCCCGTCACCGAGTCTGGCAACCGCTACGTGCTCGTGGCCATGGACTACTTTACCAAGTGGCCCGAGGCGTACGCGGTGCCGGACCAATCGGCGGACACGACGGCGGAGAGGCTCGTGACGGAGATGTTCGCCCGGTTCGGAGCCCCCGAGGAGCTACACAGCGACCAGGGGCGAAATTTTGAGTCGCGGGTGCTGGCGGCTGTTTGTAAGCGGCTGGGAGTGGCCAAAACCCGCACTACGGCGTTGCACCCCCAGAGCGATGGACTTGTTGAACGCTTTAATAAGACACTGGCCACCCAGCTAGCCATTCTAGCCAGCCAGCACCAGCGGGACTGGGACCGCCATTTGCCCCTGGTCCTGTGGGCGTACCGCTCCGCCGTGCAGGAAAGCAGTCAGTGCTCCCCCGCTGCGCTCATGTTCGGGCGCGAGCTGAGAACGCCCGTCGACTTGGTGTTCGGAGCTCCGCCCGGACCAACGGAGCACCACCAGTCAGAGGCCGGGTATGCGCGGACTTTAATCGAGCGTCTGGAGACCGCCCACAGCTTTGCCCGCCAGGCCCAATCCACCGCGAGTTTCAAGCAAAAGCGAGCGTATGATGTGCGCTGTCGGGGGCAGCCCTTCACCAACGGAGACGAGGTCTGGATCTACTGTCCGATTCGCAAGAAGGGTCTGTCCCCGAAATTGCAATCGCATTGGCGGGGCCCTGGTGAAGTGGTGGGCCGACTTAGCGAGGTGGTCTATCGAGTGCGCATGCCCGGCCGGAGGAAACTGGTGGTGCTTCATCGGGATCGGTTGGCTCCTTACCGGCCGCTGCTGGATGGTGTCGATGAGGGGATGGGCGTCGGCGAGGATCAGCCCGCTTTACGTGCGCCCACCCCTCCTTCACCAGAAAGCCCAGCAGCGGCTGAGGGCCCGAATCGCCCTTCTCGCCAGCGGAGAACCCCTGCCCGTTTCCGGGACTTTGTACGTGAGTGCGGACATTTTAAGGGGTCGCAGGGGACTGCTGACCCCTTAGGTGGGGGCAATGTGGCGATCCGGGGCGATTGCGAGTTATGTGAATGATGTGTACATAGAGTTGTTGTGTGTGTGCTTGTGCTGTGCGGATCAGTGCACGAGTGATGGGTGATGTAGCTGCATTACCAGAGCGTGTTCGAACGCAATTGATGCTTGTACAGTAAAGTTGGCAGTTAGCTTTTAAAAGCTAACCTCCCGCCAGAACGGCGACTACTGTGGTAAACAAGTTGTAATAAAGTCCCGCCAAGTGTGGTGGCATGGGTTCAACCAGGTCCGCTCTAAGTTAACGATTGTTTTGAGTGTGACCTAAAATGATGAAGTGTGATTGGTTAGGGTGAGCTGCATGGCACCTATTAGAGGTCGCCATTGTTAGCTAGCTCATTTGCATAAACCAGGCTATAAAGCTGGCTACAGTTCAGCGCGCGTTGTCTATTTCTGCCTGTAATCTGTGAAGTTAAGTTATAAGAAGATTGAGCTCCTGTGAATAAACTGATCTGAACTCAAACCTGACTCCAACTCCATGGCTCGCCACAATATCAACAGAAACAGCAGCACGGGGTGCTTCAGAGATCCAACAAAAATCTCTGGAATATGCTACAAATAAAATGTCACTGAACAGAGATGAAGGAAAGAAATGTTACCGTTGTGGTAACATGTCACATCACCCTGATGACTGTTGGTTTAAAGATAAAGAATGCAGAAACTGTGGCAAACAGGGCCACATTGGAAGAGTATGCAGAGCCGGTAAGCAACAGAAATCTGAAAAAGAAACAGACAAACAGAAAAAGGACAAAATACAGAGAAACAAGAAACAACCGAAAGGAAAATACAGCAGTGTACACAAAATGAAAGAAAGCAGTTCTGATGATGAGGACTCGGACCAAAGTGAATTGTCTTGTCTGCAACTGCACAGTGTAAAAGAAACAGATGATCGCAGAGTAATATGGATCACTCCACAAGTGGCAGGCATAAGACTAAAAATGGAGCTGGACACAGGCTCAGCCTTAACAGTGATCTCTGCACATGACTACAAACAACTGTTTTCACACATACCTCTGAAAAGAACGAAGCTACTGCTGAGCACCTACACAGGACAGAGAGTGCGTCCCAAAGGAAAAATTAAGGTGGCGGTGACTTACAAAGACGAAACAAAGCAATTGAACCTCTATGTGCTGAAAAATGGAGGACCACCGTTGCTGGGGCGTGAGTGGCTCCGAAAAATCCAGTTTGATTGGCACACCATCAAGAAGCTGTTTGTGTCAACAAAGGAGGACGGCGAGGCCAGACCTGAGAGACTGTCAAAAATACTCGCTCGTTCTGAGGAAGTGTTCATGAAAGGAATAGGAACACTTAAGGGCATAAAGGCAAATATTGAACTTGAAAAAGACGCACGTCCAAAATTTCACAAAGCCAGGCCAGTGCCTTATGCAATTCGTCCTATAGTAGAAGCAGAACTGAAAAATCTGGAGCAGATGGGGGTCCTGTCAAAGGTGGATTGGAGTGAATGGGCCACACCCATCGTCCCAGTGATGAAGAAAACCTCCAGCACAAAAGCAGGAAAACCCAACAAGGTGCGCATATGTGGAGACTTTAAGGTGACTGTTAACCCAGTTCTCCACACAGTACAGTACCCTCTACCTCGCATTGAGGACATCTTTGCTTCCCTGTCAGGAGGGGTATGCTTCACAAAGATCGATCTGGCTCAGGCTTATCTTCAAATGGAAATGGATGAAGCATCCAAGAAATACCTGACGATAAATACACACCAAGGACTTTACCAGTACAACAGGTTGGTGTTTGGAATAGCGTCAGCTCCTGCAATCTGGCAAAGAGCAATGGACCAGGTCCTGCAGGGGATTCCAGGGACTCAGTGTTACCTCGATGACATCATTGTCACCGGCAAAGATGACAACGAACATCTTTCAAACCTTGAACAAGTGCTCACCAGGTTGCGAGAATATGGGCTCAGAGCTAACCAACAGAAATGTGAGTTCTTTAAAAATGAAATCTCATACTGTGGACATGTGATCAACAAAGATGGTTTACACATGTCTCAAGACAAGATAGACGCAGTGCTTAAGGCACCACCACCTGAAAATGTGCCTCAGTTGAAAGCATATCTTGGATTGGTGAACTATTACCACAAGTTCTTGCCTAACCTGTCCGCAGTCCTTCACCCACTACATGAGCTGCAAAGGACAGGGACAGAATGGGAGTGGACGGAGAGCTGCGAGACAGCATTTCAAGAAAGTAAAAGGCTCATAACTTCAGAAGAAGTGCTCACACACTTTGACCCATCTTTACTAATCCGATTGGCATGTGATGCCTCGCCCCATGGAATTGGAGCGGTGTTATCACACACATTTCCAGATGGCTCAGAAAGACCAATAGCTTTCGCCTCACGAACACTGGCTCCAGCTGAACGCAACTATGCACAGATTGACAGAGAGGCCCTAAGCCTCGTGTGGGGGGTCAAGAAATTCAATCACTATCTATATGGTCAAAAATTTACATTGTTGACTGACCACCAGCCGCTTGTGTCAATCTTCAACCCAAGAAAAGGTGTTCCAGTGATGTCAGCACAAAGGCTGCAGCGGTGGTCTCTCTTCTTAGAAGGTCACATGTATGTCATTGAACACAAGGGGACCAAGCAGCATGGCAACGCAGATGGTTTGTCACGCTTACCACTGCCGACTGCAGAGATAACAACAAAGATGGATTCAGCAGAGGTGTTTCACGCAGCAATAGTTGAACAACTACCAGTGACAAACAGCCTCATTGAAAGAGAAACACGCAATGACCCCATGTTGTCAAAAGTGTATGATCTCACAGTAAAGGGATGGCCTGCATATGGCGACAGGCTGTTTCCAGCTTTCTCAGCGAGGAGGGAGCAGCTGTCAGTGTGTCGGGGAACACTAATGTGTGGTTCACGAGTAGTGATTCCTCCCAAGCTACGCACCAGAGTGCTGGAAGAACTGCACAAAGGGCACCTGGGTACTGTGAAGATGAAAAGTCTGGCACGTGCATATGTGTGGTGGCCTGGAATCGATAAACAGATTGAGGACTTGACCAAGACCTGCTCTGGATGTCAAAGGATCCAGAATGCACCACCACAAGCCCCGCTTCATCCATGGGAGTGGCCCTCATTTCCATGGCAACGAGTGCACATTGACTTTGCGGGACCATTCATGGACTCTATGTTTCTAATCGCCGTCGATGCTCACTCCAAATGGCCGGAGGTCATCAAGATGAAAACGACTACATCTGAAAAGACCATTACAGTCCTGAAGACCATGTTTGCCAGGAATGGCATACCAGAACAAATCTGCACAGATAATGGACGACAATTTGTCTCGGAAGAGTTCAAACATTTTGTGAAGAGCAATGGAATTAAGCACTTTACATCTGCCCCCTACCATCCATCCACAAATGGCTTGGCAGAAAGATTTGTGCAGACATTCAAGAAGGCCATTAAAGCAATGGACGATGAAAAACGACCAATACAACACAAGATAGACAACTTCCTCCTTGCCTATCGTAATGCAGTACATGCAACCACTAATCAAACTCCAGCAATGATGTTTCTGAACAGGAACCTGAGGTCTCACATGGATCTTCTCAAACCAGATGTACGACGTGATGTGGAGAACAGACAGTTCAAACACGTGAATGGCAGGTCAACACGGAGCTTCAGTGTCGGACAGTCAGTTCTTGCACGGGATTACCGGACTGATAAGTGGCAGCCAGGTACAATCTCCACCATAGACGGGCCGCTGATGTATAGGGTGGAGGTGGGAGAAAATGTGTGGAGACGTCATGTGGACCAAATCCTGGATGCTCAGGTGAAGAGCATGACCGCACCGACGGCACCCTGCCCGGACTCGCCTGACGCAGAACCAAACACTCCTGGTGTGGCCACACCAGTCTCATCTACAGATGTGCCTGTCATCAATGTTGACGATCCACTTGATGTACATGTAGAGACTCATTCCCCAAAGCAAATGTTTCAGGAGAGACATTATCCGGGGAGGGAGAGAAAACCTCCCCAGAGACTTGACATCTAAAAGGGCCTTGTTAATGTGATAATTTGTTGACTCACTAAGTGGAAAACTGTGGGGTGTTCTTATATATAAAAAAAATAAATAAATAAAAAAATATATATAAAAGAAAAAAAGAAAAAAAAAAGAGGGGTTGATGCAAAGTTCATGCATGGTTTAAATAAGGGGGGAGGAGTGTAGTGTCTAGCCTACATAATAAGGGACTACTTTATGTTATATAGCAACATGCTGTTGCATGCGCAATGAGGCGCGGATTGATCTCTCTCTGCCTGTTCACCCTGAGTCTCGACTATTAAACATCGTTAAACTGAGTGCTCTTCTCAAGTGTTTGATTAATGTATAGTTGTGTAGTTAGGCCACATACACAACAGGGGGAATTGAATTAGAATAGGGGTTCAATTGGCTACTAAATTGGGAAAAAATGGGGGGGAAAATCAGAAACAAATTTAAAAAAAATTTTAAAGACAAAAGAGAGGGACCTGGAAATAATGGTGACAAATTTAAGAAGAATGAGGTAATGGGGAGGAACCAAGAAAAAAACAACCGGCCCCTATGGGAGGAACTGAGTCTTAAGTCCCACAAAGGGTGGAGTTGGGGAGTAATATAAAAGGGAGCTGGCTTAAAGGCTCAGTTTGAGTGCTTGGGGAGAGCTTGCAGGTTTGAGCTTGTGTGTATGTCTTCATCTGTGCAGACCAGCCCGGTTCCTGTATGTTATCAGCTGAATGATATACAATAAAATGAATTGCATCAGACTCTGAAGAATCAAGCTTATTATTTGAAGAAATACTGAACAGTGTGAGAAGGCCTCCCAGTGTGGGTTTTTTTCCACACTAGCAACTATTTAATACAGATTAACATAAATTTTTACTAAGGTTATGCTGGCACTGTGGCCAACTCGCATGCTGTTGCAAGATGACTTAACTAGCCAACATGCTAGCGCTAACGTTCGCTAAACTGTCATTTGGTTACTGTCAGATTATCAATATGATTTTACTAAAGTTTAGCACAGCTAGCAGCTGGCCATTTATCACTCGCTAATAAAAACATATTGTTTGCTTGAAACTCTACTAACGTACTCAAGAAGAATGGACAGGTAAGTTTCAGCAAACGTTAAAGGGGTAAACATGGTGGTTGAATGTGACACATTTGAGTTATCTTTAGGTAACTTCAAAGTGAATGTGTCCATCAATGTTGTTATTCAGTCATTTTTAAGTACTATAAAACTTTTGGTATCAAAAAGGATTTTGTATCATGCACCAGTGACCGAAAAGGTCAAATTATTAACATTTTAGGAGAAGCCTTACTAACCTTGCTGCACAGCCTGAGGGTTCTTTTTCTTCTTCTTCTTTCTGAAGCTACTTCCTGTCACATGGCTATCACAATGCCTTATGGTGTAAAATTGCTCCTGAATGTCTGTTATCCTGAATGACATTATCTAAAATCCCAAAGTGTTTCACGCATAAAAATGTAATGAAGTTCAGAATCCTCACAATATGTTTATGTAGCCATGCAAACACTCACACAATTATGCCCAATGGGTAGATTTAAGGTTTTATTTAGTTTTTTTTTTTTGCACTTTGATTTTAGGTGCGGACAGTTATCCCAAATTACATTTTGGCATCTTCTGAGCTCAATAGGTCCTTACATTTCCATTACTCATAATAAATACTACTATTAGTCAATAAAGAGAAGATAATTGAGTCATATAATGTAGTTTTAATTTAAAAGTATATATTTTTTATATTATAAATATGTTTTGGACACCAAAATGGACACGTAACGTCATTGACCCATTTTCACATAGAATTTTACATTAATACAGGCATATCATGGTTTTTTAAAAGTAAAATCAGATGAAACCCAATTCATTTGTCGCCTTGAAAGCAGCCGATGTTGATTGTGTGACTGGTGGTGGTAGGTGAAAGCTGGCTACACAAAACGATGCGAAGCTACGGCGCTAGCTTGTCATGCTACGTTTAAAAGCTTCAAAACTATATTTTAAAACTGAATATGACATTACCACACACAGATCGTGAAAGCCAAGACATTTTTTGAGTAAAATCAGATGAAACCAAATAACTTACATTCGCTTGTCGCCGCAAATTGGTGAAGTTCAAATTCATGTCTTTTTTCTTTTGTGGGCGTAGACGGGGGAGTGTTCCATAGACAGTTTTGAGACACTGGGGAGTGGTCATTTCTCGTGTGATGTCACACGAGAAACGACCTGAAAATGTGACCGCAAAATTTAATTGTCTATTTCTCCGAAAATGCAAATTTGATAGTTCCGTGATGTTCCCGCAATGCACCTATGTACCAATATCATACAAAACACCAGAAAGTAAGGTAAACCACCATGTTACTCCTTTAAGGATTTGGCCGGTGCAAATTTATATGTTACGCCAGATGGCTAAACAACAGCCTATGTTGGTTGAAAATGGAAGGTGAAAAGACGGCTAATATATGAACTTTAATAGCCATTCAAACTTTAATTAGGAAACTGGAAAATGGCGCCTTACCCACAGCCCATAGTGTTTTCCTCTGATTGGCCAATGTGACATGTCACTAATGTGGTGGTGTCCTCGTCTTCCACAGTACAATGATGGCTGCCACTGCACCTCTTAGCAACAACTGCTAAATTAGCAAACTTTGTATAAATACATTCAGTGCTCACTTTACTATGCAAACACCTCACTTTAAAGCTAGCTTGCATCTTGGTGTTTCTTAATAGAAAGATGTGTTCTTACTGAAATATAAAACCACTAAATTTACATATATTTAAGTTGTACTAAAAATTGTTTATTTTTTTCAGGCTCAGGCAATGCTTGTCTATGTCCGGTTCTTGGATGATAACATCCGCCAGACAGTTCCTATTGAGTATATAAAAGACTTCAAGCCCAAGGATCTGACAGATTTTAGGAATACAAGGAAGTACAGTATTCTTTTGAAGAAAACTCCAGATGATGAGGGGTTTTACTATGCTGCACAAATTCTGAAGCTAGCAGGTACACAGCAAAGGTCCCACCATGGCTTATCCTGCAGTGACCTACCACCATCCTGAATTTTAATGTAGCCTAAAGATGTACATTTTTGTTTTTCAGGTTAACGTTGATGTTGTGTGCAGTTGCTTCCAGAAAGACCTTGGGAAATGCAGAATTCCAGTCCCTCGTGCTTCAAGTGATAATGATGAGTTGACGAAGCTCAGCGATGACTGTAAAGCTCGCAGTTGAACAGCAATGGTATGACATTCAATGTTCTAAAGTATACAGTGTAGTGAGGTTTGGTCACTTTTATTCAGAATTAATTAAGTTCAACACTCAATTAGAATTCTATACGTCAGTAGAGCCCAACTTAGTGAAATAACGTAGACATGACAATGGGTTGGAAAAATTACGTATGTTTTATTGGCTACAACTATGAATATGTGAATAATAGAAACAATTGATATAAGATGAGGAATATATTCTATTACTTAATGTTAATCAGAGGAACTTATAATTATGTGATGGCTAAATATAGAAGCTAACAGTCCTACCATTTAACAAAGGTTAGTTTGTGTTATGGGTTAATGACACGCTAAACTATATTTTGTGGTTATCTCATTTTATCAGTCTCATACATAAAAGGTTTTAACAGTGTAAAACTATAAGGTCAGGGAAATTGGCTATGCCCGACCAAAACGCGCATTGCAAAACAAAATACAAACAACATTAGAAACCAGCAGTAAACTGGGTATTAACTCAACTGGGTATTACAGGTTTTATGCTAGCCTATCAATTGATGTCAGTGCTAAATAAAATGTTTTTCAATACTTAACGGTAACAAAGGGAGACCAGTCCCGATTCCGAAAGTGTTGTCAGCTCGTCAGCTGGTCCAAGGTCCCGGCAGGTGCATGGACTCCTGGAGACTTCTTCACCGAAGTCGGGTCGCGACAGGTTTCCAGTCAGGTCGACGTGGACGTGAATAGATCTCGACTTGGGTCCGGCCGCAAGGGAGACAGTAGAGCAACAGTTTGAAGAAACATGTCCTCAAAACAGCTGTTGAAAATAAACCAGCTTGGTTTATTCTGTGGACAGTGGCAGGCCAACTCTGTCTCGGTGATCAGGCAAGATGCGGGTTGGGAAACGCAGAAGTCCGTCAGGGTTTCGGTGGTGCGTCTGGTAGGTGTAAGACAGCGTCTTTACCATCAGGGTAAAGTTGGTACAGTTTAATGGGTTTTTATGGTCAAAATTCCTTTGATCCCAATTGGTAGATGGCTTTAGGGCACCCATGTATTTGATTGGCTCATTTCCTTGGAACCATCAATAAAAGACAGACTGATCAGTAATTTCCAATCACCTCAGGGTGTGCGTTTGTGTGTTAAATTTGGGTCCCCCCTCTCCTTCTCTAAAGAAGGGGGTGTTCCTGCTCAACCCAGTGCCTGATCTATCTAGCAGTCTGTGTTCATCTCAGAGTCACGTGAAGAATGTGGACAGACACTCCATTGTGCCTCAGTTGATCAGGAATGTTAATTGCGAATGGCTCCACAGGGGGCCCAGTCTCATGATCAGAAAGCCAGAGTCCCAAAATGTCCCTGTGTAACCATTAACTACAACAGTACAAAGGAACAGTACTCCGAGTTTGTCGTTTCCACTCAGTTTGGCTGCAGGAGCAATGCATGTCTTGAGTTGAGCAAGCGCAACCGGGAAAGGTGCCTTGAATATCAACTGAGAGGCTGCGCTGCCTGTAAGACTGCGTACCGCCCCAGAAGAGGACAGCCAATCATATTGGCTCATCAGAGAAACACCAGAATAATTCATTTCAAACAGCCTACGTGCAAACCGACTTGCGCCTACTTAAGAGCATCATATCATTGCTTTTTAACTTGCAGGCAGCTGTTATCCATTTATATTTACATGCATTAGCTAGCAAAACATTTATATTTTGCTGTTTATTGCAATATAACTAGGACAGACATCAAGTTGGTTTGCACATACGTTGTTGGAAATTAAGTGTTAAGGCGTTCATTCCAATTGCTTTTCACTCCTTCCTCATATCTCATCCTTTCCTTGTGTCCTTTCCACGTTACTTAGCTCCACCCAACCGAGGACGTGAGGAAAGACGCAAGTATGAGATACGAGGAATCAAGGCAGCATGCATTAAGCAAACGGAACGTCCTTGCTCAGTAAAGCGTCTGCGTCATATTATACTTGCATACTATAATGCCTTTTAGTCTCTTTTTTCATAAATGTGGCTTTTGTTGGTCATAAAGAATGAGTGTAAAATAATAAGGAACGTTAAAATTGCATTTGTGTAGAGGTGTACCCGCCACATGGCAGATGTGGAGAGGTAGAGGTCACATGTTCCGAAAACTTCTGCAAATGCTACACTTGTTTCCTCACTGAAGCATCCTCTGGGAGCCTCCTCCTTCCTCACTCCTCCGAGCAACATTTAGCAGTTTGGAATGTCCTTAAAGATGGCCTCGATCGATTTTTCCGGGTCAGGCGAGGACAAAGGAGACGAGGACTTGCATTTACCTACTGCATGTTGCCTCGATTCCTCTGTCCTCGTATCTCATTCTTGGATCCTTTCCTCGTATCCTCCGTTGGGTGGAGCTAAGGACACGAGGAAAGGATACAAGGAATGAAAATAAGCAATTGCAATGAACCCAAATTCTCAGTTTTTCTATTATAATCATTTTCCAAATGTTCTACAACTAATCCCTGTTGCAAAAGATACTCTCCTAAATATGATGGAACACTTACAAAATATATCCTTATGTGTGAGGTAATTCGTTTAATTTTACTTTATTTTCTCATTTCAGAATGAGAGCCCAAACATTCACTTTTAGCACAGGGGAGGCAGAGAAAATTCTAATTCCTGGGACCCTTCCATCCTTGAAAAAGGCACTCTACAAGAATTTGAGGAGAAGCTACTGAAACTCAGACAAAAGTTCAGAACTACACGCCAAGACCCTCAGTGAGTACTTTAGGAATAGCAGAATCCCAAGAGAGTTGAGAATCCAAAAGGAACCATCAATCGGAAGGGAGGATGTTGAATTCTGTAAGAGATGATGTGAGATCCTTAACCATTGTTCTATGGACTTGATGTTACTCATCATAGACTTTACTACCAAAAATATATCTACCATGAAAACAGTTATTAATGATTGCAAAAAACGACATTGAGCGCACCTATGATAAAAACAACCTTGAGCCCGCATCCAGATTAAAATAGACAATTTTCAATCAGAATTGATGAAATTCAAGATTCAGAAATTCAGACCTGACACAATGGACTATAAAGACCAGAGAGTCTACACCTGGCTGATGGAAAACCCATGACAACATATGTGCAGACGCGACAACGCACGAGAGTTCAGCACATCGGAATCTGACGAATCCCAAGGCAACTCCTCAACTTCGACATCCTCATGGCCAAGAAGGAAGCCTTTTTTGGGCCCTCTACGACGATCCAGCCAAGATCGAAAAAAAAGAGACCTTTAAGAAGGGGAAGGAAAGGACAGAGAAATTGAGAGGTAATTCAAAACACCTTTCATGATTCCCCCAAAGAAAATGTTATTTTTAATCTATCTGAGAAACCGCTATCTAGTGAACAAATGTATGTATTAAGTA
Organism: Ilyophis sp. 1 JC-2022; assembly: GCA_022702515.1. Classification (NCBI taxonomy): domain Eukaryota; kingdom Metazoa; phylum Chordata; class Actinopteri; order Anguilliformes; family Synaphobranchidae; genus Ilyophis; species Ilyophis sp. 1 JC-2022. Next base: position 70,386,026 of record CM040397.1, on the reverse strand, counting down.
AAGGTCTATCATTTGTACCAGCTGCTGTACCTAATTTGTTTTTGGTCAAAGTTGAATTGTTCAAATTTCTATGTAATATAAAATTGAGAGGCTTTTTCAGTCCCAGAGGGGAAGTACTGCCCTCTAGTAGTGAGTGTAAATTTAGACCGAAAAGTACCTTTATTCCATTTGTTAATAGTCCTTCAACTGGTTGAGAACTGAAAAAAAACTATTGAAACGCCACCAATCAAAAGAAAATACAATCTCTCTAAAGCGCAGAAAGCCACTCTTAGTGAACTTATGGAAGACTCTACTATTACTATTCAACAAGCTGATAAAGAAGGTGGGATTTTTATCATGAACACTTTTTATCATGCAAAGATTGCATCTATGTTTGATGATAAAACCTTTTACAAGAGATTATTGTTTGATTCTACAACCAATTATAGTACACAAATAAACAACACTCTTTCATTGGGTTTACAAATTACAAAATAAATGGCTTTCTGATCAAGAATTCAAATATCTCTTGAACAAACACATAAAATACCCATATTATATGCACTAACTAAAATACACAAGTCAGAAACAGACCCTCCTTTTAGACCTATACAGGTGCAGCTCAAAAAATTAGAATATCGTGAAAAAGTTCAATATTTTTTGTCACTCATTTCAGAAAGAGAAACTCATATATTATATAGATTCATTACACATAGAGTGAAATATTTCAAGCCTTTATTTCTTGTAATTTTGATGATTATGCTAATCAATCAGCTAATGAAACCCAAAATTCAGTGTCTCAGAAAATGAGAATATTTTTGCTTTAACATATTTTTAAAGTATCATATTTAATATTTGGTCGCATATCCTTTGCATGCTGTTACTTCCTGAAGTCTGTGACCAATCAACATCAAAAGACTCAATATCTTATTTTCAGGTACTGTTACAAGCGATACTATAACCTCTCTGCATTTGAACTGATCTCTATGAGAATTGGGGGGTAAGACTAGATTCAGCTGTAAATTACGCTGGTACAGTATGGAACACATGACTGGCAAAATGGCTGTACGTCATCAAGGGTCTAAGGTATCAAACGAGCCCCAAACCATCACTCTGCGGCCAGATATGGAGTAGATGTGGATGGATCCCTTTAAGGGTTGTTTCTCCTGACTTTTTTCCCCATAGAGTTCTATAGGAAAATGAGTCAGGAGAAATAACCCTTGCAGTGATCCATCCACATCTACTCCATATCTGGCAACAGAGTGATGGTTTGGAGCTCGTTCGATAGCTCAGACCCTTGATGACTTGCAGCCATTTAGCCAGCCATGTGTTCCATACTGTACCAGTGTAATTTACAGCTGAATCTAGTCTCACCCCCCAATTCCCATAGAGATCAGTTCAAATGCAGAGAGGTTATTGTATCGCTTGTAACAGTACCTGAAAATAAGATATCGAGAGTGTTTTGATGTTGATTGGTCACAGACTTCAGGAAGTAACAGCATGCAAAGGATATGCGACCAAATATTAAATATGATACTTTAAAAATATGTTCAAGCAAAATATTCTAATTTTCTGAGACACTGAATTTTGGGTTTCATTAGCTGTAAGCCATAATCATCAAAATTACAAGAAATAAAGGCTTGAAATATTTCACTATGTGTAATGAATCTATATAATATATGAGTTTCACTTTCTGAAATGAAACTTTTTCACGATATTATAATTTTTTGAGCTGCACCTGTAGTATCAGGGATTGGTTCCCTTACTGAGAAAATTTCTAGATTTGTGGATTCCCATATATATCCTATTTTCAAGAATTACCATCATATTTAAAAGACACAACCGATTTTTTTATTAAATTGCAACCTCTCTCTCATCTTAATGAGGGAGACTGGCTTGTCACACTTGACGTTGCATCATTATATACGAACATTCCTCATGCTGCCAGTTTGGAAGCACTTACATTTTACCTTACAGAAAGAGATAGTAGTTTACCTATAAATTATACTGGTTTAACTAATTTGGTACTTTTTGAAAAAAAAACTACTATTTACAAGTTCAAGGTACCGCCCCAAATTATGCCAACCTCTTTATGGGTAAATTTGAACTTGATTTAATTCACAATATTTATTTATTTACATCAATTCTAGAATACAATCCATTTCCTTTACTATGGAAAAAGATCCAAATTGCATACATTTTATGGACGTTCAATTAACAAAAAAAGACAACCATTTAAGAACTAGTGTTTAGGAAACATACCGACAAAAATACTATATTATCAGCCGACAGTCATCTTCCTCTCCCACTTAGGAGAAGCTTACCAATTAGTCAATTATATAGATTGCGCCGTATTTGTGCCTCTGAGGAGGAATTTGATAAGCAGGCAGACTCTCTCCTCCAATGCTTCCACTCCCATGGCTACCCTGAAAATTGGCTGTCTGAAGCATATCATAAAGTAAAAACAGCAGATAGAAACCAATTACTCAATAAGACCATAAGGAAACAAAAGAAACCATTTTCGTTTAATTATGTTCTCACTTATAATGAAAACAATAACATGATCAGATCCATAGTCAACAAATATTGGTTTATTTTGTCATCTGATGCATCTCGTAATGCTGCTTTCCAAGTGCCCCCTCTATTTACGTATTAAAGAGCTTGCAACTTGACTGATATGTTGGTAAGGTCGGATGTTATTCGACAAAAGAAATAAGCCTTTGTTAAGGGCTGTTTCCCCTGTAGGAATTGTGCTGCTTGTGATACCATTGTTAAAACTAACCATTTCACTTGCCCTCGCACAAATAAAAAGTTTTATATTAATTCTTGCATTACATGTAATACAAAAAATGTTGTCTATATGCTTCACTGTTCTAATAAAATTTATTTAGGAAAACCATCACGTCAATTAAACATTTGAATTGGGGAACACAAATTTGCCATCCGACGTCAAGATATTACCTTGCCAGTTGCTAAGCACTTGAGTTTGGTCACTCAATTTACCAACTACAATGCATCAGCATTGAAAAGGTGTCAAGACCACGTAGAGGTGGAGATTTGGAATTATAAACGCTTACAAAGAGAAGCCTTTTAGACATACCGATTAAACGAAATGTCCCGCTAACTTAAATGAAGAGTTCGATTTAACTCCTTTCTTGTAGATGTCTTTTCATATACCATATGCATTGAAGTGTTTAACTTACCATGCTTACTCACCATATGTACCAATACACTGTTTGGGACTGTAACATTGATTTATTGATTTATGATGGAATAAAACTAATGTTTCAATTTTACAATACTATTACCTATTATTATGACGAATATTTAATATGTTTTGCTGTTTGATGCAAATGAAAATTGTACTAATACTATGACCTTTAATATTTAATACATTTTGCTGCTTGATGCAAACGAAAACTGTACTAATTAATCTTTAGGGATATATTGTCTAATACCCTTGTCACTGTAATGATAACACTGTTATAATTAATTGTTTCTTTATTTTCTTATAGGCTTACAGTCGGTCACATGATAGAGGAAGTCTATTGGCACCTTCCTGAAACCGAGTTTTAGTTTTTTCACAAACCAATAAAACCTTGATAAATTGTATTAAATTTGCTTAAAAGCATTTAGATAAACGTTATATTAGACTGATTGTCCTATGAAATACTATTGTTTGCTAACAACTTCATTGATAACAGCTGTTCTCTGTATACATGTATGTATGTTTCTTGAATGTATTCACTAATTGCATAATTGATAGTAATTTAAAACAGCTGCCCCTTGATATATACTAATGGTTCAAACGTATTGTTCACTAATTGCTTAATGAATGGTTGCAGCATAAATAACTGCACAAATTGAGACAAGTCATGACACACTGACGAAGGCCTTGTCGCCGAAACGTCTGTGTTTTTACTCCTCTGTGCTTTAAATAATTAAAATCAATGCAAAGAACTCTTTGAGGTTAATTTTGTTTCCTCCTTTTTTGAGTGCGAACCTACTTCTCCATATGGCTAATTTCAGAAGGAAAAGAAGAGTCTTACTTTGAATGGCATGCTGCGAGAGTGCAGTCAACTAGTATCTGAGGGTCGAGGGCAGATCAACCAATCACAATGCTTGGAATGCTACATTGTCCTCTGCCCATTGCTATAGATTGTAGAGGAGAGTGTTCTGCCCAGAGAAAAAGCAGTCTGGTTAGAACTCCGGTGGAATCCGTCATCTGAGTGTTTTGGTGACAGTGGTGAGCTGTGTAGCCTACTCCGAGGTAAACTGGTTTAAAAAATAGGTTCACTTTTCACTTTTAAACCTGGACCTTATTGAACGATTGTTTCCCATAATTTATAATCGTGCATAGCACAACCTCACTGATGGCGTTACATTTTAACTGCAGCTTCTCAATGGGTTTAAACGCGTTCCAATTGGGGCAAGTAGTTTTGCCTTTAAAAACCTTTTTGAAAACGAGAAACGCACATTATAGGCTATGCACATATGTCTGTAGGCTAGGCTATATGTTCTACGGAAAAATATAATTAAATGAAAGCCTATAAAGCATTTGGGTAGAGTTATCAGGTTTTATTTAATTAATTCTGCATTTCCACAAGTCTGTTCTCTTGGTTACATCCACGAAATATGACATTAGGCTACTGTTTTTTAAAACATGTTTTGAATGAAGAAAGACCAACCGAAAATTCACGAAGAGACCATAAACATACTCTGAGTTTCCCGTTTTCAAAAAGGAGATTTCTCTTGGTTTTTGAAGCCAAACTACTTGCCCTCCAGTGCGTTGAAACTCACTGAGAAGCTGCAGTTAAAAGGTAGCCCAAATTCTGGAATTGCAACTGTAGAACAAAAACAAGCATACACAGGGACCAAGGTTGGGCTAGTTAATTTTAACTTTAGCCAGTCTACTGAAACTTGCATTTGACACGGTTTAAGTAGACGTTTTCATTATTTTGATCATTGTGATATTATAATGATGAGCTATTTCCATCCTGATGAAATAAAGTGAATAAGGCTTATATTGGACCTCAAGTTATTAACATTACACTCATGATGATGGGGGAGAGAGGAGTGAGGCAAGCTGTAGCAGCTCAACTGAGCCCTCTGAATCACAGCATGTAGCAGTAATGGTGACAGTAGAGAGAGGCAGTAAAATGAGTAGGCTACATTTGAACCATGATATACATGTAAATAGCTATATGATGGTTTTTTTCTCAGGTAGAAACAGAATAATATCTAATACATGGATCCAGCTACATAAAAGAAAGGGAGGAAGGTAAATTTTGCAAGAGCACGTACATAACGTTAGATTTTTTTTTTAAAAGATTGGTTTGTTTTGCAGTATTGTTAGCTTGTTTGGAGTGCTTTTGTTTGTCAATTTTTTTAACAGCAAATTAATAAATACTGTTATCAAAAGGAACTATAAATTAGCATTTAAGTGCTGTTTTTCAAAAATGTTCTTAAAAAAACCCCCTAGCACTTAAGTGTCCCCCCCACTTGCCAAACCATGGCTACGCCCTTGCTGATATTTGTGTACTGCTGAATGTTTGTACAGGCTATGATACACCTAACTGTGTATCGTGGCAGTCTGGTACTGTCAACAATACACTCTGCATTGTACTACTAAGTGTACTGCACAAGTGCAGTCCAGTGTAAAATGCAGGTTTGATTCCCAGGGAGGACACGGCCGTTGTACCCTTTATCAAGCTACTTAACCTGAATTGCTTGAGTATATACCCAGCTCTATAAATGCATACTATGTAAAAATGCAAAGGCTGTGTCAGTCATAAGAGCATCTGAAGAATGCCTGTAATGTAAACATGTACATAAATACACTAGGGGAGCACCAGAACACAACAAAGCAGTACAGTAAAATCTCTGTTAGAGCCCCCCCACTCCACACTTTTCAGGTCTTACTCTGCTGAAGTCTGTAGGTCCTTGACTGTGAGTTCCAGATGTCCAATGAATTTGTCCTGTGATGTAATTAAATCACAAACTGAACACAGTAGTATACAAATGGAATTTACAATACAGTACAATCTTCTTTATGATTGCTTACCTGTATGCCTCTGCCTGTATACCTGTTTACCTGAATGTCTGTATGCATGTTGCCTCTAACTGGAATTGTACGTACTTTGTATGACAGCTGCTCCTCCAGACAGGAAACGTCAATCTCACACTCCTGAAGTTTCCCCTGCAGGTCCTGCACTTCCTGGTTAAATTCCTCTATCTTACACTGCAGAGCCTGGGGAGAGACCAGCCAGTCTGTCAGATACTGTACACACATCGAGAGGCCGGACTATATCTTATACCATACTGAGCTACTAACAAATAAAGACTATTCCATGTTCCATCCCCCATTAAACTGAAAATAGCATGCCATAAACAACTCAATGTATTACACAAATTTGACTATTTTAACTGCCTCACTCACCTCGGCATCTGAACTGGCCTTGTCCAGGTTTCCTCTGAGTTCATTGTTTGCTAGCAGTGTGGCCTCCTTCTCATTCATAACAGTGTCTAGTTTTTCTCCCACGTCACACAGGTTCCTTTCTACAGCTGACAGATCCTGCTGTCCTCTGTTTACGGTCTGCTGCAGAGTTCTGCACACAGAACCCATCAGGGATCAGTAAAATCATCTTCCTTCAATGCTACTGCTGTAAAAATTGCCACAGATTAACATCCACTCATCAGGTCTCACTTTGTTAATTCCTCCTGCTCCTCAATCGTTATCTGCATGCTATCGATAACTTTGTCCTGAAATAAATAAAAATTCAAAGATTAATTTTTACTCCAGAGATTCATGTAAACGTGTTGTTATTTATATAATTTTTCGATAAATGATCATTTAAAAATTCCCACTGCTCCAACATAAAAACTTACTTTGTAGGATAGCTGCTCCTCAAGGCAGGACATGTCCATAATATAATCCCGCAGTTTCCTCTGCAGCTCTTCCAGTTCCTGGTTTGACTCCTCTATCATGCACTGCAGGGCCTGTGGAGAGACCGGCCATTCTGTCAGTCACCACACGTGAAGAAATAAGACAAGTCAGATGTTGCACACAAATGAAGTGACCAGCCAGCTTGTGAGATACTGATATACCGGTAAATTAACCAGATTTGGAGTTTAACAGCTCCATCTTCACCTGGAAATTGAGGTATGACTCTCCTTTATCTTCCACCTACTCACCTGGATATCCAGCTGGGCCTGGTTAAGGTTATCTCTGAGTTGAGCGTTTACTTCCTGAATGGACTCCTTCTCTTTCAGTACTTTATCCAGGGTTTCCTCTGTGTCAGTTAATTTCCTCTGCACAGCTTCCATCTCTTCCTCTCCTCTGTCCATGGTCTGCTGTAGGCTCCTGGTCATGTAGAGGGGTCAGAGGTCAGATTGTTTCATGTGTCTGTTCAAAGGTAACACAACCTCTTTATTACTAATACTGTCTGAATTTGTATTTGTACACAGACAGGTCTTACTCTGTCGACTGCCCCAGTTCTTCAACCATTAGCTGCAGACGTTCAATTACTTTGTCCTGAAATAAAATGAAATCACAAAAGGAACTTTTACACCTGGGAATAATCAGTTATGCATACATATTGTTGTTGAACTATTGTTAATGTTGCTGTACTTGTCAAAATGCATAATATGTAAAATGTTTCCTGGTAAGACATGAGAATGAAGTTGTCCAGTAAAGAACATTGGGAGCAGCTGAGAAGAACAACACACAGGCCAACAGATCAGTATGATAATCTAACTATAAAGGAAGAAATCCTGTCTGTCCTGTCTGTCTGTATTTCGCTTTGCTCGACAACCGGGCACTGTATGAAGTTGGAATTCGCTAAGTGTATTGCTCGGGACCCAAGGAAGCTGCAAGCATCAATACCGGGGGCCAAGCAATCGGCCCGTTCCGAACGGGCACGTTTTGTACGGGCACGGGCACTGCATCTAACTATAAAGTAATAAAATGTGTCTTTGTGTCTGCTGTCTGTGTTAAACTTAAATTCTAACTATAAAGTTACATTACATTACACCACTCTACATCAGGGGGGTCAGTGTGGAGAGGGTCTCGACGTTCCGGTTCCTGGGCGTCAAGATTGAGGAGGGCCTGAACTGGAGCGCTAACACCACAGAGCAGGTAAAGAAGGCTCAGCAGAGACTTTACTTCCTGAGAGTGCTCAGGAGGAACCACCTCTCCCAGAAGCTGCTTGTGGCCTTCTACCACTGCTCTATAGAAAGTGTGCTCACATACTGTTTGTGTGTGTGGTACGCCAGCTGCACAGCAGCAGAAAAGAAGGCGCTCCAGAGGATCATCACCACTGCCGGGAAAATCATTGGCTGCCCTCTCCCCTCTCTGGAAGTTCTCTATAGCTCTCGTTGTCTTACAAAGGCAAAAAATATCCTCAAGGACTCATCACACCCAGGACATTGTTTGTTTGAACTGCTGCCCTCAGGCAGGAGATACAGGACTTTTAAAACAAGAACAAACCGGTTAAAGAACAGTTTTTATCCCAAAGCAGTAATGGCACTAAATAATAAATAGATGCACTAAGGCTGGTTTTTTCTAAAGTGCAATATGGGGGATGTGCAATAGTGTCCAGTATAAATGTGTGCTTTTATTTATTTATTTATATTATATTTTTATCTTACTAGAATTGGTTTTATAGGGGAGATGTGCAAAAGGGGAGTGTTCCAGTATGAATGTGTTTTTTATTTTTTTATTTTATTTCATTAATGTTTTTTATAGCTCTTTTTTTTTTATACTGTGGAGGATGCACTTCTTCAATCTCGTTGTTATGAAAATTGACAATGACAATAAAGCATATCTATCTATCTATCTATCTAAAGGTAGAAATCGTGTCTGTGTGTCTGCTGTCTATGTGTCTGTATTTCGCTTTGCTCGACAACTGGGCACTGTATGAAGTTGAAATTTGCTAGGTGTATTGCTCAAGACCAAAAAAAGTGAAGTGTCGACTGTGAAGTTGATTGGATGAGCGGCTCTTGAGAAAGCTGCAAGCATCAATACCGGGGGCCAAGCAATCAGCCCGTTCCGAACGGGCACTGCACTAGTACTTTGTAATGCATGTATCCTAATGAACATCTAAAAAGGTTTGTACATGGTAGATAGGGTCGTTCAGTAAAATACAATACAATTTCTCTTCCATCACACGTGATCATTTCATCAGTTGTGCAAGCCTGTATGTTTTCCCACTCATAGCCAAATTTCTCACCTTGGACATCATGATTTTCTTTGTGTGGGCGCTCTCACTGATGTACTCCTGCAGCCTTTTCTGCACGGCCTCCATTTCCTGGCTGGACCCCTCTACAATGTGCTGCAGAGCCTAAGGCGATTTCAGCCAGTCTGTTAAGATTCCGCTCTTCCTAACACTAACCCTAAAAGATCTTTTCAGTTCTGTAATTTTGTAGTTTTCTGAAAATACTCCAAATACACCGACTGAGCTGTGTTAAATTGATATATCTATATCTTCTCATTTGCTGTTTTTTGTTGCACTGGGAAGATTTCATACTCCAACCTACAGTGAGCACCATAATTAATTGGAGTGACACATTTTTTGTTATTTTGGTTCTGTACTCTAGCACTTTGAGTACACAATGACAATGAGGTTGAAGTGCAGACTTTAATTGTAGGGTATTTTCATCCATATCAAAAAATATTGGACAGTTTAACATAATGTAGAATAAAGTAAAATTTTTAAATATTTGGTCACATATCCTTTGCATGCCATGACTTCCTGATGTCTGTGACCCAACAATATCAAAAGTCTATTGATATCTCATTTTCTGGTACTCTTACAAGCGATACTATAACTTCTCTGCATCTGAATGGATCTCTATAGAGATAGAGCAGAAATAGGCCCCGCCCACCCCGGGGGGAAAACATCCCGCTATCGTCGTCCATTTGACTTGACATGCCGTTGCCTTCTTGTCATTTCGATCTGTTAGCTAACAGCATGAAAATGCCGAAAAGTTGTTGTTTGGTGGGATGCACTACAAACAAGGTAAAAAACCCAGAATTGCAGTTTTATGCGATTCCGAACCGCCAAACGGAACCCATAATACGAGAAAAGTGGATCCAAGAAATAAGACGTGAGGCGTCGGTGGACATGCTTATGTGTGTAGCAGGCTTTTTTCCACAGGTAGCCTAAGTCAAATAAGTTATCCAATTGTCAATATACGGTTATCTATATTGCTGTAAGTAACGCTAAAACATTTTGACCATATGCAAATTGTTTGTAGTGGAATGTGGATAAATCAGAGTGCTATAACATTACAGTAGCCTATTATTATCATCCACTAACAAAAACGTTGTGGGCATCATCGTTGTATGTGTGTAGATTCCCAATCTCGGAACCCATCAGCTAAATGATTTAGCCTCTGGGAGCGCTGAGTGAGTACCAGCTACCTTTCTGGTAGAGCCTTCCCTTCAGAAAGTTCTGTCGTGTTTCTAGTCCGATAGGCTGTCGTTTTCCTTCTCTTCGAAGGAGAGTGCAATGGAGATTACAGATTAATTTTTGAACAGGATTATTTCATGAATTACTATCATACATTCTATTAAAAGCTTCAAACCACTTTGTTTGAAATATTTACTGGACAAGCGGGACATATTTTGTCTGCCGACAGGTTACGGTAAAAGTTTAATCTTTCAAACATGGCCCACAGCTTGTTTGCTAATAGCTAATAACTACACAACCTATGGATGGGAAACGTCTATATCGATTGTATACGTTTAATGTGTCTTGAAGCTTACCGTACTAGAACTGCGCCTCCCGGTTCCATTTTCTCCAGTATTTCTACAGACTCACATTAAACATATAAAATCGATATAGAAGTTCAAGAAATAACCCGACGTTCCCCTTTAACTATTGCTCCATAACTGGCTATTTGAGAATCCAAAACGTTCAAGAAAATAAGTGGAGTAAGTAAGAAAGTAAATTAAGCAGAATGTAGCTACTTTCTTTCCCTTCGTTACTACTGGATGGCAGACGTAGCCTACGCCGCCTCGTAGGCTGCAAATAGTAGGATAATTTACTGCAACTGGGCTACAATTAGCCTAAATTAAATTGTCATCTATCGGCACATCAGTACCTATGTGGTGTTTCCCATCGATCCTGTTTACATTCGCACCGCCCAACCATGATTAGTCAGAAAGTTCTCATCTCTGCTTTAAGGTAGGTAATGCCAGCTTTTACAAGAGCGCCGACAGACGTTCATATTTATATGAACATCTGTCAAGAGAGATTAGTAGATTCCTAACAAACGGTGAGACAAAGAAAAAGCAATCAGCTTTCAATGGAAATCTCAATTTTTTATGATATTTTGAGAACCTTCATAAAATACAATTTGCTAAATTTGTTTTAAATACAGTTTGTAATTTGGTCAGACAAAAAAAAAAAACTGGTGTTGTTGTAAGCTAAGCAGCTAAATAGAAGTAACGTTATTTAGGCTTACTAACAACAACACACAATAATAATTATAATAGTAGTGGCCGAGGAGTACGCTATAACATTCAATTCAATTACATTTTATTTGTATCGCATTTTTTACAGAGAACTGTCACAAAGACGCTGCACAGGGAAACAGAAGAAAATTTTTGCAAAAAACCAGGCCTTAGCTTCCCCAGTGGGAAGAAATCTCGGAAGGAACCTGGCTAGAAAGGGGGTGCCCATCCTTCGATGGCTGGCTTGGTTTAAACTAAAGGTAATAAACTGGATAGTCAGAGAGTAATAAGGGATGTAATAAAACTAGCTGTGTCATGATCCCACTTGTTTGTGCACATTTGTTCATGTTTTCTGCAATCTCGCATTGTCTCTCTTTCTTTCTGTCTCCAGCTTCGCTTCCTTCTTTATTATTGTTAACTAATCTACTAATTTACTAAGGCTAGTCAGATAATTACTAACACACTAATCTGCTAACCATGTCTCATGTGATTTACTAATTAACAAATTTACTAACGCTAGGATGGGACAATTACTAACAGACTAATTGACTAATGATCTTTGTCTTGTTTTCCCAAGCTGTTCCTAATTTCTCTCTGTTCTCAAGCTAAGCGTTTGCACCTGTCTACACCTGCATTTAAGCCAGTGTTTCCCTGTCGTTCTGGTGAAATTGTTGCCTTGACTTGTCTTGCACTTTTGAGCGTTTATTTCCAAGCCTGATTCTAGTTATTACCCACGCCTGCCCTGTACCCTGACTACTGTTTACTGCCTGCCTGTGTATTTTGGACTAATGCCTGCCTGACCTATGAGAATCGCCTGCTGTCTACGGTACTTCTGCTCCGCGGTAAAACTTTGGTTCTGACCCACACCCGGACATTGACTACGAGCCTGCCCGCCATTTGTCTGTACCTTTGCCCTCGCTGACAGCTTTTGCTGGATTTCGACCGTTGCCTGTGACACCGTTTATGAGACTGCCTTCTCGATTCGGTACCTGTGCTTTGATTGTGGACTTCCTGTGTATGACCATTGCTTGGATATTGATTACGAACTTGAACGCTCCTATTAATAAAGACCCTTGCGGGTTATTTATTATATTCCACGTTTCTGAGTCATGCATTTTGGGTCCAAACCACCTTGTTCTGTCACAAGCTGGTAAGTATGAATTCCAAAGAAAAGGATGTAAAATGTTCAATTCAAAGAGGCGGGTGGTGCATCTGGGACTCCGGTTGCATCAAGTTCGGAGGATAAAATAAAGGAGGGACAGAACTGGAGCAGTCTGCAAATTCAGGACGAGGGGCATGACTGGAGCAGTCTGCAAACTCAGGGTGAGGTGGGCACGGGTCGGAGTAATCTGCAGCTCAGGGTGAGAGAGGGGAAAAAGAGGGTTAGCCCCCCCCGACATCCTTAACTATAGGTTTGACTAAAGGGGTATGTTTTTAGCCTACACTTGATTAATAAAGCCTGTGTTCACTTAGCAAGTTTATAACCACGTTCGTAGTACCGGTTAAGCTAGATTGGAGTGGTTGGGCTTTCTGAAGCCAGCTAACGCAAATAAACCCTGGCTATGTTAAACTTCCTTCGTAGTATACCCCCTAGGTTAGGGTCAAGTACAGACATGGATGCAATCTTAACCTCTTCTGGCAAAGCGACCAAGGCTGAAGCAGTGATGATGATTATGAATTTTGCAGCAAAGCATCACATCACTGGCACAGCCTTAATTCAATAATTTTACAGAGAACTGTCACAAAGATGCTGCACAGGGAAATGGAAGGAAAATTTAGCAAAAAACCAGACCTTCGCCCCCAAGCAGCAAAACGAGGTAAAAAAAACTCCCCAGTAGGGGAGAGAAAGAAAAAAAAACTCAACGGTGGCGAGAACTCCCCAGTCGGAAGAAATCTCGGAAGGAACCTGGCTAGAGAGGGTGCCTATCCTTCGCTAGCCGGCCATAGACTATGGAAATGCGGCTCAGCTATTTTGTGGCAGAGTGCAGCCTAAATCTTTGTGACAGCGACTCTGTAGAAAGACATAGCGTGCGCAGCGAGTTGGATGGAACACGCTCCAATTTTGAATTGGGCTACCTTTGAAGCCCTAACTTCTGAAAAGGTAAAAGCTTTAACCCGATCCACGTTGGTGCCCCATACTATAGTGGTTGACGTATCGGTCCCAATTACAGTATTCATGTTTGTCCTAAATTAAACTAGGCTACAGCTTTAAGAAAAGGGAGCTATTAATAGCCCAAAGCGCTTGCGACCCTCTTCTTGCCACGGACTAGAAAATGCACCGTTTACAAGAAAATAACGTTCAGATATAGCTAGAAACAATACTTTTTAAAAACGTACAAATAGGCCTAAGCATTCTGTGTTTTCCATTGCTTAGCCTACTGTAGGCTACTGGCTACCTGATGCACTTTCAGTTTAGATGACACCTCATTTTTTTCCTACAAAATCTCTCGTAGCTATAAATATGTTAATGAAACCAAATATCTTACCTGTAGGCTATCACTGTGTTATGATTAACCCTGAAGAGTTTATCTTGTTACGTTTCGCAAAAGTCCCGTACAGTCGACGTTTTCACAGTGACTTATCGCATTTAATGCTGAAATAACAGCAACGTAGACTATGTAAAAACACACACGGTGCTTTTGTACTTTTTAAAATGATTTTAAAAAACTTTTATTTCTGTTTTAGAGTTTATTTATTTTTCTAAAGCTTCAAGGACCTTTGATTTCTAAACCCTAACCCCTAAACACAACCCTACTGGTACTTTATGACCATGGGCTTTTTGTACTCCAAAAACTGTATACAGTAAAATTAATGCAAAATAAATTGCTGCTCATGCACTACATGCGCTCGCATAGGCTACGTACAGCCAAAACCTCTTCTCTACCAGAAAGAACCCTGCTTGAATACATACATTTTAATATCCCTTTAACAGTGTCACAAAAGTAGTAATTCCAGGCATATATTTATTTAATTATTTGCAAAAATCACCAGCGTGCTCTTTTATGGATTTGGGCCCCTGCCCCTCTAACATCCTCTGCACATGCCTGATTGTTAATATGGGGCTGAAAGGAGAGGTCTGAATCAATAATTACACCAAGGATTTTAACAACCTTGTTGGTGGAGACAGAGAGGCAATCTAAATTTAAACAAAACTAAGAATTTATCTCGAAGGGATTTGGGACCTAATACTAATCTCTTATCTGAGTTCAATAAGAGGAAATTTTGGGTCATCCAGGCCTTTACCTCTTTAAGACAGGTCTCTAGTTTAGACAACTGGACAACTTCACCTGGCTTAACTGATATATAAAGTTGTGATAAGTACTGGTAAGGTGTATTTAGACTGTATTTAGGTGTTTTGATCTTAGATTAAACCATTATCTTACCTGCTGACATTTTGATCAATAGTTGTAAATATCAAAGTAGCTATGTAACTTCTGGCCATTCCATGGGATCATGCAAGAAAATGAGAAGTGACTTTGAGGGAGTCCAACAATATTGCGTTTGTCAATAGGCTACCTTTTCCTCTCTGGTAGACACAGGGTACATGGAATACATGGTTGGCAAAATAGCTGTAGGTCATCAAGGGTCTGAGGTATCAAACAAGACTCAAACCATCACTCTGCTGCCAGATATGCAGTAGATATGAATGGATCACTTTAAGGGTTGTTTCTTCTGTCAGACCCTTGATGACTTAGAGCCATTTAGCCAACCGTGTTCCATGCTATTCCAGTGTAATTTACATTTAAATCGAGTCCCACCCCCCAATTCCCATAGAGATCCATTTAAATGCAGAGAGGTTACAATATCACTTGTAGGAATACCAGAAAATAAGATAAAATATCAATATTTTATATTGTTGGGTTAGACATCAGAAAGTCATGGCATGCAAAGGATATGCGACCAAATGTAAAAAAATGATTACTTTATTCTACATTATGTTAAACTGTCCAATATTTTTTTATGCACGAAAATGGGGGGGGGGGGACTATTTACAAAACGTGCTTTCATTTCTAAACGGCTCATCCGATATGGATGGAAATACCCTTAATTAAAGCTGACAGTCTGCACTTCAAACTCCTTGTCATTGTATCCTATCAAACTCAAAGTGGTAGAGTACAGAACCAAAATAACAAAAAATGTTCCACTGTCCAATGAATTATGGTGCTCACTGTAGATAATGACAAAAATGACAAAAGAATACAAGGTAACTACAGCGCCCAGTGTTTTCATTTTTTTCATTCATACTGAAAGAAGCAAGGAAAACACTGATGGTGAAATTATTTGTTGGTTTACATTCAGGTACTGGGTACTGCTACGTCCTCACCTGGCCACCTCCTTTCCCTGCCTCCTGCTCACCTTGTGATCCAAATAGGCCTTGTCCAGGTTATCTCTGAGTTGGGAATTTGCCTGTAGCATGGTTTCATTCTCTTGCATAGCAGCGTCCAGGCTTTCCATTGTCTCTGTCAGATTCCTTCTCATGGCTTCCAGCTCCTGGTCTCGGCCTCTCAAGACCTGCTGCAGACTCCTGCTTTCACACAGAGTAAGGGCTCAGCCTGTTCTATCAGCGGTTTAGTGCACAGGAAAGCACAGGACAAGTGACAAGGCAAGTGCACAGGACAGCACAGTTTAGCAGCTAGCAAGTGCACATGGCAGCACAGTTTAGCAGTTAGCAAGTGCAAAGGGCAGCACAGTTTAGCAGTTAGCAAGTGCACAGGACAGCACAGTTTAAAATAAAGAAAGTGCACAGGACAGCACAGTTTAGCAGTTCGCAAGTACACAGGACAGCACAGTTTAGCAGTTAGCAAGTACACAGGACAGAACAGTTTAGCAGTTAGCAAGTGCACATGATAGCACAGTTTTGCAGTTAGCAAGTGCACATGATAGCACAGTTTAGCAGTTAGAAAGTGCACAGGACAGCACAGTTTAGCAGTTAGAAAGTACACAGGACAGCACAGTTTAGCAGTTAGCAAGTGCACAGGACAATACAGTTTAGCAGTTAGAAAGTACAATGGACAGCAGTTTAGCAGTTAGCAAGTGCACATGACAGCACAGTTTAGCAGTTAGCAAGTGCACAGGACAGAACAGATTAGCAGTTAGCAAGTGCACATGATAGCACAGTTTAGCAGTTAGAAAGTACAAAGGACAGCACAGTTTAGCAGTTAGCAAGTGCACAGGACAGCACAGTTTAGCAGTTAGAAAGTAGACAGGACAGCACAGTTTAGCAGTTAGCAAGTGCACAGGACAGTAGAGTTTAGCAGTTAGAAAGTAAAATGGACAGCAGTTTAGCAGTTAGCAAGTGCACATGACAGCACTGTTTAGCAGTTAGCAAGTGCACAGGACAGAAAAGATTAGCAGTTAGCAAGTGCACATGATAGCACAGTTTAGCAGTTAGCAAGTGCACAGGACAGCACAGTGTAGCAGTTAGCAAGTGCACAGGACAGCACAGTTTAGCAGTTAGAAAGTACACAAGACAGCACAGTTTAGCAGTTAGCAAGTGCACAGGACAGCACAGTTTAGCAGTTAGAAAGTACACAGGACAGCACAGTTTAGCAGTTAGCAAGTGCACAGGACAGTAGAGTTTAGCAGTTAGAAAGTAAAATGGACAGCAGTTTAGCAGTTAGCAAGTGCACATGACAGCACTGTTTAGCAGTTAGCAAGTGCACAGGACAGCACAGTTTAGCAGTTAGCAAGTGCACAGGATAGCACAGTTTAGCAGTTAGAAAGTACACAGGACAGCACAGTGTAGCAGTTAGCATGTGCACATGACAGCACAGTTTAGCAGTTAGCAAGTACACAGGACAGCACAGTTTATCAGTAAGAAAGTACACAGGACAGCACAGTTTAGCAGTTAGCAAGTGCACAGGACAGAACAGTTTAGCAGTTAGCAAGTACACAGGACAGCACAGTTTATCAGTTAGAAAGAGCACAAGACAGAAACGTTTAGCAGTTAGCAAGTGCACAGAACAGCACAGTTTAGTGGTTAGCAAGTGCAAAGAGCAGCACAGTTTAGCAGTTAGCAAGTGCACAGGACAGCACAGTTTAGCAGTTAGAAAGTGCACAGGACAGCACAGTTTAGCCGTTAGCAAGTGCACAGGACAGCACAGTTTAGCCGTTAGCAAGTGCACAGGATAGCACAGTTTAGCAGTTAGCAAGTGCACAGGATAGCACAGTTTAGCAGTTAGCAAGTGCACAGGATAGCACAGTTTAGCAGTTACCAAGTGCACAGGATAGCACAGTTTAGCAGTTACCAAGTGCACAGGATAGCACAGTTTAGCAGTTAGAAAGTATACATGACAGCACAGTTTAGCAGTTACCAAGTGCACAGAACAGAACAGTTTAGCGGTTAGAAAGTGCACAGGGCAGCACAGTTTAGCTGTTAGCAAGTGCACAGGACAGCACAGTTTAGCTGTTAGCAAGTGCACAGGACAGCACAGTTTAGCTGTTAGCAAGTGCACAGGACAGCACAGTTTAGCTGTTAGCAAGTGCACAGGACAGCACAGTTTAGCAGTTAGCAAGTGCACAGGACAGCACAGTTTAGCGGTTAGCAAGTGCACCGGATAGCACAGTTTAGCAGTTAGAAAGTACACATGATAGCACAGTTTAGCAGTTAGCAAGTGCACATGACAGCACAGTTTAGCAGTAAGCAAGTGCACAGGACAGCACAGTTTAGCGGTTAGCAAGTGCACAGGGCAGCACAGTTTAGCTGTTAGCAAGTGCACAGGACAGCACAGTTTAGCGGTTAGCAAGTGCACAGGACAGCACAGTTTAGCGGTTAGCAAGTGCACAGGGCAGCACAGTTTAGCTGTTAGCAAGTGCACAGGACAGCACAGTTTAGCAGTTATAAAGTACAAAGGACAGCACAGTTTACCGGTTAGCAAGTGCACCGGGCAGCACAGTTTAGCTGTTAGAAAGGTCACAGGACAGCACAGTTTAGAAGTTAGCATGTGCACATGACAGCACAGTTTAGTGGTTAGCAAGTGCACAGGGCAGCACAGTTTATCAGTTAGCAAGTGCAAAGAGCAGCACAGTTTAGCAGTTAGCAAGTGCACAGGACAGCACAGTTTAGCAGTTAGAAAGTGCACAGGACAGCACAGTTTAGCAGTTAGAAAGTGCACAGGACAGCACAGTTTAGCCGTTAGCAAGTGCACAGGATAGCACAGTTTAGCTGTTAGCAAGTGCACAGGATAGCACAGTTTAGCAGTTAGCAAGTGCACAGGATAGCACAGTTTAGCAGTTAGCAAGTGCACAGGATAGCACAGTTTAGCAGTTAGAAAGTATACATGACAGCACAGTTTAGCAGTTACCAAGTGCACAGAACAAACAGTTTAGCGGTTAGAACGTGCACAGGGCAGCACAGTTTAGCAGTTAGCAAGTGCACAGGACAGCACAGTTTAGCAGTTAGCAAGTGCACAGGACAGCACAGTTTAGCAGTTAGAAAGTACACAGGACAGCACAGTTTAGCAGTTAGCAAGTGCACAGTACAGTTTAGCAGTTAGAAAGTACAATGGACAGCAGTTTAGCAGTTAGCAAGTGCACATGACAGCACAGTTTAGCAGTTAGCAAGTGCACAGGACAGCACAGATTAGCAGTTAGCAAGTGCACAGGGCAGCACAGATTAGCAGTTAGCAAGTGCACAGGGCAGCAGAGTTTAGCAGTTAGCAAGTGCACATGATAGCACAGTTTAGCAGTTAGCAAGTGCACATGATAGCACAGTTCAGCAGTTAGCAAGTGCATAGAATAGCACTGTTTAGCAGTTAGAAAGTACACAGGACAGCACAGTTTAGCAGTTAGCAAGTGCACAGGATAGCACATTTTAGCAGATCGAGAGTATACAGGACAGCACAGTTTAGCAGTTAGCAAGTGCACATGATAGCACAGTTTAGCAGTTAGCAAGTGCACAGGACGGCACAGTTTAGCAGTTAGCAAGTGCACAGGACAGCACAGTTTAGCAGTTAGAAAGTACACAGGACAGCACAGTTTAGCAGTTAGCAAGTGCACAGGACAGAACAGTTTAGCAGTTAGCAAGTGCACAGGATAGCACAATTTAGCAGTTCGAAAGTATACAGGACAGCACAGTTTAGCAGTTAGCAAGTGCAAAGGACAGCACAGTTTAGCAGTTAGCAAGTGCACAGGATAGCCAAGTTTAGCAGTTAGCAAGTGCACAGGACAGCACAGTTTAGCAGTTAGAAAGTGCACAGGGCAGCACAGTTAAGCAGTTAGCAAGTGCACAGGGCAGCACAGTTTAGCAGTTAGCAAGTGCACAGGGCAGCACAGTTTAGCAGTTAGCAGGTGCACAGGGCAGCACAGTTTAGCAGTTAGAAAGTACACAGGACAGCACAGTTTAGCAGTTAGCAAGTGCACAGGATAGCACATTTTAGCAGATCGAGAGTATACAGGACAGCACAGTTTAGTAGTTAGCAAGTGCACATGATAGCACAGTTTAGCAGTTAGCAAGTGCACAGGACAGCACAGTTTAGCAGTTAGCAAGTACACAGGACAGAACAGTTTATCAGTTAGCAAGTGCACAGGACAGCAATTTATAAATTAGAAAGTACAGAGGACAGCACAGTTTAGCAGTTAGCGAGTGCACAGGATAGCAGTTTAGCAGTTAGCAAGTACACAGGACAGCACAGTTTAGCAGTTAGCAAGTGCACAGGATAGCACAGTTTAACAGTTAGCAAGTGCACAGGACTGCGGTTTAGCAGTTAGCAAGTGCACAGGACAGCACCGTTTAACAGTGAGGAAGTGTACAGGACAGCACCATTTAACACAAGGAAGTGCATAAAATATAGGTGCAACATTGACTGATCGGGTTTTACTCTGATGATGTCCCTTGTTTTTCCACCTTAAGCTTCAGATTAACAATTGTTTTCTCCTGAAATACAAATAAATAAAAAATTTAATGTTACTCAATATTCATTCGCATTCAGTGGCAAGAAAGCCAGAAAAGCAGCAAATACGGAATATGTTACAGAAACGATTTAATTACTAAAATCAGAACTGGTGAAGTTGTGTGGTGAAGAGCATCAAAAACAGAGCAGTATAGTGTGAGATCTAAGCAGCGCTGGATATCAGAACAGCTGTCCTTGAATAGAAAAACAGTGAACAGCAGAACAGACTTGTGTAGAACTACAGATAACAGTAGTAGTACCATGTACCGTACCACCAAAGTACATAACTAAACCAGTAGCTAAAATAGAGCACAGTGGAGCTTACCTTGTCATCCAGCTGTTTCCGCTGAAACTCTTTGTCCTGGTTCAGTTGGAACACTGCAGACTGTAAGCTGTGTGCATCCTCAGTGAGACAACTGACCTGCTTGGACAGTGAGTCTGCAACACAGCATTACACACATTGGGTAAAAACAGATTCATCACGTACCTATAGTGCAGAAAATAGGTAAGTGGCCTTTCTATCTGTTTGTTTTTTTTCTTTGTAATTTATTTTTGTTTAACTCATTCAGTGCTTCGGGCGGCATAGGTCGACAAAAATAAGTAAGGCACGAGAGGTGAGAAAGTGAAAACAGATAAATTATGAAAACAAGACTAGGTCCACCCAGTGCATGCTGGGCGCTGGTGGTCTTGCCCCGGTGATGGCTTTCTCATCATAGCGCAATAAGTAGGCCAAAGCCGTAGAAAGAGAGTTGCGTCAATGGAGGGTGAAAATGCTAGATGGTCACGTGGTTCATGTAGGCTTTAAATCAGGGGCGCTGGAAATGGGGGGCAGCAGCCCCCCACTTTTACCGTCCTCACAAATCTCTGTATCCCTGCTAATGCCCCTATAATCACAACACTTAGCCTACGGTAAAAAGACGTTGCCTGCATTCCCATCCACTCTAAGATACAATTATGCACGCAAACATAAAAAACACAGACCAGGCTAATGTCACAAAGTCCGTTGTTACACAAATCAAATGCATGCAGTGTACATCAACCAATAAAATAGTTTCAATGATGTGATCACGTAGTCTGTTGAGCCGTTAAAGTTAGCTCAGCTCGCTATCAATTGGAGATGGGAGGTTCGACTCTTTTTACTAACTCAAGTTTGTATGAGTCACTCACCAAAGAGAGTCGGGCTTTGGAGTCACTCGAGTCATCAAGTCAGTCTAACTTCCGGTTGAGCACTAATTTAATGGTGAGGCGACTTTGAGACTCCAAATGTTATCGGAACGAATGGATCAAATTCTGATAGTGAAACGAGTTATTTCCTGGGTGTTGTGATGCTCAAAAAAAATTATCCACCATTTTACAGCCGCTCCTTGATCCCATGATTGTGTGCGAGAAAACTGCTTTTCGGACCTAGAAGTTGTAATTACACGGTTTGACCACTAAATAAAATTGACTTCAAAGCTGTTCTCAGGGCTTGCTCAGTACTCTCACTCACGAGTTTGTGAGCTCAGGCGGGTGGCGGGTTCCGGGGCTGGGAGAGCGAGTACTGGGTGACCGAGTGAGTGTTTCGTGCAACCCGAGTCAGACGGCTCCGAGCGGGCTGGGAGAGCAAGTGAGTGAGTGATTTGTGCAGCCAGACCTTCAGTTCAATGCAGGGAGAGCGAGTACGAAGTTGAAACAAGCGCCAACGTGGTTGCTTTCTCACAGGGCTAGGTTAATACAGTGATTTACTTCATGCATTCCACAAATCAGTCAGTGAACGAGTTAGTGGAGGTGAGGACTTGTCACTCCTGAGTCAGTAAAAAGAGTCGTTAGTTTCGAACGATTCGTTCAAACTCGCACATCACTACTATCAATAGCCCTGTAGACTATGCAAACATGCTTCTTTAAAAATGTCAAAAGAATCAGAGCATAATATAGTAAAGTGCTGTCAAACAAAACTAAACATTCATGTTACATCCCCACCGTCTACAACTGTTGGAGTTTGAGTAAAGGCAATCAAAATGCGCCCCAAGTTTATTTAGGATAGGCTATGAATGACATCTTCAGTCTTCACAACAGCAGGGCGCGCTAATAATTTACCATTAACGTTAGCCTAGAGGCTAAATCATTTAGGTGAATGTGGAGGAATGTGAAGATGAAGAAGTAGCCTAGGATGGTCAGTGCTTTCCTGATTTTTAGTTCAATATGGGATAGACATTACTTTGGGATAGAAATAGCCTATAGATGGTAGAAGGATAGAAGTGCGCTGCTGTGCTGACTGAACGCGTAGCTACGTTATAGTTGCTATTGCTACTCAATCGGCGGCCATGTAGCTGTCCTGTATACTCATAGTTACTGCTAATTTAACAAATACATGGTTGTATCTTGCATATTTTAACTTTTAACGTTAGGTAAGTGATTATATACAGTGTGCGAATTCCTCTCCTCTTACTTGACCAATCTTCATCCCAGGCTGGGATGCTATCATTCCCCCCTCTGATACTTGTCTTTCATTCTGAATGTGTTATATTAAATCCCGAACAACAAATACGTTTATACATTTCCCGAGTTTCACAGTTAAATTCTAGACTATGATTTAGTTTATAAGTTATGTTCGCAATCTGCACTGCTATTATCAGGTGTAGCCTAACAGTACCATTTAGGCGTTTTTATTAATAATCATAGGTGTCATTTCCATGCATCCCCCACAATATCTGAGAGCCCGATATGCATGTGCATATTAAGCACCTGTATATAGCCCATGTACGAGGTTGTATACGGCCATCAGTGGGCAGGGCAACAATGTTGCTCCATTTAGTTACATTATTGGGGCGATAGACTAGATAAACAAACTACTATGTAAGCAAAACAGTGTTTCATTTCAGGCGGCACCCCCTGCCTGTTGCAATTATGTAGATTGCGAGGCTGTATAGAGTGGAAACATGGGGCTTAGGTTCAGGAAGCAAAAACTCCATTCACTGTTTACATTGCTGTGTCCGAATGGTCTGTATCCAGTGTAATAGCATAGGCCTACTGTATACTGCTTAGGCTACTGCATACTGTTTAGTGACATGCAGTATCCAAAAAAATATCCTCCATAGGCAACTATTATCAACGAAAACTCTGAGAAAAGTATATTATTTGGGAATTTTAAGCACACTACATTTAGAGAACATGCTTAACTGCTTAAAGGGATATTTCACCTTAGTGTGACATGTAATTTTGTGGAGCCTACCCCATTATATTTGCATCCAGTGTAGAGTACTCAACTATCATAACGTTATCAATAGTAGCCTATAGAAAGGTGTGGAATCGGACACAGCCGAACCTTCATGCACACTCTTCTTTACCTGAATCACGTTGTTCTATTTCATACCAGTCAACACGCCACGGTATGGGTCATCCTCGTCGGGAGGAGGAGCTGTTAGGAGACTGAATAGCAAATTAACCACCACTACGGGCGGACCCACGTCACGCCATAAATATGGCGCTTGTACGCCGCCCGACCTCTTTTTGCCTCCTCGTGAGTTGAGCTGAGACTGTTTTATGGTTCCCTTTGGAACCCGCGGAATCGTGACTTTTCTTGCCTCTCCCGATTGCCCGTAGCTACGTCCCGATTGCTTCTTGGGCTTTCCCTCCCTAGCAACGCGGAATCGCGGTTTGCTACTGGTTGTTTGGCTAAATGTTTCAAGGTAAGTGCTAGGCAGTTTACTGCCGGTTTTCCTTGCAGAACTAGATCGGGTTATGCCGATATATTCTGATTGTATTTAGCCATGTTGAGGCATTGAATTGTCTTTCTACTCGTTGTTACTAAGAGAAAGAAAGGGAAGCCGGAGGTAGTCTCTGTGTCGGTAGACACACGCTACCTGAGGTTTCAGCGCCCTCTGGCGGCCCTTCAGTGCTACTGATTCGGGCTGGTACTGTATAGTAGGCAGATGACTGCCGTTTTTATACAGAAGTTATATTAGTAAATACTAATACCTTTCTGTTGATACTACTGCGTTGGTTCCCTTGTTAGTTGCACAGCAACAATAACTAACAGTAACAACAACAGATGAAATGAGTAAGAATAAGTAAGCCGGAAGTAGCCTCTGTGTCAGTACACACATGGTACCAGGGCTTCTGCGCCCTCTCGCGGCCCTTCAGTAACACTGTTTCGGGCTCTTGACTTGGCGCTGGACACACTTCTAATTATTGTTATAGGCACATTGCTGCCGTTTCTATACAAAAATCAGATTAGTTTGTACTAATACCTTTCTGTTTATACTAGCCGTATTAGGCATTGTGTTGGTCCCCACTCCTCGCGGCCCTTCAGTACCACTGATTTGGGCCCTTGGGTTAGTGTTGGACTCATTTGTTAACATGGTTGTAGGCAGGTCACTGCCATTTTAATACAGAAATTATATTAGTTGTAACTGATACTTTTCTGTTCATGATAACCGTGTAGGCACTGGGTTGTTCCTTTGTTGGTTGCACAGCAACAACAACTACAGGAGCAACAGCAACGGGTGTAGAGCCGGAAGGAGCCTCTGTGCCATGGACGCACGCTACCTTATGGCTTCCATACCGCCTTGTGCCACTGATTTGGGCCCTTGGCTTAGTGTTATGCACACCTTATAATCGATGTACGTTGCTGCCGTGCCTTACAGAAGTTATACTCATTTAAACTGATACCCTTCTGTTTTATACTAGCCGCGCTAGGCTTGGGTTGTTTCTCTTGTTGCGCTGCAACAACAAAAAGAACAGCAAAAAGAAACGAGGCTTCCACACCTCCTCGTGGCCCTTCAGTACCACTGATTTGGGCCTTTGGCTTGGTGTCAGACACACTCCATTACTGTTGTTTGTGGGAAGCTCACTGCCGTTCTTGCAGAAACTATATCCGTGTAAACTGATACCTTTCTACGTGTGGTAACCTGTTGATGTCGGACAGACTCCATTCCTGTTGGTTATGGGCAGCGTGCTGCCGTTCCAGCAGAAGAAGTAAGCTGGAAGGGGCCTCTCTGCTCGTGAGAGCAGACGCTGCCTGAGGCTTCCACACCCCCTCGCGGTCCTTCAGTACCACTGATTCAGGCCCTTGGCTTGGTGTTGGACACACTTCCGGGCTAAGCATGTCACAGACAGCCTGTTCCGTCGGCCTGACCCCCAGCAGTCAGAGACTGAGAGGGGTGTCATTAGCTGACCAGGAATACTGTTAATCTGAGCCCCCCGCCCCTGGATCTTTCCGATGGGGCGATGATTCTCAGGGGGACTAAACATGCGCTCTTTCCCTCGTTGGGCTCCCGCTTCCCTTTTTGTTCAGCCATGGTTTCCACCCCCTTGTGGCCCTTCAGTGGTACTGATTTGGGCCTTTGGCTTGGTGTCGAGCATACTTCAACATCAGGGATGTCTGAAGGTGTGCAGAATCCGGGAGCGTGATGAGGAACCGCATGCCCCTCGCCTCTGGGTCCGTGAGGACATACACTTCTTGAGGCTCTTCACCCCCCTGTTGCCCTTCAGTAGTACTGATTGGGCCCTCGGCTGGTGATTGGGCGCACTTCAACATCTAACATGTCAGAAGGTGTGCAGAATCCAGGGCCCTAGCCACCCTGCAGGGGTGCTGTTCGGGTCCGTGGTATAGGGGTATTTACATTTCAGCGCTCATTGTGTTGAAGCTACTGCGCATATCAGCGATACCGTAGCACTGCAGATGATGCAGCAGGCAGCCTCTGTCTGTGAAAGCATACACTAACTGAGGCTCTTCACCCCCTTGTGGCCCCTCAATTGTATTGATTTGGGCCCTTGGCTTGGTGCTGTGCACACTTCAGCGGTAGCCACGTAGGCCCCATAACTCATGGGAGCCTGTGGCTAGACACCCTGGCATCACCCTGATAGGTTGCCCACAGGGTTGGCAATGGGATTCCCAGCTTTTGATACTGCGGTCTACTGCTAACCTCTGCCTTGTTAGCTTTGCTAGCCGACACTAACGTGCAGCATTAGTGTGTTGAAGGGATTGCCGCAGGATACGTCCTCCACTACCCCCAGTGACGCCTACGTATCCGATGTCCTTTAGTGCTCAGCACCTTGGAGTCGGGGTACAAGCTCCAGTTCAACACCGAGCCCTTCCCCCCCCCCCCACTTTTGCGGGGTTATCCCAACTCAGGAGAAACGGGGCTACTGCGCGAACTCTCCCAGATGAGATTCTGGTGTTTCTGAAAAGGGAGTAATGACACCCCTGCCTTGGCACTGGGTTTTACATTACGTATTTCCCGGCACCTGAGATGGATGGAGGCTTCCGCCCTAGCCCTGGCCCCAGACACTTTTTATGAAGTGCAGGGAGGCCACGCTGATCCCACTCTGTCACCAAGGGATTCGCACTGCGAACTACCTGGCGACTGGCTAATCTGCGCTCCTTCAGAGGAGCAAGCCAGAAGGGATACAAGGCCAGTACTGGCCCACTTAGCCAGGTTGGGCCTGACCCTGAACAAGGGAAAAGAGGCCTCTCTGACCCAGAAAGGCAGCATGTTTTTGATGGAGAGTCTGTCCCACTTTGCTGCAGCGCGGCAGGTGACAGTAAACATTAGCCGAAGGGTGCTCAGCCTGATGGCTTTAGCGGCCAGGGCCTGCGATGGCAACAAAATCCACAGCTTTACGACCTGCTTGGCCCCAAGATGGACTGGCCGCAGGGCCTAGGGCCAGCAGTACTGGTAACACTTCAGGCATTGAAGCCCCCTCCACGAGGGCGCTCTACGCCGGGAAGTGGGCAGAGGTCAGCCGCTGGTGCCACAATAACGGGTTTACCCAGTTTTGGGCGACAGTTCAGTCTTTTTAGCGTTCCTCCAGTCCCTCTTTGTAGAGGGGCTAGTGGAGTCCACGCTAAAGGGTTATCTGGCAGCCATATCAGACTGCCATGAGTGTACTGAGGGCCTGACGGTGGGATCGCACCCCCTCGCCAGCCAGTTTCCCTGAGGAGCCAGGCGGCTTCGCTCGCCTAGGTCGAACTCAGTCCTTTCGTGGGGCTTACAACTGGCTTTGAATCCCCTCACTGAGCCGCCCTTCAAGCAGGCCAGCCTTTGCGAGGCGTGTGAGCGAGCTGCACGCACTGTCAGTATACCCCTTCTGTATGCAGTGGGGTGACAGTAGCTCATCGGTCTCTCTGCTTCTTAACCTCGCATTACGGCCTAGGGTCCTCTCGCGGTCATACATCTCTGGCTATGGTGTTGGAGGCGTCTCACCCTCCTCCCCACAAGACCCCTGAACAAGCCAGGCTGCACTCACTGTGCCCCGCCTGGGCTCTACGGTCTTATACCTCCTGCACAAGTGCAGTGAGGAAGACCCAAAAAATCCTTGTATTGTTGTGGAGGGGCTATGCGGGGCTTCACCCTATTGTACATTGCTTGGCCCTCTGGATCGTCGAGACGATTCCATGGCTTACAGCAGCTCTTACGCATCCCCTCCCACAGGCGTGGTAGCTCACCCCACTCGGGCATAGCTACCTCCTGAGCTTTACTACGTGGCGCCCGCTCGCTGACATTGTGCAGCGGTGGCCTGGGCCTCATCCCCCCACGTTCACCAGGTTTATCACCTAGGCATTGTGTCATTCACATTGGTTGCCTCCCCTGTCCTCAGGTCAGCGGCGCAGCCGTGAATATGATTGGGGTTCTATCACCCCGTGATTATTTTCGACGTTTCTCACTTGAGCTTGCTCTTCTGGTAGAACAGCAGCTAATAGTGCATTTTTTACAGGATTCGCACTCATGCTATGACGTGCGATCCTGGTTACCTCACTACATCCCCCGCCTGACTTATTTGGTATACGGTAACCCATACCGTGGCGTGTTGACCGGTATGAAATAGAACGTACGGGTTACGGATGTAACCCTGGTTCTATGAATACGGTCAACACGCCACGCAGCGTGGTCAGGCGGGGAACCTTGCGCCCTCAGGACGGCAAGTGCTCTCAAGTCGGCGAAAGAGGTCGGGCGGCGTACAAGCGCCATATTTATGGCGTGACGTGGGTCCGCCCGTAGTGGTGGTTAATGTGATATTCAGTCTCCTAACAGCTCCTCCTCCCGATGAGGATGACCCATACCGTGGCGTGTTGACCGTATTCATAGAACCGGGGTTACATCCGTAACCCGTACGATTTGCGAGGCATTTCTTAGAATCATAGCCTATGCTAAAATTAGGTTAATAAAGTGCTGAAAACTTTATTTAGGTCTACAGCATTTAGATGCAGTTTTTCAGAATTTGGCTATGGTATAATTTAACAACAAACAATACAAGGAGTGAGCTTTGGTAGCTCAACTACCTCTTTACAATAATGCATAATGGAAGTAGCTGAATAGCCTAGACCCTAGTTTTCTCATATCAACTATCAATTGGCACACTGTAGCCTAAGCTATATGTAATTGTATAATTGATTAGCTAACGTCAGAATTCAAAATGTAGACCTACAAGATACAAGCCTTTCTTGGTCAATTAACCTAAACTAGGCCTACAAGTTTACATAACAGTAAAACTGCCGCGGCCGCAGAGCATCAGCAAGCAATTGGTAACGTGGAAGTGTTCAGTCAGCAGCGCACATCTATCTCAAAACCACGAAAAAAACAGAATAGAAAGTGACGCCCTTGTTAATAATTAAGCGATTGCATATTAGTGATGGGCAGTTCGGCTCTTTTTTCTGAGTCGGCTCTTTCCGTACCGTTCGGTTTGAAGAGTCAGGTCGGAGTTGCAAGTTTTTGGTACTTCCGGTTAATACAGTAGAGCTGTTCGTTTGGTTGATTCTTTCGAACTACCCGAGCCGCATCTTTTTGTCCCAGCGGCGCGAGGAGCCCGTTTTGTTTATTAGTTTTAATAAAAAAATATAACGTTCGCTAACAGTAGCTAGCTGACTAACTCCATAACGTGTGGGGAATCTCAATAAGCGGCATTTAATTGTGGAAAGGCTTATGGCAGACTCAAACAATGTATTGAGGTTTAGTGACAGAACACTTATTAGCACCCATCACACTTCTAATTCATCTGGCTTGAAATTGAAAGCGTGTCATTTTTGCACCATTTTTAGGACTAGTGCAGTGCCTGTTCCTCCAATAACACTGTTATTCCGCTCCTCCAATAAACTTCACAGTCGACACTGCGCTTCCTTCGGTCCTGAGAAATACACCTAGCGAATTTCAACTTCATACAGTGCCCGGTTGTCGAGCAAAGCGAAATACAGACACACAAACAGCAGACATTCAGACACGATTTCTTCCTTTACAAGCCCTTTTTCCATTAGAATTTTAATTCGCTAGAAATTGATATGCATCAGAAAGTTACTACGAGAAGGCTGGTGAAAAATGAGTAAAATCGATGTAGAATGAAATGTAACGCGCTAAATTAATACGCTCGTTAGAGGTGGATTAAGCGGTAAACTGATTCGACTGATGGTGATGGAAAAACGTTGAAGCGACATACGGATGTCGTGCATGCTCAAAACCCATGCCACAGAGCTCGAGTGCATCGCATGAATGTGGACGTTTCTTATGGAACGCCAAATGAGTCACAATTTGCCACAAAACGGACGCGTTGTAGCCGTATTTGTGCTTATAAAAATGGCCTAAAAACGACATTTGTGCTACTACAACGCATTTTGCTAACAGTCTAATGATCTCCGCTTGGTGTTTTTCATAGCCAATAAGGTTGAAACTGCCTCACCCAATCAATGATGAACAAGGTTAGACCAGACCCAATCTCAGAACCCATCGGCTAAATGATTTAGCCTCTGGGAGCGCTCAGTGGGTGCGTCCCAATAGTCGAAAAATGCAACCTTGGGTGCATCCCAATAGTCGAAAAATGCAACCTTTCCTCCTCCACTACCACTCCTTTACGCCGTGCCCCGGAAACTGATTTTTGCGTATTAATCTAATGTTGCATCTTAATTACGTGTTAATGGTTACATAATTAATTAATGTCTTGACGCGAACCGCAATGTCCGGTACATTGTATACTGTACATGCAAATACTTGTACTTGAA
This sequence comes from Ilyophis sp. 1 JC-2022, assembly GCA_022702515.1. Lineage (NCBI taxonomy): Eukaryota > Metazoa > Chordata > Actinopteri > Anguilliformes > Synaphobranchidae > Ilyophis > Ilyophis sp. 1 JC-2022. The sequence goes on along the minus strand of CM040397.1, from coordinate 70,355,728 downwards.
ACGTTCACAGTTTAGTATACTTCCGGGTAAGAGAGGAGTGGTAGTGGGGGAGTGGAGGAAGGGAGGTGGGGAGTGAAGAATATTGGGACGCAGCCCTTTCCACTACCACTCCTCTACTCCGTGCCCCGGAAACCGATCTTTCGTTCCTCCCTCCCTCCACTGTCCCAATAGTGTAGAAGACCAGCGAAGTGGCTTCAAACTCGGCTTTTCCTCCCCTCCGGCGAAGCATACATCGATGTATGCTATTGCTGAAGTTTTTTCACATTTTTGGGTCACATCATCGCGCTCACGCCCACAGAGATTTAAGAAAAGGCAACAGTGATGATGCGTAACTATGCCTTATATGAATTTCCCCAAGATAATGATGCCCCAATGCAAGATATTTAGCCTAAATTGTGTGCGCTTCAGTAGGTTATTAGCACACAAAGGACATAGCATCCTACAAATGCTGCCAGTCCGTTTTTCTGGTTCATATCCTACATAAAAATTTGGCAATTTAGGGGAAACGGCTTTATTTATTTTCTTGCACATTTACGTTTCTCATTAACGTTGCTTATTAACGAACATGACTGTACATAAATATAGCCTAAACATGACAGCTACCATTTCAGTAGCTATGTGAATGCATTAATGAATTTATTCAACCATTCCAAAGGACGTTTTTAAATTTGATTTCAAAAATTACAGTAGCCTATAGGCCTATGAGGTGAATTAGTGCTCTGTTTGTTCAGACATCAGGAACATCGGGATTCTGGAATTACAGTAAATTGTTATGTTTGCGTAGTAGCCTATACTACAACATGTTTACTTTGATGTAATGTTGCTGATTATATGTTAATTCGTGTCTCGACGCGAACCGTAATACAGGCTATATTTACACTGTAGGCAACTAGGTTACTTGCACTTAAAATATATTTTGGAGGTTTAAATGGGCTGACCATGTGGAAGATCTGTGATTGACTTTGGGAAAATGTGTGGGCTCGGCGTCAGTCAAGGTTATGATAGGGCAACTTCACCAATAGTCAACGGCGATTTTGATGACGGTGAAGCAGATTCGCTGTCCCAATTTTGTTCACGGCTCCTCTCCTCCCCTCCTCCCCTACCTTCCTCCACATACGTCCGGGTAGTAGAGGAGTGGTAGTGGGGGAGTGAAGAATATTGGGCGTGTTCGGCTAGAGCCGATTTACGTCATATCTGCGTCGGCCTGCATCGGAAACTGTCCGAGATGGCTGAAAAGTCGGTGCTGCGTGAACTAAGGCGGAAATGACAACATAAGGTTAAGCAGGCGCCTGGAAGCAGCGGTGCAGTTGCTCTCGGGCGCCTTCAACAACATCGCCGCGCCTTCAAACTAACCAACGACAGAATTGGTTAGAGAGCGAGGAGAGAGTGGTGTTTCCTCACGACAAACGCGGATAATTTCACAATATCGCCACCTATCTCAGCGTATTGATTCTACTCTCAAAATTTTTTTTAAAATTAAATGTACCCCTCCCTAAGTGTTCAAACACAGGTATAAGGGTTATTTATTAAATCCTACAATGTAAGCAGTATTTTCCTCTTTCCCTTATCTGTTCTCCTTTATAATTTCACAATGAATATTTATTCAGTTTTTTCTTAGTATTGCTATATTTAATTAAAAAAAAAAATATAATACAATCCTTTATTGTTCTTTAATTAATGTGATTTTGTTTCGTAAAGTGAGCTTCTAGTATAAGCCCTGTAGGGTTTCCAACCTCTCTAGCATATTTCTGCAAATTACGTTGTGTACTTGCATTTGTTATTTTCGTGCAAACAATAAATAAATGTGTTTTGAGAGTGTGGGATTGAGTAACATAAGGTCGCTACTCTGGTTATTATATACTGTACCGTACATGTACTTTCTTGAAGTTACGTTAAGCCTATATGAATACGAAAAGTACAATATTGGTAATGCTACACACATAAGTGTAGCAAAAAGTTGCCAATTCTCATTCTTGACTGCTTCTGTAATCCATCTGCCTTTAGATAAATCTTTTTTTAGAGAAAGAATTTACCTCTAACAGTAGGCCTACATAAAATCTGTTGACTGAACCAAAAAAGTGTATGAAGAAATTATAACAAAAAAAGGCCTGTCCAAATATAGGTAACTTAATGTTTTATTCAATACCTTATTCAACTATATTTGTAATTATACCATATTCTATATAAAAGTAGATTCAACTTTGTTATAAGGAGTGGTTTGTTTTTGCAACAGCTTAAGTGTAAAATCCTAATTGGACTGTTGTCCAAAAAAAGTGTCCTCTCCGGAACATTTGGTGTGAGCATATAGAACATTAAGGTAGGACCACCAAATGATAACTCATTAATTTATTTCAAAGTATTTGGATGTCTTTTGATGGGGAAAAAAACGTACCTAATCAATATTTATCTTCACCATCCTTGTTATCAGTAAGACACCTTATCAAGATCTGAAGGTATGACCTGCTGTCTGTCATTGTGTTGAGAAGTGGAGTTTTCCCTATCTCCAGATGGGACAGTGTATAGCCAAGCCTCTGCATGTCACATTCCAGCAGAAGGGACCACATACAAACAACCCAATGCCATAATAACATGAAGGGTATTAACAATTAAACAACATTAAGCAACACAACATGGGTACAATGCTGTACATCCATTGTGCAAATTGTTGTAAGATTAATGATTGAGATTACAGATCTAACACTGTTATTATGGCTATGGGTTATTAGATGTAGGTGGTCTGGCCTCCAGAACAAAACAGATAAATTATACCAGCAATTAAGCAAAGAGAACATTGTCAGAATATTTATTTCACACAACATGGTGACATTCACAAAAGGTAAATAAACTGTAGGACTATTCCCCTCCACCACTATTCAAGCCACAATGACACCGGGTTATTTCTGTCATTTTGTATGTTTATTGTTAAATCAGAAATATATGAACAATGATTGGTGACAGGTAAAAGGAAGACAACATGTTGATATTGGAATACATCTTATGCAAAAATCTATTTATCCATACATTACCATAACTGGCAAGGAAAATGTAATCTTTCTTGACATTGTTCCCTCAAAACACATAACTCCCAGTATCCCAATGTCCCTATATGTACTATATTAGTTATTCATTCATACAAACTAAATGTATCTTGTTAAAGACATTGGATGGCATTCAATTCAATACGTTCATTGTCAGGGTCCAATGGGACCACGTGCTGTCATGTAATTTGAATAAATCATGAACTCTGACATTATGAGTAACTGAATCATGTATGCTATGTAATATTTTAGTGTGAAAATAAATCTCAACAGACTGGTCATGTAAAGGATATATACAGTGAACAGTGAATATTTTTTTCCTATGTTTTGGCTCTGTATTCCAGCACTTTGGATGTGAAATGATACAATGACTGTGAGGCTAAAGTACAGACTGTAAGCTTTAATTTGAGGGCATTTTCATCCATATTGTAACTGAAGAAGGCTGGAGTACAGGCCTGGCATAGCATCACCAGTGAAGATACCCATGATGATTTCTACAGCTTGCAGACTTCAGGCAGTCCTTGCATGCAAAGGACATGCAACCACCAAGTATTATTATTTCATATTATTAACATAATTAATGATTAGGATTAATACACTTTCCCTTTATGTCACAAAGTAAAGGTCTATGAAAACATGCATGCAAAATGATACTTAACATAGCTACATAGATTCTCACATTACAATGTATGACTACCGATGGCTACGATGTCTTCTGGGTTTAGAGGAACTAAAAGGACGTGTCTACCATGTTTGCTAGTCTAAACAGAGATGACAGGTGTAGTTTAGGCCATCTCATGAATTGACAGACAAGAAATTAATATGAGAAATAGAACCAAATAGCAGCCTAATGTTCACAGGTATGTTACCATAACAGATGACAGCTTAGCTAAATAATTTTGTTATTCGACAATGAAACGGCACCCAGCGCTTTAATTCCAATGGAAATTATACGTATTTATTCAATAACTTTAATAGGAGTTTCACTGTGGCACAATTCAGGGTGATAGCCAAAGTCGCGTAGCAAAAGATAAATATTGACTACCCGAACAATATAAGTCATGAAATAATGTAAGTCCATATTATTAAAACAACCTTCATTCGTTCTCCTCCATTTCTTCAAGATTTTGAAGTAAAACGGACATCTCGCCTCCAAGTCCTCCGCAAAGTTGTTTTTCTCCCAGCCGGTTTCAGAAACGTCCGAAACTGTCCCAGTTGGATCTGCTCAGGCGATTTTAATTTCCGCCTGAGGCAGGTAAGCCAACTGCTCACCGATGTCTACTCGAACACGCCCACTGCACCCACTGAATCCCAGGGCTCGGAAGTGCCAGCTACCATATCCGCAGGAAGAGCCTTCCCTTCCGGAATTTCTGTTGTGTTTCTAGTCCAATAGGCCGATAACTCTTCAAACGAGAACGCAATGGAGATTACAGACAAACTTTTAAACAGGATTTTGAACAAATTAATAGGATACATTCTATTAAATGTTTCAAACCACTGTAACGCCTTTGTTTGAAATATTGACTGGACAAGCACGACGTATTTTGTCTGCCAACAGGTTACGGCAAAAGTTTAATCTTTCAAACATGGCCCACAGCTTGTTTGCTAATGGCTACCTATGGATGGGAAACTTCTATATCGATTTTATACGTTTAATGTGAGTCTTGAAGCTTACCGCACTAGAACTGCGCCTCCCGGTTCCCTTTTCTCAAGTATACTGGAAGGTTTGAAATTGATCAGATTTGTTGATAGATACAAGTCTGATATGACTAAAGGGATGCCATCCTCGTTATCTTTAGGTTCTTCCGAGTTCGGTGATGTATAATTTAGCTATGAAAATCGAAAGCATTGTATACGATTGCAGTCAAAAGTTTCCGAAATTGTAAATGTCATCGGTCGTAGATATCCGCTGTGTATCTCCATAGGCTAACCAATCAACATACCCCCCAGTATGGGCTCTTTTCTCAACGACACTCCTGTAATGCGCTGGTGGCTTGGACCAAGTGAAAATAGTGATATCTCATATGTGATATATAATATCTTTCATTTCTAATTGCTATATTAGCCATTTCTTGCACATGTTCGAATCTTTAACCCTTTAAGGTGTAAGATCACAAATGTGATTAGAATGTTCTTAACTGAAAAAGAAAACATGAATACAGACAAAACATTCACATACAAAGATCTGACTCTGCAGACAGTATTTATTTTCGTAAGTATTTATTTTCGTTCTCTCAGAAACAAGGAGATGCTGTTGTTATCTGCTGATAAATGCTGTTAAGTGCACTAAAACTTTTTATTCATTTTTTATTTATAAGTCTTTTTTACAGATTAAAGTTTTTTTGATTACTTGTGGACATTTTTTTATTGAAGTAAGTAGAGTGCAGATCTACAGAGAGCAAACGGAAACAATGCACATTTTTTATTTTCAAATATTTTTTGTGTTCAAGTGAATACATAAGTGTTAAATAAATGTTAATTTAAGTTCAGCAATTTTGTGTCTCATTTGTTATTATATTTAAATCGTATTTTATCAGACGCAAAAAAAATGAAAAATGAAAAGCATGATATCGGCATTATCTGCCATCGGCCGCCCACATCATATTGGCCGTCGGCCGCCCTGCTCTCTAAATATCGGCATCGGCCACTGAAAAACCCATATCGGTAGACCACTAATCCAGATGCATTTTTGTTTTTATTTAAAATGTGAAATCCATAGAAATTACATTAACAATTATCACAATATGAAAGTGCTCTTTTGCCTAATATTCTAAATGCCTAAAAACACAACAGAAACACACAGATATTATCCCTAGATGCTGAATATAGTAAGCACTGATTTAATTTAGCTGACTATCCCATAAGTAGAATACTGGCCAAGACAACATAGCTGATAGGCCAGCAAATCACTTCTGATGTGGCTCCTTTATTTATTATTTCTTTATTTTTTCAAGTTTCTTTGCTGAAATTCAGGGAAACTTGTGAACTAGGAAACATGTCTATAATGTCCATTCCTAGTATACGTTAAATATTAGAAGTGAGCTTTTGTACCTGTACTGTTTGTATATTAATATTTTACTTTGAGTGTATTCTAAAGATAATTAAAGTACATAAAAAGTGCGTAGATAATATACTGAAAGTATATTTTAACATACTTTTTATGTATTCTGAAATAATACACTAAAAGTGTGTTAACCTGAAACTGATAATTTTGTACTTAGTGTATTAAAAGTTCTACTTAAGATAGGCTTAAATACATTGAAATTATACTTTAAATGCATTTTTGATGACTTTTGGCTACCAAAATAGTACACTATTTGTACAGTATACATTTATACCTATACTTCTAGTATATACATTTTAACTATTAGTGTATTCTAAATTTAATTTAAATAGGCTAATGGCAGGCTCAAACTCAGTCTCCAAGGGTGGAGAGGCGGCTGTACTACTTACCACCTTCCACAGATCATGCCTTCAAGCTCGACAGAGACAGTGGGGCAGACCCACAACACACAAACAAACATATCAAATAAAGACATTCAATAGAATCATTGCATTAATCAAACTAATTAAGTGAACCCTTTAAAGCTGGAGCGGTCTAATTTCGGAGCAATTGTTCCGATGGTTTTACGTATAATATCTCTGCTGTCCGATCACTGATTTTCTTTTTGAAAAATGCTAGTTACAGATGACAAAATAAGCTACAATTGCATATAATTGGTTCATGAGTTTAGTGGGTGGGGATTTATTTCTAGACCGCTAGATAAAAACGCACGTCAACAACGTAAATCTTAGTGATGGGCAGTTCGGCTCTTTTTTCTGAGTCGGCTCTATTCGTACCATTCAGTTTGAAGGGTCGGAGTCGGAGTTGCAATTTTGGTACTTCTGGTTAATACAGAAGAGCCGTTTGAGCGAGAAGGGTGTGCCTGCAATACCGGAGCGGTGCAGTCTCAGGGCCCCGGGACAGTCTCAGGACCGGAACCGTCTGAGGACCCTACAGTCCTGCGCATGCACAAGAGAAACAAAAAGATGGATGACAATCTGAATGTGAGTACAAAACTGAATGTGAATCAAGTTTTATTTGTTTAATGTTAAAAACAATTCTGGTGTCTTGAATACGACAGCAAAGTTAATGTTAGCTAGCTAGTCGAAGTGTGAGTAGCTTACTAACGTTATGTATGTAACGTGAACTTTAGCGAGAATCTGACACGGTTTTGAGAGTTAGGCAGAGTGTATGGCTATGGATATAACTTTAGCATTAGGTTGGGCATGTAATGTTAGCTAGCTAACGTTGCATAAATAGATATTGCCAGCTAACGTAGCCTATCTAACGTTTAGCTAAATAGAATTTAACGTTAGCTTATGATAGTGTTGGCTAACGCTAATGTTCGATTCCAAGATAATCGAAGCATATTTAAAAGGCACGACAAACAATCATTGTTATAACGTTAGTTTACCGATAGCTTGCTGCAAAACGAACTAACGTTGACGTTAGCCTCATATGTTTATTTGTTTAATGAAACCGTAGCGCGGTTTTGGCAAGCCCAACTAGTTGACTATGATAACGAATTCTAGCCAGCACATTGATTAAACTTCAAAAGATGGTAAGAGCATGTCGATATGATCGGTGTCTGTCAGCTACATTACATCAGCAGTACTGTCTTCAGTGTAAATGTTTGTTTACTAATTGTTTAACCATTTGAATTAAGTTTAAATAATCTTAATAACTAGATAAACTGCTGACTGCCTGTTTACCCCCACTGTATGTGTTATCAGACAGTCTCTTCACTTGGACATGGTTGTGTAATGTTGGGTATTTTTAATAGTCAGTTATTATGTATTCTGCATCTATAGGCTTACACTACTTACACGTGTTAGATTCTGTCATGTGCTGTATATATGAAGTGATTTCACAGACACAGATTAAGCTCAATCCAGGACAGAATATTCAAAATGTCTTTTGGTCCAGTATTAGGCTGAATTTGTGTCAGACAAATTAGGCTTTCTCTTTTTGAAGATTCATATAACAATACAAAAAGAAAAGATCCTTGCCACTAACGAGATGCACCACATGCTGCAATAAGTTTCACTGCCCGGTTTATCATCACAGGTAAGAGTAGAGAATGTAATTTTATTTACACAATGCCATAAAATCTATCAACTATTTACTAATATTACTTAATACCTTAATAAAGAAGTAGACCATTAGCAAATGTTAACTAAATATGAGTTAACTGTTATTTAATGCTTATAACTGTAAAAAGCAATGTTAATGAATGTACCCTTTTTTATTTTATTTTAAGTGTTACCAATATTTATGTTAACCTAGCAGTGATTATGTTGTCCGTCTTTACTATTTCAGTGAAGTGGAGGAATTTAACCGAGGGATATACTGGCAATTGAGGACAGAAAAGTCGGTAACAATTGCTGTTACCGACTTCACAATCTGTGGTTTGAATATTGAAGGCTCAGGAAAAGTCAAATGTCAATAACATGTTATTTCTATTTTGTTTTCTATTGTATTATTGCATCTCTCTCTCTCTCAGAACAGGAAACCAGGCCCAACAGGCGGAATGTACAGCGCTGGAGCCTCTCAAAATTGCCATGTACCCTGTGCAAATAAAAGTTATTTCTTTTCAATTTTGTGCACAAATTTGTTTACATTCACGCTACTAAGCATTTTCCTTCAATGAGATAAACCACCACCAGTCAGGGTGTGACCATTAATTACACTGACACAACTTTTGCTGGGGACAATAAAAGACCACTCAAATATGTGTTTTTGTCACATGACACAATGCCACAGGTGTTGCAATTCTTGAGAAAGCATGCAATTGGCATGCTCAATGCTGGGAGCTTTTAAAAAAATTTCAACAATTGACAAATTTCTTGTGTGAAATATTACTTCTCATTATATTTTCAACTTGGAAACCACTTCCATCTTATTTAAAAAGATGAACACACACGGGAGCTGTACTAGCTTAAAAGAATAGACGTTTGCGTTTTATTCTGGACACCGCCATTGGTGGCTGTGAGAAATCTGCGCCTTGGCATATTCTACAAGTCTCTGGAACTCTACTGGAGGGAAGCAACACCATTCTTCCAAAATAATGTTAAATTGGGTTGAGATCAAGTGGCTGCAAAGGCCATAGCATATGATTCCCATCATTTTCGTACTGTGAGCCACTGTATTTGCCTTGTTAAATAAATGCATTTTGGGGTAAAATTAGTTCTATGTTACATTACATTACAGGCATTTAGCTGACGCTCTTATCCAGAGCGACTTACACAAGTTCTTATTACATTTATCCATTCATACAGCTGGATATATACTGATGAAATTCAGGTTAAGTACCTTGCTCAAGGGTACAATGGCAGTGTCCTACCTGGGAATCAAACCTGCAAAAGTTCTAATCTAATGCAAAAGTTTTTTTTGGAGCCAGAGGTCAAATTTTTTATACAGCTTTATTATTGACATGTAAGAACTGCGGTCCTGCCATGGTTGCACTGCAATTCGGTAGGTGAAATGAAAAACTAGGGTCCTGAGACAGTCCCGGCCCTGAGACTGTCCCTGCACTGCTCCGGTATTGCAGGCACATACTATTGGGGTTTGAGCCGCATCTTTGAGCCGCATCTTTTTCTTTCAGCGGCGCGACTCGCGAGCTGGAATTAGAAGCTGTTTCAGACAGCAGACCCTAGCTGGTAACAAAGTAGACAAAATACATTTGTAAACTAGCCTTGATATTTTATTCAGACCCAAATCATCTGAATGATACTCATTGCTAATATTCTAAATTTACAGTAGCCTACTGTCTCAAGCTAGTTTGCAATCGCAGGTTACGTTTATTTACGACTTTCCCATCTCCGTTTTTTTCGATCATAGATTGTAACATTAGATCTTACAGGTAATAATAGACATTGAATGGTTATATTTGTATAGAGCTATTTAATCTATGCTAATACTAATCTTATTTTTTTATCAGATCCCAGAATCCAGTAGTCTAGGTCTACTGAAAATGAGGTGGATGGAAGACTGTATAAGAGAGATAGCCAGCCAAATTTGACAAACAAGCCAGATATTTATTGTGTGTGTCAGTGTGTGCATATGATGTACAGGAGCCTGTGTCGTTTATTTATTTGGACACCATAGGGTTATTTAAATGTGTTTATTTTAACTGTACTTTATTTATTATATCATTTATTCTGTTCACTGTTGTTGTTGGTCAAGAGTTCGAAATAAAAATGCCACCACTTTAAATAAGTGTTTTCTGTCATTTTTTTTGTAGCGTAATCTAGCTGAACACAATCGCAATATCGCATATTTGGCCTAATTGTTTCATAGTTGACTGAAATTCGGTTGCAATTCTCGCAAAAAGTTAAATAATTTCGTAATATACAGTCGGCGTCTCGGAATATCATTAGATATAGGCTAACATAATTCCTTTGTCAATAGGGTTTCCGTTTGAATCACGCTGAGTAGTAAACCCGATTAATAGCTTAATGGTGTACTTCATTTTTCCCTTTGTTAAAACCACAGAACTCTATAAGAACAGTTATGTGGTTAAAACTCGAAAATTACTTCGGTTTGTGTCACGGCTCTGGTTCCGGCTCTGTCTGGAGCCGTGGAATATTGTTACGGCTCATGGCTCTTAAAGGGTTATGAAACCCTCGGTTACATTCTCTCTCCGCCCACACCACAAATTCGAAAAATGCAATTAAATGGGCGTGGAAAGCAGCAGCAGAGGGGGAGGGGCGAGAGCGAGGAGCGAGGCTATCGCCAACTGAAGACACGCCCACAAGGGAAAAGATGGCGAGTGAAACTGATCGTATTAATCGCTGACTAATTCGGTGATATCAGTCAATGGCTTCTTCGAGGCGGAGGACATCTCTCCTCCGGAATGCTCTGGGCTTTCCACCGACCAGGAGTATGAAGAAGGAAATAGTACGAAGCCCTATCAGTTTCAGCCGTAGAGTTTTTTTTTAGCCATCTATAATGTTACATCTAACGTAGCTATGCTACACGAACGTGACAATAAAATATGTAAACGAATGCCAAGTGAAACTAAACGGCTGTTAGCTGAAGGCTATCGGCTATGCTACGGGAGACTTCACAATCTGCTCAAATCAATGTTCTGCCCAGTAAATTAACGTTTGTCAGCTAATATTCATCCTGACCTAACGCTACCTGCAGATTATACAAACATGAAAAAATACAACACGTAGGCTAATGAATGTCAAGTGAAACTGAATGGCTTTTGGCTTTTTTTTGTTTTTGTTTACCTACGTTATCCTAGCCATCTACAAATGCACGTTTACTAGCTATCTAGCTATCCAAATAACTTAACTAAGACATAAGTTAACATAAGCACAGCATGGGGCTTGTATCACTTTGTACCTTGTACCATTTTTATTTCAGTAAATACATGTTCCAGCCATGGGGGGGGTTCCAGATAGTGCAGTTAACGGTTATCCATCAAACGTAACTCCATAACTCCTGCTTCAATCCTGAAGCAGACCCCAGGCCAGTAAGATCGACAAAGCAGTATCAAACCTAACGTTATAGCTTATACCCAAAAGGCAGTGAAATATCACTGGCCAGTTAACTATGGTTAACGATACGAAAACAACTCAAGTAAATATCTTTGAGGCTACAAGATAACCATCACGTTAGCAAGCCAACAAGACGCCGTAGGCTGCACTTAATTTAACTTACCGCATTTGGAGGGACAGAAATATCAGTCGGGCTTGGTAACGTTTCCGCATTCCTTTGGCTGGCATACCCCAATTCAACCTGGGCATAGTGTAACTGTTAACGTTAATCCGCTGATGCTCTTGCACCCAGAGAAAGCACACTTGCGACCCATCAGTCATTGCTTCTAAATTGAAACTATTGGAATTGAAAAAACAAACTTACAATTGTTCATAACTAGCATAATTGGAAAAAAGCTAATACATTGAAAGAGACTAACTGTAGGCTACAACGATATTGCTTGTCAAATGGATATAGCCATTGGCCACGCCTTCTCAGGAATGTATTTATATTGGGGGCGGTAACAAAGTGCGAAACTGATTACGCGCAAGTGTACAAAAAGTACACTTCAACGTCATTTTCAATGACGTAGCCCATTTTTCATTTTCAACCCCGGAAGAAGAAGAATAGGCGATGTAACGGCTAAAATACTGAAATTAAATGTTTTGCCAAAAATTGTAGATATAATGCATACTATTGTTCTCTTCCATCTGAGGCAATGCCTAGATATTAGTTAGCACCTCAAAAAATGTGTTTTAGTGTTTCCTACCCCTTTAAATTGAGTCGAGTTGATTTCGTGCTGATCAGTTGGGTAGTGTAGCTACGTAACTTTCTTTTAACCACGAGTAGTCATAATAACTTTGGAATGAGCTGGGGCGATTATTAACTTCACAAAAGTGTGTGCAATATTGTTAGATCAAATTAAAATGTATTCTTACGTAGGTTCTAATTTAGCAATCAGAAACTGCGCGCAGCGCATTAACCACTGCTGAGTGTCTCGGGGGAGTGTCTCCCGGCTGTAGTAGAAAGCAGGCAGAGCCAGAGCCGAGAGCCGTGAGCTGAGAGCCAGAGCCGTGGGTTAGCACGATTCACTCGAACTGGCGAGTCGACTCAGACGACTCAGCATAAAGAGTCGTTCAAAAATACCGATTCGTTCGCGAACTGCACATCACTAGTAAATCTCCATTTGCCTCACCGCGGGCGGAGCTGACCATCGCCTGAAGACTTTATTGCGACTGAGGGAAAGCCAGTAAACCTCCTGAGGTAAGAGTCATTTAAGACAATAATTAACTATTGATATTACTTCAGAAACAATTTTATTTTTAATAAAATCCTGTTTTTGTACCGCAGACTTTCTCAGATTGTCACTTGAAATTCAAACAAAAACATGACCATTCGTGTAAAGCTCTAGCTTCAAATGAGAAGCCACCGTGTTATTCTTCCCCGAGCTCGTTTCGAGATTAAATTGTTAAAAAATCTGTCATACAGTGAATAAGTGAAGTGATAACGTTAGATGTGAATATTTTCCGTATTTATTGTAGAGTTTGATAACTAAATAATAGCTAACTAAAGCTAAAACCAGTAACGTTATTCGAACAGCGATCTCTCAGCGTCTCACCGGCACTGCGCAAACACCCATTTTATTTTTTGAAACGTTAGCTCTGCTGTCTGTCTTGCTTGCTTTATAAATGTTATACTCAGCTATTAGTTTTATCAATAGCAAGTACTAACTAGCTAGTGTTTTAACATAACGTTATGTATAAATTTTAAGGTTACTTATTGTTGTTGATCAGTCCTGTCGAAAATGAATGAAGTAGGGAACTAAACAGCAAACATTTACTAACGTAATGTCAACTTCACGTTTTATTTTCTGACTCACGTTTTTGACTTGAGCAAGATTAGCCTGTTTAGACAAATATGACAAAAACACATCATACAGTTGAGCCAATGCCACTGATGATTTATTCATTCTAAACAATATTTTACATTGATGGACATTATGCTAAGTAGTCTACATTGTGTTCTTGTTGAGCTTTTTATCGAACGTTATTCTGGAGCATAAAGTGTTTTCTGTAAAATGTAATTCTCACTATACAGCCCTTTAATGACTCAGAAATGGTTTTATATGTTATGGATTAGCTAATGAAATGGAAACTGATAATATATTTATCTATTACAGCGATGGATGGACACATGCTTGTGTCCAGAATAGCTATTTTATCTATTTGTGTCATAAGCATAAAGCGTTTGCTGTAAGATGCTATTATTCAGCTGTATCCAGGTACTACCCCAACTAGAGGAAGTCTTTATTCACTGTCAGCTCCCGAAATTACGGCTATGAAGGAATACATCGATGAGGCGTTGGCTAACGGTTTCATAAGACTATCGACCTCACCCGCTGGCGTGGGTTTTTTTTTTCGTTAAAAAGAAGGATGGTACTTTAAGTCTATGTATCGAATATCGCACGTTAAATGCCGTTACGATAAAAAACCGATGCCCACTTCCCCTTATGAATTTGACATTTGAAGGAGCTAGCATTTTTTCCAAATTAGATCTCTGTAATGCTTATAACCTAGTGCGCATGCGTGAGGGGATGAATGGAAAACCGCTGTTAATACCCATAACGGCCACTACAAGTATCGGGTCATGCCATTTGGGCTCACTAGCGCCCCCTCAGTTTTCCAAGCATTAGTTAATGACGTATTACAGGAGTTGTTGGAGAAATTAGTTTTTGTTTACTTGGATGACATTTTAATTTTTTATGCAGATTTACAGACCCATATTGGGCATGTTAAACAGGTATTGAAGGCCCTGTTAGAAGCCATATAGATTACGAGAAAGTCTCCGCTGTACTGAATTGGCCTACTCCCAATTCTGTGAAGTCCAGCGTTTTCTGGAATTCGCCAATTTTTATAGGCGGTTTATTCGAAATGTTAGTGCGCCGCACCCATTACTGCCCTTACCAAGAAAACATTGGCTACGCAATTTTTGTGGAATCAGAGGGCCGATTCTGCATTTAATTACCTGAAAAAGAGGTTCAGTTCTGAGCCCATTCTCATCACGCCCAATCGTTCCCTTTCTTTTGTGGTTGAGGTTGATGCTTCCGAGTTGGGCGTAGGCGCCATTTTGTCTCAGCATTCACCGATTGATCGTAAAATGCATCCGCGTGCTTATTTCTCTCGCGCCCTGACTGCGGCCGAGAGGAATTATGATGTAGGCGATCGAGAGTTGCTAGCGGTCAAATTGGTTCTAGAAGTGTGTCTTGAGGGAGCAGAGCACCCTTTTACAGTATGGACAGATCATAGGAACCTAGAGTATGATCAGCAAGCCAAGACACGTAATCCGAGACAGGCACTATTTTTTAACCACCCTGGTACAAAGAATGTTATACCTGATGCTCTGTCACAGGTTTTTGAACGACCGGAGGATCCTGCTATTCTGGAGCGCATTGTTCCTGTTTCCCAGATTGTGGCTCCGGTGTTGTGGGACATTGAGGTGGTGCTTCAGCAGGCATTGATCCGGGTGGGGGTCCCGTCGGTTGTCTTTTTGTTCCTCTTGAGGTCAGGTCTCGAGTATTGCAGTGGGGCCATTTCTCTCAGTTCGCAGCGCATCTTAGTGTCCATCGGACGAAGAAGTTTTTATCCAGACTATTCTGGTGGCCAGGCATTGAGAAAGATGTGCGGGAGTTTGTTGCTGCTTGTGCTGTTTGCGCTCGCAGTAAGACTTCTCGACTATTACCTTTGGGGTTGTTACGGCTCTTACCCGTTCCTAGACGACCTTTAGGATTGCATTGGATTTCGTCACGGGATTACACGATTCACAGGGTAATACGGTGATCCTGGTAATTGTTGACAGATTTTCCAAGGCTGCTCATTTTCTTGCTCTGGCAAAATTACCATCGGCGCTAGAGTCATTGCTCATGTGTTCCAAGTACACCTTCAATATGCACTTATTGTACGTCGCTTTGGACAAAAGCGTCTGCTAAATAACTGTAATGTAATGTACACGGGTTACCTCAGGATATTGTGTCCAACCAGGGTCCTCAGTTTGTCGCTAAGTTCTGGCATTCTTTTTGCGCCCAGTTGGCACGTCGGTTAGTCTTTCTTCGGGGTTTCACCCGCAAACTAACGGGCAGACAGAGAGAACTAACAAGACAATGGAGAACACCCTTCGCTGCTTGGTGGCGGCCAATCCTACGTTGTGAAGTCGTTACCTTCCGTGGGTTGAGTATGCACATAATACTCTGTGCAATGCCTACACAGGCATATCTCCTTTTGAGGTTCAAGTAGGTTACCTTCCTCAATTGTTTCCGGAAATAGAGAAGAACGTGGAGGTTCCCTTGGCTGGTTCTTTTGTTCTGAGGTGTCGCTCGGTGTGGAAACGAGTTCGCTCATCACTGTTGCGAGCGTCGGCGTCCCAAAAAGTTTTGGGTGACAGACATCGCCGGACAGCTCCCTCTTATCGGGTCGGTCAGCGAGTCTGCCTCTCATCGCGTGATTTGCCCTTGAGGGTTGAGTCATGGAAACTTGCCCCACGCTATATTGGCTAACAGTCCGTCTGCAGTTGCCACGCTCCATGCGGATTCACTCCACGTTTCACTGCTTAAGCCGTTGCTTGTCAGTCCGTTATCTCCTGCTGAGAGACCCCCTCCTTCTCCTCGGTTCGTGGATGGAGGTCCTGTGTATACACCACATTTTGGCGGAGAGACAGGTGGGCAGGGGGTGGCAGTTTTTAGTTGACTGGGAAGGTTATGGTCCGATATTTTAGATCCAAATTTGATTAGAGATTTCCGCAGTAGTCAGCCTGGGGGATCATCTGGGGTCGTCCCTTAGAGAGGGGGTCTTGTTGTGGTTCGTGGCTGTTATTTTCTTTTCTTTTGCTATTCACGTTCTGGCTTTCACGATTGTGAATCAATCAGATTTTTTCCCTCGTTCCGTTTTGTGGTTTGCAGTCTCATTATTGTTTTCACCTGGGCTTCTACGTGCAGGATATTTAAGTTCCTCACTTCCGCTTCTCCGGTGCTTGTTTGTCTTTCGACATTGCATTCGAGCCAGGTTATAGCCAGGTACTAGCGACCTCCTGATATTACACCTTGTTTATGTTCAGGCGGGACTTGCTATAGCTACTTAATCGGGTATTGGATTGTTTTCCGCCTGGTAGCGTTTGGTGCTGTCTATTTTGTACTTTGCTGTTCTCAAGGAGACAGTTTTTCTTTGTACTTTTGTTTTGGTTTTACACTCTACCGGCTTTGAGCTAAGGAGATTTATTTGGTATTCTACTAGTTTTCTAGTTCGCCCGTTTTAGTGGGTTGATTTTTTCGTTTTGGCTGTTAGCCTGTCTTTATTATTTTCTCTCCCAAATTATTAGTCCTCACGGTTGTGAGCTGACTTGTTCTGATCTCCCCACCTTTGCGTTTATAAATAGCTAAAATTACCAACGATTTTTAAAAAGCTGGCTGTTTGGATAACGTTAGCTAGCTAACTGTCTTTATCCAGCATGTTAGCTAGCTGAGTTAGCTAGCTAGATATATATGCTCGAAGGTAAGCTAACTTAGCTATATTTTGCCTAGTAATAACATCGGATCTAATAGCTGTAGTTAGCCTAGTGATTAGACCCAAATCAAAGTTTATTTGTCAAATGCACAGTTAACATTAAAAGTAGGCTACAGCAGATAGGCATTTGTTAGTTGGCAATGAAATGCTTAGCCTGCGTGAAGGGAAGACCTAGTAAAATAGTATAAGAAATAATAAAATAAGATGGATAAGAAATTACCTATAAATACTGCTGCCAGAATAGTTAATGTTAGATATTGGACATGATTAACTTGCTATGTTTTATCTCCCACAACGTATGTTAGTGTAAATGGGGCATAGGCCTAACGTTACAGGTAAAAAGTTGTCAAACTAGCTCTAGAAACATAAGATAAGCGAGCGCATTTTGGGATACTTTTTTCAAACCTTGCCATTGTATTGTTATTTCAATCGCTGTTCGGTAGCTAATGGTAGATAAACTTTCCCAGTAACCAGGACTTTATCGTATACATGAGCAGCCGTTTGATCCAGGAAATTTGTGCCTTCACCTTCGATGCGCAACAGGTGTAGTTTTTCATGTTTTATCTGCGAGCGATATGCTTTTGCAATCATAAGTGACCTAGTTAGTAGGGGTGGGACAATGCACCGATGCATCGCGATGCATCGATCCGAATGTGTGAATACAACTGCATCGATCTGTAAGATTCGAATCGATAAGCATCGATTAATATCGCATTTTAAATTAATGTGCACATGTATTCATTTATTCAAAAATTATTTAAAATATATATTTCTGAGACACGACTAATTTTAAAACTGTTTTGACCAGCTTCAATCTATGTTTCTGCTCCAACCCCCACGTAAGCGTGAGTTGAAAGTAGGGACAGGCGGGAATCAAGCGACAATGAGATGGACAGATCTGAGCGAAATGGCTAGCTGCGTGCGACAAAAGAGACAGAAACTTACAGAATTTGCGATGTTCCGAAAAGAAAATCAGTGGTATGGAAGCATTTCGGGTTTAGAAAGAAGGAGGGTGTACTTGACAAAACCGCTGCAATATGCAAGATCTGCCAAGTAGAAATCAGATACACAGGCAACACCACAAACATGATAAACCATTTGAGCCGACGATACACAATTGACGTGAAGGACAGCAAGCGCGTTAGCAAGCTAAACTCGGGAGTCATTGACACTTCCCCTGAGTTTCCTGGAGAAATGGCCAAACAGTTCTATTTTTTTGTATAATTGTTTTTATTCGTTTTTATTAGTTTTTATACACATACCGTGTCCAGACAGTTAATTGTAAAGTGCTTTCTGATATTTAAACCATTTTCTATTCAAAATCAAGTAGACGTTAGAGACAAAAAACAAAAATAGTAAGACTATTTCCAATGTCTTACGTTCAATTAATTATTACGACGTTAACTGTCCGAT
This sequence comes from Ilyophis sp. 1 JC-2022, assembly GCA_022702515.1. NCBI lineage: Eukaryota > Metazoa > Chordata > Actinopteri > Anguilliformes > Synaphobranchidae > Ilyophis > Ilyophis sp. 1 JC-2022. The sequence goes on along the minus strand of CM040397.1, from coordinate 70,337,195 downwards.
TCACAAAATGTTGTGGAACCTAGATACACCATACCATGCAGAAAATATTTTAGTGAAAAATTTATACCTGCTCTGTATGAAGAGGTGAAGAAAACTGTTCGACTGTCCTTGCAAAACGCTACGAGAGTAGCTTTAACTACGGATGGATGGGCATCTTGCTCCACCGAAGTTCTAGATCGTACTAAGATTTATGAAAGTACTATGCATGACACTAACCTATAGGCTATTTCGTTTTTCTTGGCCCAGTTTAGTAATTGTTATACATTTTGCCATTTTCATTTTGTAAATAAAGGAAATGTATTAGGGTACCATGTCTGACACTGTTTGAAAAACAATAACCTAAATAGGGCAACTTTAGAAAATACACTGTTAGTCATGTTTATTGCTGCATTATTTGCTGCAGACAGCTGCAAAATGTATGGCATGCCTTAACAATAAACATAATGCTGTGAACTTGGTGTAAGGTTCTAATTGAATATTTAATTGCTGCTGACTGTATCGGTATCAAATCACATTAGCATACCTATTACTTTTTTTAAAGTATCTAAATTAATCTAATCGAATCATGGTCAAACGTAAGATATTATGATGCATCGAACCTTTGCCTAAAGAATCGTAATCGAATCGAATCGTTATGGGATTGAATCGTCCCACCCCTACTAGTTAGTTTAACGTTGCATATGTAACCCTCCACGGAAACTGCAGACATTGCCATAAACTTTTCAAAGATATCTGACTTCCAAAAACCATTTGTGATTTCTTGCGGTAATTCACTCAAGCAGATTTTGCCAGCTGACTACATCTCCTTTTGTCGTACATGGCAACAGTCGCTAAGGTGGGCGGGATTTGTGGATATTTTGCTAACGGACAGTTCTCCGCACCCAGACAGTATGGGTGAACTTTTATAGTGGGAAATTTAGGCTTAGAAAAATAAGTTTTAAAATACACTTAAATGACTGAATAATAAAAAAATTATTCAGATTTGTTTTGTTGTTGCCTAAAGACAACTGGAAAGTGTCACATTCAACCACCATAGTACCCCTTTAAACTTAAATTCTAACTATAAAGGAAGAAATTGTGTCTGCTGTCTGTGTATCTGTATTTCACTTTGCTCGACAACCGGGCACTGTATGAATTAGAAATTCGCTAGGTGTATTGCTCAGGACCCAGGAAACAGCAGTGTCGACTGTGAAGTTGATTGAATGAGCGGTTATCGAGAAAGCTGCAAACATCAATACCGGGGGCCAAGCAATCGGCCCGTTCCGAACGGGCACGTTTTGTATGGGCACGGGCACTGCCCTAGTATAAGCAATCGGCTAAGGTGGAAAAGCAGGCTTTTAAAGGAGGCATTTTCATTGGTTTATTGCATGCTACACCCAAGATACACCTATAATTAATGAAGAGACTAAGTTCAGCCCATTTGTACCTTGCCCCTTACTTAGAGCTCAAATAACACACTGTCTAACTAGCTAAAGTGGATTTGGACATTCCCTAAATGCACTTGCACTTGTGTTTTAGACCAAGCGCTAAGATCGTCAAGATGTGTGTCCTTTTATTTTACGTGGTTCTAGAGGGCAATAGATGGCAGACTATTGTGCAAGAGCTGATTTTTTCACTATTATTACACATTACCACTGTAAGAGTCATGTTAACCAAAGTAAGAATCACTGAAAAGAAATTATTTATATTTCCATTAATATTGTTTGACATTGTTGTAGCGTCAACTGGAACTACAATTCCATGCAGTCCACAGGTGGCTCCTCCTCCATGTTGCCAATGACGTCGGACGTCCCGGTTGTGATTTCCGCATTGTAATTGCGGAAAAGCGCGCCTGGCAATAAAGTTCATAAAAAGGACAACACGGCCGCCTCTTCTTCCCAGTTTCTCCCAGCGGTGTTGTTCGCTCAAGTCGCCAGGGCCTTCACTGTCTCGTCTCACTGCCCCATTCGGCCTGCACACCCAGGGAAGAGCCCTCACTCCACAAAGAAGCACGAGTGAGGCGGGCTCATCTACCCCCGGCTATCAGCCACGGAGGACCGGAGACGAGACGCAAGGAGGCATCACGAGCACCCGGTGGTCAAGAAGACCGACTAAGCGGACCCACTGATCCTGCAGCACAGCACTGCCGGTGAGTCCCCAAAGAGGCAAGCGGTCTGCATCATGATCACGCTGCGTATTAAGGGAGAAATAATGCGAGTGGTTCCATTATCTACCCTGACGACGAAATAAACCAGTTCCAGGGACCCAAGATCAGGTGACCAGTTCCTGTATCGCAACCCTGCGAACTTGCAACCACAGGATCGGGTGGACTGGCTTTCCCCTTTTTATTGTGAATGTGCCATCCAACGGAGAAAACTGTTCAAAGAACTTGATTCAAGTAAGGCTGTAACACTGGGCATAGCGTATTAGTTAGCAATCATGACATGTTGTGATAAGATGTATGTAACTGTGATATCGAATGGCTTAGTGTTGTAAAAGTTTTGTGTTACCATTTTACTTTGAATGGCTGTGTGCCATTCACCGCGCTGCGTTAGGTTTAATGCATCATGCACAGAACATATCTTGCATGTGATCCGTCTTAAACACTAACCGGTCGTAATCTTAACACTTCACGCGGATCTCAACGCACACGCACCGATAAGCTTACGGCTATCCCTTATGCGTTTGGTATGGTGCGTGCGCCAATGTAAACTAGCTCCAGCTAAAGCTAGGTTCAAACCTCTCTCCACTTTAGGTTCTTTGTTCTCTCTGAACACGTGTCCAAGGCAAACCCCCACGTGCGCCCAACGCACGCACTCACACACACACACACACACACACACACACACACACACACAAACACATAGTTTGTTGTATATTATAGTAGTGAATCGTGCTTTGCTCCATTTGGTACTTTGTGTTCAATAAACTATTACATTTTCCAAGATTGTGTTTATTAATGTTGCTCTTGTGCTGAGTCAGCCAATGCTAATTGCAGGGATTCCCCAAATGCCTTCACCTTAACTGAATCATTTATATTAATTTGGTATCAACTGAGTACATAATATTGTGATTTTGCTAAGATAATTATTAATGTGTCATTTTATTGGTAATTAATTTAATTATTTCAAGTTTTTTAGTTAGTATTCTTTTTTGAGAATAGTATAAACTTTATGAAACTAATTTATTATGTAAAAACTATGAACCAGAAGGTGTGCTATTTAGTGCCATCTATCCTCATTAACAAAAAATTATGTTCAATAGGTAAAATAATGGCTTGGCATTGCTGAGGCTTAGTATTCCAGAACACTTGAATGAGTTAAAGACAGTGCTTTGTAGACAATGTGTGAGTAACTTGTCTTTTTTTTTTTTTTTTTGATTTTTTACAATTACAACTGGCATTCTAGTAATTGTATATACGCAAGTGCAACTGAATCTTCGCATTCAAAGCCATTTTTTAGTGTCACATTAGATAAATACAACATGATTTGAATTGAATTTAAAGAGGTAATAAACATTAATCACATATGTTAAGTTATAAAGCCGAGTATCTAGTCCCCATTTCATAAATCGCATAAATCCTATTGTTAAAAAAATAAAAAAAAGCTGTGCCACCGACCAGATTTTGTGTCAAAACAGGCATTCGCTGAAATCCAAACTGAAAAGTTTTGGTTGAGTCACGCCCCTATTCGTGACGTGAAAAAAAGGTAAAAACCTTTTTTCCACTTAAGCAACAAACCCCGTATTTTAGCCTTGATTCGTGAAAACTTTGCAGAATACGGAGTTTCTAAGTGCCACTGTTGTCGTGTAGCTACAGTAGTCTATTTATCAAGCAACCCCCCACCCAGTCTCACCTGCAACTGTACCTACCTATGCATGACAGTGGACAGTAGCGTCTATCTGTGAGTTCATAAAAATATTTTTTCACCACCAAAAATTTATATTCTGTGATGGCAATAAGATAAACCAGACAATAGCCCGAATGTATGCCAAAACAGCCATGAAAAGCCCTGCTCACTCAATTGTAAAATAAAAGTGAAATTCATTCAACTATCAATATCTGGTACTAAATATGAAATAAATATACAATCCTATCATTGGTTTTTACAAACCCCAATTCCAAAAAAGTTGGAACAGTGCAGGGTTTTTCCTGGCAAAGAAATTGGTTTTGGCGGTACCTCTGCGAGCGCATGCATTGCACGAGCAGCACATTTTTTTGCATTACTTTTACCGTAAATACAGTTTTTGGAGTACAAAATAAATGGTAAAATTTATAGCGCCTTTATCCAAAGTGCTTTACAATGGCCTCTCACTCACCCGTTCACACACACATTCACACACCAATGGCGGCAGCCACCATGCAAGGCGCTAGCCTGCTCATTGGGAGCAATTTGGGGTTCAGTGTCTTGCCCAAGGACACTTCGACATGTGGACAGGAGGAGCCGAGGATCGAACCGCCAACCCTGCGATCAGCGGACGACCCGCTCTACCTCCTGAGCCACAGTCGCCCCACGTACAAGGAGCCCATGTAGGCTTTGGTCATAAAGTAGGCTACCAGTAGGGTTGTGTTTAGTAGTTAGGTTTTAGAAATCAAAGTAGGGCTGCAACAACTATTCGATAAAATCAAAAAAATTAGATAACGAAAATAATTGGCAACGAATTTCATTATCGATTAGTTGGGTTTTTGTTATGGGACTCTGTACGCTGTGGTACGGAGCTATGTCAGTGACATCACTTCATTTACAGTAGTTGGCCACAGAGGCAGAGGCCACAGAGCAAGCTATTCTAATGTTACAATGGATAATAGTGTACGATCCAAGTCACTTTACATTTAAGTCTTCAAAAAAGGCTGTTAGCTGCAAAAATGAAATGAGCTAAGCTGACATCGCATGGCACGGCTGCATGACAGTGATGCACGAACACTTGAAGAGGAAGCATGTTGGAATCATGGATGAAGTGGACTCATCAGGACGGTAAATTGGTACAAAATGCTAGTCAAAAACAAAGTAGAAAAACAAATAGTTGAAACGCAAATGAAACTAGTTTGGCCTCATGCCATGAGTTGCATTTTGTTTTCCAATTTTTTCTCCCAATTTAGTAGCCAATTGAACCCCTATTCTAATTCAACCCCCCACCCCTACTCCCCGCATTTTGAAGTGAGAAATCGTTCGTCTCATAATCATTATTTTCATTCTTAAATAATGGCATGCGTGGAAATTAGTTGACAAATTTACTAGCCAAGTTAGCCAATTTAGCTAACCTTACCTAAGCAAGCAAACTACGTTACCAGCAAGTTCAAAACCACAAATTTGTTTGGATTTGGATTTAATCTGGCAACCAAGCCTCCACGACTTCCGGATATGTTCAGTTCATATCCAAAACGCATGGATATGATGGGGCTGGGACAATTTGTGCAAGCTGGTTAACATACACGATTAATTTCATTTCAAAGACGTTTTGTATTTAGTAGCCTAACGTTATTATTTGTTTCCACACTTATGATAACAACTGTAGATTATAGTTTGTTATGAATGCATTTTTTGTGTATCCATATGAAAAAAAAGCTTTTTAATTGAGGACTTTTTCAAAACGTTGAACTTCCCTTGTTCACATCCCTTATAAATGTTTTGGTTAAAGTTACATTTCCTTTTTATTTTCATTGCATCACTGCATCCCTAATCTCCATTTATTTAAGTTATGTTAAGTGGACGTGGTCTTGTCTGTACTTGCCCTTTACATCAGAAATTATTAACTAAAACAACAAGGCATGTATTGAGTAAAATTTTGCTGCTATGCATACTCATATGAAATAAATAAAAAGTTTTATCCGATTCATCAATTACTCAAAGTAATAATTGCAAGATTAATCGATTATCAAAATAATCGTTAGTGGCAGCCCTAAATCAAAGGTCCTGGAAGCTTTTTGAATATTTTAATATTATACCATTTAGGCTATTTTGATAGCACACACATAGAAAAAATAAGCTGAGAGTATGGAAACCTGGTCACTGTAATTAAAAAAAATAGGAAGGATGAAGAATAAGGTTAAAATTCTGTTAACATGGTGAAAATTGTATTAATCTTGATTTTTTAACCGTAGGCTATCAAAAAAAACCTTATGAACAGTGAATCCCGGGGACTGTAGCTTAAGCTATTTGAAAAACAATAAATGCAATATACCCTGGAAAAGATTTACAAATTTTTTCAGTCAAAACCATTCTATGGTTCTAACTAGGGATGCACCGATACCATTTTTTTCAGACCGAGTACGAGTACGAGTACTCACTTTTGAGTACTCGCCGATACCGATACCGATACCATTTTTTGTGTGTTTTTTTAAGTATGAGTACTTTATAATAATACTGTATAATAATACCACAATAATGAGACGGCTGATTTTGAAGATACTGTGTTTATTTTCTCCTGTTGATGGAGCACAGTCTATCAATTTACTGATTATTTAAATCAAATGAGGTCCAATAAAAATAAATAAATAAACATAAATAATAACCAAAATAAAACTGTAGTCTTTTGTGCATCATTCTATTTATACTACTCGTGTCGAGTTTTGAGATGTTTTATCAAGTTACTAGTATTGAATGAACTAGCCTTCGTGCCACCTCTTGATATTTTCACTGAGCAGAGCTTGCATTTTGCTACAGTTTGGTCAGATTCGTCTACCTCAAAGTACTTCCAAACTTTCGCCATTTTGTCTTGATTTCTCGTGAAGGAGGGCGTGGCGTGAGCGTGAGCACGCAGGTCAGGATTAGGTGTTGCTAAGGTGATAGCATTAGCGTGCGGACGTTTGGACGTTGGTGTCATGGTTTCTCTGCCTGCTCTGTGTATATTGTCCACTTCCCTGGGGAGCGCTCATGTTGCGTCCCTTCTTTGTTTTCCTAGTCCGTTTCAGGTTTTGGTTTTCAGTTCAGTGTGTTCACCGGTCAGGGTTTCCTGGCAGTATTTAAACCACACGTCAGCATTATTTGACGCTTCCATATTGCCAATCTTTTTACGAAGATAGCCGGTATCCTTGGACCTTCGTCCTTTTCCAGCCCTGCTCTCTTCGTGTTTGGAAACTGTAAGCGTTATTTTGTTTTCATTTCTTTCACCATTTATCGGGCGTTATAGCCACGTACCGAGGGTGCAATTGTTTTCGCGTTGTCTTTCCTTTTACCATTATTGTTACTGCCCGTGTATTCAGGGCTATCTCTTTTTGCAAGAGAGTTTTTGGTTTCGGTTCTTTCGTTGTTAGCTATAGGGGTTTTTTCGTTGTTATTGCATTGCATAAAGTGTTAAGAGTTTTTTCGCCTTTAGGGTTGTTTTCAGTTGTTAGCGGTATCTCTCCTGGGGTGGAGAGTTATGTTTTGTTTGTTTATTATTAGTCCCTGTTTGCGGGGTTTCGCTCCCGCTTTGAGGTGTTCAGTGAGCATCCTCTGAAACCCCTACTGTCGCGTCTGGTCCTTCGTTCCCACGCTAGCCCTGACAGTTGGTATCGGTTTTGGAGTATCGGTACATTTTTACGAGTACGAGTACGAGTACATGAGCATGGTATCGGCCCCGATACCCGATACTGGTATCGGTATCGGTGCATCCCTAGTTCTAACCTTTCGGGAACTCAAATGTCCGTCTATTGCAGTGCGCACGTTTTCCATTGAATGACATTTCACGCATTAGGTGTAAATCACAATTTGCGCATTAGGCTTGATATAGGTGTTATCAGCTCCTTTTTAATGGATAGCCATTGTACCATTGCACATCGCCTGGATGTCGATGGAGTGGGCTGAAAGCAATTTAATGCGGCATTCCCCTTCGCTGAGGGACAGGTATGTGGTCTTTGACCTATGGACCCTTTTATTATTATGCATTTTTTGATATAGCCTACACAATAATAATATTTCACATTGTCATTTTTATATTTTTAGTCATACTTGTGCGCGCCCCTGTGTGTAACAGACAGCCTGGTGTACGCACGTTGTGCACACGCCTATGTAGATGCACTTATATGCTGTTACATGACTTTAGATCAGGTTTTTTTTGGGTGGTTTAGGGCGCTTTCTGCTGGCTCAAGATAGCAATACGCCTAAAAATAATCCTGGCCACACCACATCTTAAGACCAACATGCCCAGTTCACTTGCTATGGGCGCAACATCACTTGGTATTTAACCGACGTAAGCTCTAGGGGCTATAATTAACCCTGCGCCGGGTGTAAGATCGCAAAGACACAGGGTTAGCGTGTTTGGGTTAGCGCCGGGTGTAAGATAGGGCCCCTAATGTTTTATTTAGATTTTTGTATATAAACACTAATTCTGAATTTAATGCCTGTAACACATTCCAAAAAAGTTGGAACAGGCAACATAAGACTGGAAAGGTTGTGCAATGTTCAAAAAACACCTTCCACAGGTAAACAGGTGAATAGGTAACAGATGAGAAAAGGGTATAAAAGAAGCATCCTCGAAGGCTTGGGCTTTTACGTTGTCAGTAAACACAGTTCATCGCAACATCTACAAATGCAAGTTAAGATTCTACTACGCAAAGCATAAGCCATATATCAACTGTGACCCAACAACATCAAAAGACTCTTGATATCACAGCTAAATCTCGTCCCACCCCCAAATTCCCATAGAGATCCATTCAAATACAGAGAGGTTATAGCATCGCTTGCAGGAGTACCAGAAGATAAGATATCAAGAGTCTTTTGATATCGTTGGGTCACAGACATCAGGAAGTCATGGCATGCAAAGGATATACGACCAAATATTCAAAATGATTTCTTTACTCTACATAATGTTAAGCTGTCCAATATTTTTTGATGCCCGAAAATGAGGGGATGGGGGGGCGGACTATGTACAAAAGGTTCTATAATTTCTAAACGGTTCATCCGATAAGGATGAAAATACCCTCAAATTAAAGCTGACAGTCTGCATTTCAACCTCATTGTATCCTTTTAAACTCAAAGTGCTAGAGTACAGAACCAAAATAACAAAAAATGTGTCACTGTCCAATGAATTATGGTGCTCACTGTACGTATGTATAAGAGAATTTACAAATCACTGCTTTCTGATTTTATGTGCATTTTATATATTGTCCCAACCTTTTTGGAATTGGGGTTTGTATTCTAAATGGTACAACTGTCTTGATTCATTTAAACCATTTCCCAAGTGTCTGTTTATAACCCCTGGGGCCACATGTATAAACAGTGCTGAGCAGAAAAATGCCCTCAGAAAGCTGCGTAAGCGAGTTTCCATGCAGAAATTCGTATACATAAGAAAACATAAGTATAACATAAGAGAACCTGTGTACTTCTGCACACGCTGGACACCATTTGTAAGCAATATTTGGAGACCGTGTGAAATGTGGACACCGTGATAGAAAGGCAGGGGGAGAAAAAGCGAAACTTTGCGAAAGCAGATTTCCAACTTTTTCCCTGAGCGTTACTTTTACTCCGAGTTTTATACATGTGGCCCCTGGAGTTATAAAGCCTTAAATAGCACAGTACATAAATAGGCACGGATTGACCAAATATGGCATTTGTACGAAGGGGTTAAGCGGTAGAAAAATGGACTGATTCCGGTACAACAGAAAACTCACCTGTATGTCGAGCCCTGCAGGTTTTACGTTATGCCGATATCTCCCTTGAATAACGTCTGTATGATGTTCCACAAGATACTACAATATACATGACCTAGGACATATTTTATTTTGTTTCTCTTTTCAGGTTAGCTAGCGAGATTACAAAAATGTTTTATTATAGCCGCTAGCTTGCTAGAAAAAGTGATAACCTTGTTATATGCTAAAATTAGAGTTGCAGATTTGATTCCCAGGTGGGGGTGTACTCTTGAGCAAGGTACTCAAAGCTTATGAGAAATTAATATGGTAACATGACTGTAATGTAACACAGTCGAGAGCTTGGCTAGCTTGATGCTATATGTATCCATTATAGTGTACCACAGCGGGTTTGACTTTCACCAACATAACTTTCACAAAATACTAACCACGCCAAATCTCTTCAGTATCGTGAGGAGATGTAGCCTCTGTCTCGGAGATGCACTCATACATTTTTGTTTCTGTTGGATCTTTATAACAATGTTCATTTGCTATTTTACAGTGAAACAACACTAAAAACAACAGGTGTCAGCCACACAGAGCAGCCTGCATTCCGTTTTTTTCCCTCCAGTCCGACTACTTTCCGGATACGGATCCGACTCTGACTACGATGTGGTCGGCTCAGGCCTACTTGTAGAGGAATACATCAAGTATGCTGGCATTAGACACCTGTTAGTGGAGTTACAATTCATTTTGTAAGGGTTGAGCATTCCCAGTTTCCATACAACAATGCGTATCTCTGCATGTGGATGATGTGGTGCTGGTAGAGGGACTAGCAGGACATCTAAAAGCTGTGTATCACCTCAATTGCTTTTTCAGAACAATTCAGTGGCTAAGATAAACTGGACTGAGTGCATGAATGCCAATTGGTTGGTGGAGCAACCCAAGGATTATGACCCTTCCTGGGGGGCTCCAGTGGATTACAAGAGCACAAAAGTATCTGGGTGTGTTCCTGGGGGATGAATCCCAGGAAAGAAAAAACTGAGAAGGGGCGCTGGAATAAATAAAGGGGAGGATGGACTTGTGGCTCTGGCTGCTCCCTAAAATGTAATTTAGGGGAAGGTTGCTGGTGATCAACACACTTGCAGGCTTGCTTGTGTAGAGACTCCCACAGGTCTACTAGAGGCAGTGAAAAGGGAGCTCCTCACATTTTTCTGGGATTGAATGCACTGGCTCTGGCAGGGTGTCCTCTACATGCCTCTCACTGGGTATGTTTACATGCACACTAATACTTCAATCTTACCCCAATTATAGCAAAACTCTTAATTATTGAAAAGGTAATGTGAACACCGTTATCTGATTATGTGAGGTCATCATCAGCATATTCGAAACCCAATTAACACACCTGTTTTTTTGCCCAAACTAAATTTTTTGGTGCATGTAAACTAGGGGTGTGACAATGCACCAATGCATTGATCTGAATGTGTAAATACAACTGCATCGATCCATAAGATTAGAATTGATAAGCATCGATTAATATCGCATTGTAAATGAATGTGCACATGTATTTATTTATTCAAAAAAAATTAATTTCATTATTTAAACAGACACGACTACTTTTAAAACTGTTTTGACTAGCTTTAATCCATGTTTCTGCTCAAACCCCCACGTAAGCGTGAGGTGAAAGCAGCAACAGGCGGGAATCAAGCGACAATGAGATGGACAGATCTGAACGAAATGGCTAGCTGCTCGAGTGCAACAAAAGAGACAGAAATTGACAGAATTTGCGATGTTCCGAACAGAAAATCAGTGGTATGGAAGCATTTCGGGTTTAGAAAGAAGGAGGATGTACTTGACAAAACCGCTGCAATATGGAAGATATGCCAAGTTGAAATCAGATACACAGGCAACACCACAAACATGATAAACCATTTGAGCCAACGACACACCATTGACGTGAAGGACAGCAAGCGGGTTAGCAAGCTAAACCCGGGAGTCAAGATTTTCCCCTACATATCACACAGACAAAAACTAAAATAAAATTTAAAAAACTGTTCTAAACGGGCAAAAGAGGTGACATCTGCTATAGCCACGTTCATCTGCAAAGACCTTAGACCATACAGTGCAGTAGAAGAAGAGGGATTTAGTCACTTAATGAATGTCGTGGAACCTAGATACACCAGGGTACCATGTCTGACACTGTTTGAAAAACAATAACCTCAATAGGGCAACTTTAGTAAATACACTGTTAGTCATGTTTATTGCTGCATTATTTGCTGCAGACAGCTGCAAAATGTATGGCATGCCTTAACAATAAACATAATTCTGTGAACTTGACGTAAGGTTCTAATTGAATATTTAATTACTACTGACTGTATCGGTATCAAATCACATTAGCATACCTATTACATTTTTTTAAAGTATCAAAATTAATCGAACCGAATTGTATCGAATCGAATCGTGGTCAAATGTAAGATGTTATGATGCATCGAACCTTTGCCTAAAGAATCGTAACCGAATCGAATCGTTATGGGATTGAATCGTCCCACCCCTAATGTAAACTGTCTTAAGGGCTTTTTACACGGTACACGACAGTCGCTTGGCCTCCATTCATTTTCAATGAGACGCAAGCGGGGAAGCGGGGAGGGGCGGTCGGACTGGCAGGTGGAGAGCTCGTTCTCGAAAAATGTCACCTCCATGCCCATATTGTGCACACGCCAGCCTGCCCGATGAGGCCAGGTAGGATTGAATTTAATATTTTGACAGCCCAGCGCGGGATGAGGTTAGCCTAGGCTACACTTTCCCATAAATGCTCTTCGGTAATATGCTTTCTCCCTCACTGTTCTGCTGCTTCTATAGTTACGTTCCGAAGCTGACAGCACTGTGTTGTGATAGGCTACTCCTCTGCCTACCGAGGTAAATGGGGGGTAGAAAGTTGAAATTGAACAGTGTGTTGAAAGTACACGTGAAATAAAGTATGTTAGTCAGCTACTGCCCCATGTTGAATTCACATAGGTTTCAGGGATTCCATAATAAATAGCCTGCATTTTTATGACTGGTAACGAATAGCCTATAACGTTACGGCTAAAAAGTAGGCTATCACGCATCAGCGCTGCGCGACATCAACATATTATCTAGAAATAGCGTAATCAGTAACACCATTGCCATCTGATAGGAGATGGACATTTAACTGTAACATTAGTAGCCTATGTTTCCAGATAGGTATGGTAACGTTATGTGCCTAGCCACTATTCGCTTATTTAACAGGCTAAATTACAATATTGTAGGCTACCGTTTTTCTTAGTTTGGATTCGGGACTGTAAGCTTCAGGCCGTTTCCATTGTAACGCTCGCGGAGTACTTGTACTTGTGTACTTTTTCCCCCTTCAAAGCCCGTCGCGTGGTGGACGGTATAGAGCGGGGAGGCGACTTTTTGGAGTAATCACATTACTTACGTCTATCCATGTGTATGCAATAAGTTAAATACTGGCATAAACTGAAGGCTTCCAATAAGTGGATATTGCTGTGCATGTAAACATACCCACTGAGATTGGGCAGGGGTTGTAGACCTCATAAACAAGAGATATGCTGGGCAAGGGAGGGGGATTAATTAACTCATTCAGTGCCGCGGGCGACATAAATCCACAAAAATACGAACGGTCTAAGGTGCCAAGGGTGGCTAACGTTGACCACAGCCGTCTTTACACTGTTATACTAGTAAAGGGAATATTATGGAAACCATGGTTGGCCAAATGGCTGTAAGTCATCAAGGGTCTGAGGTATCAAACAAGTCTCAAACCATCACTCTGCTGCCAGATATGCAGTAGGTATTGATGGGAAGGGTGTTTTCGGAAGGATATTTTCACACTAGTATAATCACAGTAACGGAGAAAAGATCTCTAAATCATTGTAAAACTTATATTAAATTCTTCAGTCTGCAGAGACAGAAAAATAGCAGTCTGCAGTCTCGCTTATCTGAAGGTTTCTGTGTTTATCTCTCAGTCAGCCAAAGTGAAACAGAGACAAAATATACAGTGCCCTCCACTATTATTGGCACCCCTGTTAAAGATGAGTAAAAAGGGTTATAAAAAATTCACCGTTTGGTGAATTAGCTTAAACTCACACTGAAAAAAATCCAACCTTTAATTGAAGCAAATTTATTATGAGAAAAAAATATCAAGAAATATTTTTTAACAAAACCACGTGTGCCACAATTATTGACACCCCTGCATTTAGTTGTGTTAAAAAAAATAGAAGTACAACATCAGTAACCTGATGAACCACTGTTATTAGTAGTAGCAGTGGCGGGCCGTGCATTTCACACCTAGGCCTTCAGTGATGTCCTACACAGTCCTACCTGAATTATTCCACCTCTTAATATACCATCATTATGACGCCATGGCTCTAGAAACTATACATTTAGACAGAAACGCAGTATAACCGGGCGTTGCATCACCTTAACATAGTCAAGTACAACAGAGTTATATTAATATTTCCGAAGCATTTATAATCAATAAATCCGCATTTACAATTAAGAGTGTTAAACTACCAGCTTTAAGATCGCTTGGATACTGTCAAAACTTTAAAATAAAAATCGCTTTTAAGGGATTAGTCTACAAAGTTTTATTAAGTCCACCAAAAGTATGTTAGCTTTAACAAGTTTGTTCGCTAAACAGCGCATTGTCGCACCCAAAGCAGTTTCATTTAAGAAACGTGACGATAAAGACACATAAACTATTCACTGAAAATAAAAGAAAACAAACAAATAATTTGCATTTGTTCAAGAGGATATATTTGCGACAGTGGTGAAAGTGTATTCCTAGCCTTGAATGTCCACTTTGACTCGCTAGCGTCGGCTCGCTAGCGTCGGAGTTGGCCGTTCTCTTCTGACGATGTCTAGCTTTTCTTGAAAAGTTCGTCTTGAAAATGGCGTTGTAATTATATCTGCGACCAAATCGATCTCTTCTCCTCCTTCAGCCATTGTGGGTTGAAAAAAAACAGCTTGTAGAAATCTCGTTCAAGTTCAGTTTGCTATCTCTGCGATAGCTCTGCCTCTCAATAGTGCGTATCCAATCAAAAGACGTGCACGTGCTGACGTTATCGTACGCCTGCTAGCTGGCCCCGGTGTCGCCAATTCGAAATCTGATTGGTTAACACCACAGGGTTGTTTCGGTTCACTTTAAGCTACAGGCGCCCGCACTGTCGATTCTGAAGGCCTAAGGGCAGATTTCTTGGACCCTGGCAACACATTATGGCTGAAATATGATTGGATAAAAGCTCTAACATAAAGGCCAGCCCTCCAAATCTCGATCTGAGGCTGGAAGCAGCGCAACCAAGAGAAAAGCTATGAAATGAAGAGAATAGACTATGGGGAATAATTTAATACATATTTGTGGAAAAAATATATCAAAATTAAATTTATATTCTGATGATGTTTAGGCCAGCAGAGAAGGCCTTGCTGGCCCTGATGGCCCGCCACTGAGTAGTAGTGATATTTCTGCATGGCAAATAATTTACTTGTAGATGTAGTAGTGTAATAGAAAAACAACAGACCCAACTGTCATGACATGCACGCTGCTTGTTCTGAGTAATTGACTCATTCATTGAAAGGGGCGTGTTCAAAATAATAGCATTGTGGAATTTAATGAGAGAATTCATTCATTCTGTGAAAAAACAGGTGTCATTAATTGTCCTTTATTAAGGAAGAAGGGAAGCAAATGTTTCACACATTGTTATAAAATATATTTCCTTCTGAATTGCTAAGGAAAATGGGCCGTTCCAAACATTGTTTGGAGGAACAATGTAATTTGATTAAAAAGTTGATTGGAGAGGGGAAAACGTATTAAGAAGTACAGCAAATTACGGAATGCTCAGCTAAAAAGATCTCAAATGCTATAAAATGGCAACAAAAACCCGAAACACGCGGAAGAAAACGAGCAACTACTCTTAAAACGGATCGAAGAATAGTCGGAATGGCAAAGATTCAGCCAAACATCTCCTCCAGAAAGATCAAAGATGATCTAAAATTACCTGTAAGTGCTGTTACAGTCAGAAGATGTTTGATCTAAGCTAAGCTATCAGCAAGAAGCCCCCGTAAAGCACTATTGTTGAAAAAACGGCATGTGCGGTTAAAATTTGCCATGGATCAGTTTTAATACATCAAAATACTTGAGATTATGTTGCCGTATGCCGAAGAGGAAATGCCCCTGAAATGGGTATTTCAACAAGACAACGACCCCAAACACACGAGTAAGCGAGCAACATCTTGGTTCCAGACAAAAAGGATTGAGGTAATGGAGTGGCCAGCTCAATCCCCCGACCTCAACCCCATTGAAAACTTGTGGGGTGAAATTAAAATGCAGTTTCTGAAGCAAAACCCAAAAACTCACAGGAACTGTGGAATGTAGTTTGTTCATCCTGGGCTGAAATACCTGTTTCTAGGTGCCAGAAGTTGGTTGACTCGATGCAACGCAGATGCGCAGCAATCAATGGTTATGCAACTAAATATTAGTTCAGTCATTTAAAGTGAAGTTAAATCTTGAAAAAAAATTTCAGTTTATACAGTAAGTGTTTGCGTTTGAAGAGAAAAATGTCGACACTGCTATTTTTTTGAACAGATTAATATTCCTTTTCTTTGCTTCCTGTAAAAGAATAACGCAGACTTGATAAAATTAGTTAATGCTTTGATTTGGAATTGAATGTGTAATCTTTCCACTACATTTGAAATATGGAACTAAAAGCTATTAAAAAATATTTGCACTTTATTCACTTTTTTTAACGCACTGCTATTTATTTGAACACCACTGTATATAGAATAAAGTAATCATTTTAAATATTTGGTCGCATTATCCTTTGCATGCCATGACTTGATGTCTGTGACCCAACAACATCAAAATTTCTGGTACTCTTACAAGCGATACTATAACAACTCTGCATTTGAATGGATCTCTATGGGAATTTGGGGGTGGGGAAGGAAATTATACTGGAACAGTATGGAATACATGGTTGGTAAAATGGCTGTAAATCATAAAGGGTCTGATGTATCAAACAAGCCTTAAACTATCACTCTACTGCCAGAAGTACAGTAGCTATGGATGGATAACTTGGAAGGGTTTCTTCTGATTTATTTTTCAATAGGAAAATTTGTCAGGAGAAACAACTCTTAAAGTGATAAATTTTTTATAACCCTTTTTACTCATCTTTACCAGGGGTGCCAATAATAGCGGATGGCATTGTATTTCTGTGTATTTAAGGGGCGTGTGCGTGCATTGTTTTGTCTCTCTTTCTCCCTACTGTCCATCTTCTTTCTATAGCCCCTTTTCCATTTGAATTTTGTGAGAATCAACACTTATATCGCTCAAAGTAATGTCGATTCAAGAAGCCCAAAAACGGTTTTCCATAAATAGCAGCATTATATCACACTGGTGTGATGTCATAATGGCTTCAGTTGATCCGCGTTTACTTAACTCGCTATATCGTTTTCCATCAACAATGTATCGATTTAAATCTCCAAGCGAATCAGGTGAACACCCCCGTCCACTTTTAATAGGTATACTAAAATACACATACTAAAAATACACACAATAGTAAGTATACTAAAATACACATTTCAGTACACTTTTCAGAAATACAGTACAATAACACATAAAATACATTGGGTGAAAATAACTTTTATAAAGCATTGGCATGCAAGCTTGAAGGCATGATCTGTGGAAGGTGGTAAGTAGTACAGCCGCCTCTCCACCCTTGGAGACTGAGACTTTGAGCCTGCCATTAGCCTATTTAAATTAAATTTAGAATACACTAATAGTTAAAAATTGATATACTAGAAATACAGGTATAAATGTATACTGTACAAATAGTGTACTATTTTGGTAGCCAAAAGTAATCAAAAATGCATTTAAAGTATAATTTCAATGTATTTAAGCATATCTTAAGTAGAACTTTTAATACACTAAGTACAAAATTAGCGGTTTCAGGTTAACACAATTTTAGTGCATTATTTCAGAATACATAAAACGTATGTTAAAATATACTTATTCAGTATATTATCTACACACTTTATGTACTTTAATTATCCTTAGAATACACTCAAAGTAAAATATGAATATCCAGTATTGTACTTATGGGATCGTCAGTTACATGAAATCAGTGCTTACTATATTCAGCATAGGGATAATATCTTTGTGTTTCTGTTGTGTTTTTAGGTGTTTCAAATATTTTATACACTTAGGCAAAAGAGCACTTTATTATTGTGCTAATTGTTAATGTTATTTCGATAGATTTTACATTTTAAATAAGAACAAAAGTGCATCTGGATATGTTGTGAATTGGTTTATTCAAAAAGAAGTTACATAGCATACACTACCACTGATAGGTGTCTGAATGCCATCTAGTGGACATATGTTGAAACACAATTAGCATTAATTTTGTTCAGCTAGCCAGAGGGACTGGTTAATGAAAGTAGTGGAACAAAACACCCACAATCCAGAACGTAGGCTAACGTTATGTTAATCTAGGTAATGTAAAAGCTAATTTACTGATATTCAGATTGCTGAGTGCTTTCTCCCTATCACGCAGTAGGCTATGAGGAGTGGCACCGATGTAAGATCAATTTCCTGACTAGCCTACTATGCCCAAGTGATTGATTGAATTTAAATGCCGCAATATTGCATTTAAATGCTTATTGATTTAAATTTGATTTTTTGCTCATTTTTTTGAATTTTTTTGATTTTTTTTTTTTTTAAATTTGATTTAGGTTTTTTTATATGGTAGTGGAGTTTGAAGTAGTGTTGAATTTAAGAATTGGTGAGATTTGCCAATTGGTGCTATAATAACAAAACAATTAAACATTATATTGTACATGCAATAATATTAATAAAGAACCCTTTTTTAAAGAATTTGAATAAGAAATTATTTGATTTGAGAATAAATTAAATAATTGAAATATAAAGAATTTAAAAAAATTTTATTTTTTTGTTGTAGATTATTATTTTGTTCTTTTATTTTGCGTTTCTTTTTTTGCTGTTTATAAATTTTTTTTAATTTTTGTTTATTTTTGTTTTAAATGGTTTGTGATTTGAGCATTTGGGGCATTGTGGTGCATTGTGCCCAAGCTGGCACAGCTGAGTATGAAAGTTGCCAATGCTAAATCTTCTTCCCAAACAGCTTATTCTGCTGTTGTTATGTCTTCTATTGACTCTTGTTTTGAGCTTCTGGTACCCCCAGGTGCTGGTGCTGCTTGTGGCTGCTCTGCACATGGGCTGCAGCACCTGTGTCTGATAGTGGTGTGCTGGTGGTGGGGGCTCTGCCATCTTGATTAAGAATCGGCATGCCAGCGATAGGGCTGAACTGAAGGGTGGTGTGCAAAGGGCAACTTCAAATTGCAAAGCAGTGAAGGCATTAGTTGCCATTATCCCTAGTCCCAAGTCCCATCTGAAACCAAAATGCCAGCCACAGGAAACAGGAGACAGGCAAGAAGAAGACAGAGACACGAAGCCCCAAGAAGAAAGAAGACCTCAGACAAGAAGAGTAGCACCCTTTCAGCACTTAGGAACCGTAGGCTGTCTACTTTTGGAGTCAAGGTTTTGTTTGCACGACCTCGGCCAAGACAAATCGGCCAAGACAATCCAATCTCCGGGGCCTGCGGGCTCCAGGGGAGCTGGGGGCTGCTGCCTGCGCCCGTCAGGCCTGCAGCCCGCCCTTCACCGGGTGGACTGGGCACACACCTGAACTGGAACACTGGAATGGACTGGGACCTATATTCAGCGATGAGTCCCAGATTCTGCCTACGGGAGTTTGGATCTCGGGGGGTCAAAGTGTGGAGAGGGGGGGGGGGACGCTCTGCTGATTGCTACACCGATAGAGTAGTACCTTTGGTGGTGGAGTGCAGTGTGGTGGGTGTGGCATCACATTCCATCACTGGAAAAAATCAGGCTTGGATTCATTCTCAAAAGAGAGAATGCAGAGAGATATCGAGCAGAAGAGATGGCAAGTGGCAACAATCCATCTCCTCCCACCTCCATCACCGAACTCCTCTCCAAGATGACAAACGCTCGCCCCCCAGACCCGGGGGACCATCCAGAGACTCTCAGAGAATGAGAGGAGTAGAGAGAGAGGAATGAATTGAACACCAACCCCTCCTCAATCCAATTGAACACTTGTGGTTTGTGGCTTGTGCTGCATGCGTGCTAGAGTGACACACAACCCAAACGTTGGCTTGTTTTGATTGCGACAAATTCTGGTTGAGGAGTGAATCCCCCACCACAGCAGTGTGGTGACACGCTGATGAGGAGGAGAGGAGGTGGGTGCCAGGTGTGTTGTGTGTGTTATGGTTCTCTACACGCTACTGAGGACTGTTGTTTGTTGTTAAAAAAATTAAAAAATTTGCCAATATTCTTGTGTTTCTTCTTTGTTACTGATAGACTTCAATCATCCAATCCCACCAAAACAACAACACAAGAGTCAATAGCAGCAGCAGAATAATAAGTTGTTTTTTGGCAGAGAGAAGATTTGGCATTTTTACATGGGGCGCAACCCACATACTCAGCTGTGCTGCTCATCCCACAAATGCATGTTCCTTACAAATGAGGCACCATTTAAAAGGGAAATAAACAGGCTTTCCAACGGTATAAAATTTATTGCCAAGAAGCATTGTTACAACAGAGAAATAATCTACCAAACACAAATTTCCGAACTTTTTGTTCAATGTTTATATACGTGTAATAAAATAAAAAAGATTTTTGTGGTGTATTTAATAAATTATCATTTAAACAATAATTTTTTTTAAATATCAACAATTCAGATTTAAATTCAGATTTTAAAAATTCAGATCCATAAATACAAATCTCTCAAATTCAAATTTCTGAAATTCAGATTTTAAAAATTCAGATCCATAAATACAAATCTCTCGAATTCAAATTTCTGAAATTCTGATTTTATGTTAATTAGGCCAAAGGTGAAGCATCCAGGCTTGTAGCGGAGACGCAAACAAACACAGCAGCCCAAAGCCAAAACGAAAAGCAAAGCAGGGAAAACAGAAAAGAGCAACGTAACGATTAAATGTATACATATATATATATATATAACTAGCTAGCTCGGTAAATCATAAGACCTTTGGATGCACTTACCTCATTAACGTTACATTTGTGTCAGAGCCGCTAGCTTGAAGTGTTTTTTTAAATTATTTTTTTTAGCTTGAAGTCTTCCTGGCAACACTAAGCTAAACGCAAGTTTGACAGTTCCGAAAGCTTTTACTTTTCCTGGGTAGCCCGGATGCTTCACCTTTGGCCTAGTTAACAAAACAAATCTGGATTTCAATCTGAATTTCAGAAATTTGAATCAGAGAAATTTGCTCTAGCGAGCGTATTAATTTAGCACGTTGCATTTCATTCTACGTCAATTTAACTAATTTTCCACCAGCCTTCTCGCAATAACTTTCTGATGCGCATCAATTTCTAGCGAATTAAAATTTGAATGGAAAACGGGCTTATGAAACTGCGGGCTTGTGGCCTCTGACCCACAAACCATGCGCAAGGCACATCTTATCGCTAGAGAGTCAGAGGAGACACTTCATCTTGAATCCTGAAAACTCTGGGAGACCAAATAGTATTGAAAACTGTTTGTGTAATGTTAAGGGCTAGAGGTCACTGTGCGCTCATCCAATATGCATGATCTAACCAATCATTGACTTTGAATATTCCACTCTATGCCTATTAACTGTGCACCAATCAGAAGTAGGATAATCTATGTATTAGCTTTTTGATTATATATGGCGGAGATTGCCTCCGTCTCTTCAGTTCATGCTTGACCACCTTGGGTGTGTAAGTACTGGACTCTTTCTACAGAAAAATAAATCATTTTCTACCTGATCGTTCTTGGTCATTATAAAGTTCATTTTCCTATTGAACTCTATGGAAAAATAGGTCAGGAGAAACAACCCTTGAAGTGATCCATCCATATCTACTGCATATCTGGCAGCAGAGTGATGGTTTTTAGGCTTGTTTGATACCTCATACCATTGATGGCTTACAGCCATTTAGCCAACCACAGGTCCCATGTAATTTACAACTACATCTAAACCCCCCCTGCAAATTCCCATAGAGATCCATTCAAATGCAGAAAGGTTATAGAAGTATAGTAAGTACCTGAAAATAAGATATCAAGAGTCGTTTGATATCCTTTTATACACAGTCATGATAGCATCAACTGTTGACCTGTGGAATGTTCCAAACAGGTGTTTTTTTGGAACGTGTTGCAGGCATCAAATTTGGAATTAGCGTATATTTCCAAAAATCAATAGAGTTGATGAGGTAAAACATGAAATATCTTTTCTTTGTACTGTTTTCAATTAAATTTATGTAAAAGAGAATTTACAAACCACTGCTTTCTGCTTTTACTGTATGTGCATTTTACATACTGTCCCAACTTTTTTGGAATTGGGGTTTGTAAATGTGAGAATTTCTTGTATAATGCAAATTATAAAGTAGGTTAGCCTACTTGGTTTCCATTTTTCTCAAAGTTCAAATGAAAGAATAGGCTGTATCATTCTGAAATATGCAACATTTATTTTTTTTATTTCATGTATTTTTATTCAAAAGTTGAATACAAGAACTTAACATGTAATACGAGCATACATTTTCCCCCTTTTCTCCCACCCCCCACCCACATACTGCTTATAGTCACCATAAATGACAATGAAAGAAGGGGTAATAAAATGATAATAATAAAATAAAATTTCTAATGAAATAAAATTTTAAAAACCCTCTCCAACAATGATATAAATACAATAATAATAACAACAGAAAACTACAAATTATTATTACCATTATTATCTCCATCATTATTATCATCATTATCATAACAATAATCAATGAGGGTGACATCAAACAGGTGCACAAAGTACTTTATAGGATATAAGCTACAGCCAAAGGCTGGTACATAAAATGAATAGGCCTTCCAACATTAGGGTTACTCTTGTCTTCCTAGTTAGAGATATAGATATAAAAAAGAAAGCAGAAAGCAGAAAGGGGTCCACATTCTTTACTTCCTTCCACATTCTGTTATTGCTCAGAGGTTTTCAGGTAAAACATTCAGTTTATCAAAATAAGAAATCAAAGATCCCCAAATAGAAAATAATTTTCTTGATGATCCTCTTACTGCATATTTTATCTTTTCTAGTTTCAAGAAAAGCATCAAGTCACTTAGCTATAGTGATGCCTTTGGCGGGCAAGGCGATTTCCAGTCTATAAGGATTCTCCTTCGAGCTAATAAAGACGCAAAGGCAATGTTATCCTTTTGTTTGTTTTTCATTGGTCGATCACCATCTGGAACACTGAAAATAGCAATAAGAGCACTGGGTAGTACGTCTATGCCCAGAGCCTCAGAAAGTGTATTGAATATAGTAGACCAATAGCCATTCAATTTGGGGCAAGACCAGAATATATTAGTAAGGTCAGCAGGAGCACCGTGACACCGATCACATATTTGATCCACGCTGGGGTATAGCTTTGACAGTCTGGATTTACTTAAGTGAATACGGTGAAGAACCTTAAATTGTATTACTCTGAGCCGAGCACAGGAAGTACTCCCGTTTACTCTGTCCAGTGCACATTCCCATACTTCATCTGATATCTCACCCCCAAGCTCTCCTTCCCAGTTTGTCCTTATCTTGCTAAGTGACACCTCTTTAAGGGATGCAATAATGTTAAAGATTCTAGACATGAGACCCTTCAAAATAAGTGGGGTTTCAAGGATGGTATCAAGTTCTGAAGCAGGTGGCAAGTCAGAAAAAGTTGGGCAATGGCTTCGGATGAATTGGCGAACTTGAAAATAACGAAAAAGGCTTGAGCCGGGCAACCTGAATTTTCTAGAGATCATTAAAGATGGCAAAGATACTGTCAATATAAAGATCACTACATTTTGTGAGACCCAAGCACCGCCAAAAAGAAAAGGCTGAATCTGGGAGAAAGAGGTGGTTATGATGGCCCTTGGACTGAAAAACCATCTAACTTACAATGTACATGGAACTGGGACCAAATCCTAAGAGTAGAAACAACAATGGGGCTATAGGTATAGTGTGAAGGGGATAATGTGAGCTTGAAAGTGACCAGAGCCTGAATGGATGACGAGATAATGGATGACATAATCTAGCCTCATTCTGACACTAGTCTGATTCTGGGGATTGGACCCAATAAATGACTTTCTGGATATTTTGCCGCCCAATAATAAAACAAAGTTAGGTAGAGCCAATCCGCCCTGAGTCCTATGCCTTTGAAGGTATTCTTTACGTATCCTTGGGTTTTTACCTCCCCAAATAAAAGAAGATGTACAGGTGCAGCTAAAAAAATTAGAATATCGTGAAAAAGTTCAATATTTTTTGTCACTCATGTCAGAAAGTGAAACTCATATATTATATAGATTCATAACACAGAGTGAAATATTTCAAGCCTTTATTTCTTGTAATTTGATGATTATGGCTTACAGCTAATGAAAACCCAAATTCAGTGTCTCAGAAAATTTTTATATTACATAAGATCAATAAAAAAGGATATTTTAAACAGAAATGTCAGCCTTCTGAAAAGTATGTTCATTTCTATGCACTCAATACTTGGTTGGGGCTCCTTTTGCATGAATTACTGCATCAATGCGGCGTGGCATGGAGGCAATCAGCCTGTGGCACTGCTGAGGTGTAATGGAAGCCCAGGTTGCTTTGATAGCGGCCTTCAGGTCATCTGCATTGTTGGGTCTGGTGTCTCTCATCTTCCTCTTGACAATACCCCATAGATTCTCTATGGGGTTCAGGTCAGGCGAGTTTGCTGGCCAATCAAGCACAGTAATACCATGGTCATTGAACCAGCTTTTGGTACTTTTGGCAGTGTGGGCAGGTGCCAAGTCCTGCTGGAAAATGAAATCAGCATCTCCATAAAACTTGTCAGCAGAAGGAAGCATGAAGTGCTCTAAAATTTCCTGGTAAATGGCTGCGTTGAATGTGGACTTCAGAAAACACAGTGGACATGGCACCCCAAATCATCACTGACTGTGGAAACTTCACACTGGACTTCAAGCAACGTGGATTCTGTGCCTCTCCACTCTTCCTCCAGACTCTGGGACCTTGATTTCCAAATGAAATGCAAAATTTACTTTCATCTGAAAAGAGGACTTTGGACCACTGAGCAACAGTCCAGTTCTTTTTCTCCTTAGCCCAGGTAAGACGCTTCTGACGTTGTCTCTGGTTCAGGAGTGGCTTGACACGAGGAATGCGACATTTGTAGCCTATGTCCTGGATTCGTCTGTGCGTGGTGGCTCTTGATGCACTGACTCCAGCCTCTGTCCACTCCTTGTGAAGCTCCCCCAAATTCTTGAATGGATTTTGCTTGACAATCCTCTCAAGGCTGCGGTTATCCCTGTTGCTTGTGCACCTTTTCCTACCACACTTTTTCCTTCCACTCAACTTTCTATGAATATGCTTGGATACAGCACTCTGTGAACAACCAGCTTCTTTAGCAATGACCTTTTGTGGCTTACCCTCCTTGTGGAGGGTGTCAATGACTGTCTTCTGGACATCTGTCAAGTCAGCAGTCTTCCCCATGATTGTGTAGCCTACTGAACCAGACTGAGAGACCATTTAAAGGCTCAGGAAACCTTTTTGCAGGTGTTTTGAGTTAATTAGCTGATTAGTGTGACACCATGAGTTTCCAATATTGAACTTTTTCACAATATTCTAATTTTCTGAGACACTGAATTTGGGTTTTCATTAGCTGTAAGCCATAATCATCAAAATTACAAGAAATAAAGGCTTGAAATATTTCACTATGTGTAATGAATCTATACTCCTCAAAAAAAGTTTGGAAACGTTATTTCGGTCGATTATTCCTCCCCTTTAATAATACCAATTGGTATTGTATTTTATATCGTTGGAAAGCCTGATTAGTCACCTTTACAACGAGGTACAACTTGTAAGGATCATGCATTCGTGGAATGAGCAACACAGCTAACCGTGTGGGTAGCGGCCCAAAAAAATGTGCCAAAATCCCCTGCAATATTCTTCTGTTGGTATTCACTCTCGTTTTGAGCTTCAAGTGCTGGCAGGTGTATGCCAGTCACAGGTGTGTGACTGGCATCTGATTGGCACAGAGGAATGGGATGCCATCCCACAGCAGTGTGTGACCAGGCTGGTGACCAGCATGAGGAGGAGGTGCCAAGCTGTTGTGGCTGCGTATGGATCTTCCACACGCTACTGAGGTCCCTGACAGTGTAAAATGAATAAAGTGTAAAAATGGCCAATATGTGTTGTTTTTTCCTTATTACTGTGGGAGAGTGCAATCATCCAGTCCACCAAGCAACTCAAAACGAGAGTGAATACCAACAGAAGAATATTGCAGGGGATTTTGGCACATTTTTTTGGGCCGCTACCCACACGGTTAGCTGTGTTGCTCATTCCACGAATGCACGATCCTTACAAGTTGTACCTCGTTGTAAAGGTGACTAATCAGGCTTTCCAACAATATAAAATACAATACCAATTGGTATTATTAAAGGGGAGGAATAATCGACCGAAATAACGTTTCCGAACTTTTTTTGAGGAGTGTATATAATATATGAGTTTCACTTTCTGAAATGAGTGAAAAAAAATATTGAACTTTTTCACAATATTCAAATTTTTTGAGCTGCACCTGTAAGCTTGTCCAAGGAGTGAAAAAAAATACTTAGGGAGGAAAACCGGGGTAGGACATTCATTTTGACACAATTTATCTTACACACGAAAGACATATGGTACTCCACCTCTGAAAATCAAGTTTATGTTTATCAACCAGACCCCCAAAATTCTGCTTATGAAGGCTTAACAAGTCACGGGTAATATTGATTCCTAAATATCTAAACCCATCCTTTGATTCATGGAAGGGTAGATCATTCTGAGAAATATGAAGAGCCAAATCATTTAAAGGAAAACTTTCACTTTTAGCCAAATTAAACTTATAACCTGAAAATGTGCCGAATCTATTCAATAATTCCACAATGACGGGGACACACCATGCGGGGTCTGATATATATAACAGCAGGTCATCAGCATATAAGGACAATTTATGTTCTGACCCCTCTCTGTGTACCCCAAGTATGGCGGGTGTGGATTTGAGAGCGATTGAAAGAGGCTCTATTGCCAGAGCAAACAGAAGAGGGCTCATTCGGCATCCCTGCCATGTAACCCTTGATAGCAGAAAGCTTTGAAAGCGCAACTTGTTAGTGACCACAGATGCCTTAGGTGATGAGTATAAAAGCTGGGTCCAAGCAATGAAGTTGAGTCCAAAACCAAATCTTTTAAAAACTTCAAATAGATAGGGCTATTCCACCCTGTCAAATGCCTTCTCCGCATCCAAAGAAATAACCACTTCTGGGAACCCAACCAACGCGGAGGAGAGCACTACACAGAGGAGACGGCGAATATTAGAAAAATAGTGGCGCTCTCTAATAAACCCAGTCTGGTCTATAGAAATTATGTCTCTCATGATGGGTTCTAATCAGGAGGCAAGTGTCTTGGCTAATATTTTAGCATCAACATTCAACAGCGAGATCGGACAATAAGATCCACACGCCGAGGCGTCTTTTCCAGGTTTAAGCAGGAGAGTAATAGATGCCTCAGTGAGGGTTAGTGGCAGGATTCCCCGGTCCAGAGAATCCCCAAACATCTCAAGTAGAAGATGAGCCAATTTAGATGAGAATTTTTTGTAAAATTCAATTGGATAGCCATCTGGACCAGGGGTCCTGCCACTTTGCATTGCCATGATTGAACTAGTAATTTCCTCTAGCTTTACGGGTTGTTCCATCTCCCCCAACTGACACAGACTGATTGTAGGTGTTTCAAGACTGTCCAAGAACTCCAGCATAGGTGAATGGTCATCTGGTGCATCGGATGTATACAGCTCTGAGTAAAAAGCCTTATATATTTTGTTTATTTTGACTGGGTCCACTATCAGTTCAGCAGAAGTGTTTTTGACTTGTGAAATGAGTTGAGAGGCAGATCTGAATTTAAGCTGATGTGCCAAGAGCCGCCCTGCCTTCTCACCATGCTCATAGACATAACTGTGAGAGCGAAGCAGAAGCTGCTCCACCCTGCCCGTTGAAAGCAAATTGTACTGTGCTTGAAGGCCCAGCCTCTCTTTATATAACTCAGGAGAAAGAGATAGAGTATTGACGGTCCAATTTGGTTATAGAATTAATGAGTCGATTTTTATCTATTTTCCTAGTATTTTTTAACATTGCAGAATAAGATATAATTTCCCGCCTTAATACAACTTTAAGTGTCTCCCAAAGTAGAGAAGGGCATATTGGCTTGTTTGTTTCAAGGAAATTGTCAATTGCCTGTGACACCATTGAACAGAAATTTTTATCTGCCAGCAATGTGGTGTTTAATCTTCAGGGGGGGCATTCTGTGTAATTAAGAGAGAAGAAGATATATAGCAATAAAGGGGAGTGATCAGATACAACCATGGCTGAATATTCAGTGTTCTTAACTGAGGGGAGGAGGGTCCTATCTATGAAAAAATAATCTATTCTTGAATATGTGTGGTGTACATGGGGAAAAAAAGGAAAACTCCTTATTGTGAGAAAAAAAAGAGTCCGCCAGGGGTCAATGCATTCCACCTGGCTCATAAATGCAGATAAGGTCGTGGCCATTTTAGAGAGAGTGTTAAATTTGAGGTGAGATCGGTCTAAGGCTGGGTCGATCACACAGTTCTGATCACCACCAGAAATCAGACAATGTGAGCTCAAGTTAGGCAAGAATGAAATTAGCCTGTTAACAAAGCTCACATCATCCCAATTGGGTGCGTACACATTCACGAGCAGGACTTGTGTGTGGAAAAGGGAGCCAGATACCATAATAAAATGGCCCTGTGGATCAGATATTATATCAGCAGGGATGAATTGTATCTTTTTATGAATTAAAATGGCTGTCCCCTGTGCTTTGGCACTGAAATTTGAGTGAAATATTTGTCCCACCCAAGATTTACATGGTCTTTAACTGTTAAATGTGTTTCCTGTAAAAAAGCTATCTCAGTTTTAAGGTGCTTAAGATAGGCATACAGTCAAGCCGGAAAGTCTGCACACCCCTTTCACCTTCTCCACGTTTTATTACGTTACAGACTTATACTACAATAGATTGAGTAAATTTTGCCTCAAACATCTACACACAATAGCAAATAATGACGAAGTGAAAACAGGTTTTTAGAAAATATGCAATTTTATTTTACTGACAAAAATAGGTTATTTAGGGGTTACATATCTGTACGCACCCTTAGCCTAATACTTAGTTACTGTACCTTTGGCAGCGATTACAGCTTGAAGGCGTCTTGGGTTCAGGTCTGGGCTCTGGCTGGGCCACTCAAGGACATGCACAGACGTTCTCCGAAGCCACTCCTTTGTTCTCTTGGCTGTGTGTTCTTGGCAGGTTTTCTTCAAGGATCTCGGTGTACTTAGCTGCATTCATCTTTCCCTCTATCAGGACTAGTCGCCCCGTTCCCGCTGCTGAAAAACATCCCCACATCATGATGCTGCCACTGCCATGCTTCATTGTAGGAATGGTATTAGCCAGGTGATGAGCGGTGTCTGGTTTCCTCCAGACGTGATGCTTGGTATTCAGGCCAAAAAGTTCAATTTTGGTTTCATCAGACCAGAAAATCTTCCCCGATTGCTCAGTTTCGCCGGGTGGCCAGGTCTAGAAAGATTCTTGGTGGTTCCAAACTTCTTCCTTTTACAAATGATGGTGGCCACTGTGCTCATTGGGACCTCTTTGGGACCTGTGCTCTTTGGGACCGTACCCTTCTCCAGATCTATGCCTTGACACAATCCTGTTTCTGAGGTCTGCAGATAATTCCTTTGACCCCATGGCTTGGAGTTTACTCTGACATGCACTGTCAACTGTGGGACCATATATAAGCAGGTGTTGGCAATCCCCAATCATGTCCAATCAATTGAATTTATCACAGGTGGACTCCAATTAAGTTGTAGAAACGTCTCAAGCAGTATCAGTGGAAACAAAATGCACCTCAGCTCAATTTTTAGGTGTCATATCAAAGGGTGTGCACACTTGCGTACATATGATATTTTACATTTAGATTTTTAATAAATTAGCACAAATGTCTAAAAACCTGTTTTCACTTTGTCATTATGGGCTATTTTGTGTAGAATTTTGAGACAAAAGATTTACTCAATCTATTGTAGAATATGTCTGTAAAGTAATAAAATGTGGAGAAGGTGAAAGGGGTGTGCAGACTTTCCGGCTTGACTGTATACTCTGGCTCTCTTCACAGAACCGTTGACCACTTTCACATTCCAGGAAGTAAATCTCACAGTTGATCCCCAAACATTATCCCTGCCACCAGATGCGTTAGTCATTATCACATGTGGTTGTTTGGAATGTAAGGTGGGAGTAACCATCAGCATGTTCCTACCAACTTAGCGTAGGCCTACTATTTTTAAAAGGATAGAAAAATAGCCTATCCATGTTCTTTTGTGCAACAAAATTACAGAACATTAACATAAAATAAACCCTAAAAGTAGTGCTTCCGTTAAAAAAACCCTTATCCCACAAATGTCCTAAACTCGTACAATCACAAGACAAAGTAAAGTTCACCATTCCTCCTATGTTTGCCTCCCCAATTGAGGCAAATGGCAGGATCTTGGACATACCACGTCTCTTCTGGTAGAACATCGTATCTAACCACCTTCCTTATCTAAGAGGGTTCCAAACTAAAGAGTAGGAAAAGTTTGAATAGACATATACAAATAATTCAGTTTACTAACAGGTAATCCAAAACGTGGCTAACTGAGGCACCTAACGGTGATAATATTGCTTTGGTTAACTTACAGCGCCAAACTGAAACTATACCTTGCATTAGTGTGCACAAACAGCCAGATTAAACAGATTGTTAATAAGAACCTGACCTGTAATATTCACGTCTACAGACAGTTACACCACTGCAACGTGTGCATCATTTAAAAAAAAGGACTTTGACACAAAAGTGATGAACACGGGGTTAATAAAGGAATGGGGCACAACCATACCTTACAAACTGTTGATATCGACACAGACAGAATATTAGTTCCAACAATGAACAAAGCAAAGCAGTCAATGCGATTTGGAGACCGTGAAAATGTCCTTCCTCTGTAACAAGACTGCCTGCGTCGATATATCCAAGCACTTCTATCCAAAGTTTCCTGCGAAAAGCAGTCAGCTTGCTAGTTGGCTGAAATCCCAGATTGTCTGGTAGTTATTGGTCATGGCTAAAAACGGGTGTCTCCGTCCGAGGACTTAATCCGCTGCTCGTAAAATAATATGGCCTCCTCGGGGGACTGAAACATGAAAGTCTCACCTTGAAAGGAAACACAAAGTCGAGCTGGGTGTAAGAGCCTAAATTGGACCCCATTGCGATAAGTGCTGCTTTGACGCCGTTGAAGGCCGCACGTTTCTTGGAAAGGGCAGCGCTTAGATCCGGGTAGCATCTCAGGACTTGACCGTGGTAATGTACAGAGATCGACATAAGCAATGGCCCAATGGCCCGGGACCAGTAAAAAAAACTATTTCGGGCAAGTTGATTGGCCAGTCGCTGGTCCGTTCGGGGCAGTGACGTTTCCGCCAATCACAGTCACGAGTCAGTTCACGTTATGATGCCAAGTTAACTGGCTGAAGCTAACCCGCGATTGCAGTCAGTATTTTCACCTAGCTAGTACAAATTTCACCTCAGCAAATAGCTACTTTGAAAATAATGTCAAAGGAAGCGTATGAGGCTACTAAAAGAAAGCGGGGGTTCCTAGTGTCATGGAAAACACAGTACACCTGGGTGGTGGAAGGCAACGATGGTATGTTCTGCACACTTTGCCGGCAATTCCCTGCCAAGGCCATCCGAGGGGGGTCGTTTTTCAAGGGGACTAATAATTACAGAAAACAGGCTTTAGATGCACACGACAAGAGCCGCCAACATTTGCAATGTGTGCTGGCAAAGCGGGTGGCGGACAACCCGTCAGCTGGGCCACCTCATGTCTGGACACAACGGGCAAACGATGACACAATCCAGCAGGTGAAGTTAATCAACACCGCTTACCATATCGTAAAGAGTGAGTTCCCCTTCACCTCTTATGAGAGAACGGTCGCCCTTCTAAAAAAGAACGGAGAAGACGTTAGCTCTCAGTACACCACTGATGTAGCATGTCGAAGGTAAGTTACTCAGCAAGCTAATATTTTACTATAACTTTGCTCATAAATGATGGTAGACAAAAAACGCTACTGCTTGAGTATCATGTCAGTCAGTCAGCTAACAACCAAGCCACATTATGTAGCCAAGCTATGCTAAGCTAACATTACATGTAGCTAACGTTAGCTAGCTAATTTATGAGACTGTTTAAACTTTAGTGTCCGTTGCGTTTAAAATGGTAATGAACACTGAGGTATGAGTGAATAAGTTAAACACATTAAATACACCCAATATTGTAGTTGTCCTAACTTGTCCTTTGTTTGTTTTCAGGTTTGTAGATGTTATATTTAGTGAGCTGTGGGAGGGCTGTGCAGCAGAAATCAAAGCAGCACATTTTTTAAGTGTTCTGTCAGACTCTTCAACTGACGTGAGTAGCAGAGACCTGGAAGGGGTTTTTGTGAGGATCTTGAGCCGTGGACAGCCCAAGACCATGTTTATTGGTGTAGAGGAGCTCCAGCATACCACAACGTCCTGGGTATTATGCTGCGATGAGCACTGGTAAGCCTGGCTATTGAATCTGTCGTTTGTGTTGTTGTGTTTTCACTTGCTGAGTACAACAATAAACAAACGTGTCTATAGTAAGTAAGTAAAACTTTATTTATATAGCGCCCTTCACGGCAGGAATGCACAGAGTGCTTTACATAAAGAGGATAAAGTGCATCAATAAAACATCATAAAGTCTATCTGTCTACAGCACTGGATAAGGCAGACCTATCTCAGTGGAAGGAGAAGGTAGTGGGCCCATGCCAGCAGTGAAGAGGTGGCTCAAAGAGGCAGACAGAAGGAGCTTGCAGTGAAAGATCCACAGTTCAGTCCACAGTATTAATATAAGATATAATTTATTGTCCCACAGTAAATTTGTCTTGGAAACATACAGTAGCTGTCACCCATACACATACACACTCAAAAATTTATTAAAATCTTTAAAATGTTCTAAGAAGAAAATGAATCATTACAATGCATATACGATGAATACATTTTTTTTTCTGGGCCAGTAAAACTCTGATCTACTGGCCCGGTGGGCCAGTGTGGGAAAAATGTTACATTGGACACTGGTAACATAACTCATGCAGGGTGTGTTCTTTCTCTTGAAAACTATGGAAGCACACCACAAAAGGCCTTGGGGGTGCCCCTTCTCTAGGCTTTGGAGTTAGAGAACGGTGTGCTCTCTTCAATTCTGGCGGCTTCTCGTACACTTCTCTGCCCATGGAATCCGCTAGCATCTCAGAGACTAATTTTACTGGGTCCTTGCCGTCCTCGCTGCCCTCTGGAACATTAATAATGCGGAAGTTTGTCCTACGGGACCTGTTCAATTTCAATCGACAACTTTTTCCAAAAGAACAGCGTTTTGGGTTTGCAGCGTTTTTATAGTTTGTTCCGCTACATAGACCCGCTCAAAGTTCTCCCCATCCAACGACTCTGTAGAGTTAAGGCGCCCCTGAAATGTATCGACCGTGCTGCGTAGCACATCTACTGAGGTTTGTAGAGGTCTGATCGACTCCTGGATCAGGGCGGATATGTCTTCCTTGAGGCTGGCCCGCTGCTTTGCCAGCTCCGCGATTAACTTAGTCATAGAAATAGTGTCCGCTTCGCTTTCATCTAGAGGCTGGTTAGTAGCGTTGCTAGCAGCTGCTGAGGCCATGTTTGACAGTTTGCTGCTACTCAAGCTAGTAGCCCTTGTTGCTGGTGGCTGCTGAGCACTTCATCGTTTGCTGTTAGAAATACTAATTTCAGTAGCAAAACTGCTCTAAGAAAAAAAAAAAAAAATCCCAGTGGATTTTCTCAGGTAGCCAGCCATGGGAGAAAATATACTGGCCTGACCTATATAGGGAGTGGGAAGACAGCCACAAGATTGCAGTCGGGACATTAGTCTCAGCCTCAGCCGCTTTGACGCACTTCGTACGCAGCATAGGCTTGCATAAGCTGGTCGGACTGTGGGAAACTGACAGTCAGCAACTCATTGGCTAGCAGCACTGTCAATCACAGGAGTGTGTGTGTATTTCCGGTACGACATAGTACATTGGGTTTTATCAGTCCGCCAAAGTGGGCGGCTTTTTACCACGTTAGGCAAGTCCAGAACCATATAGATATGGTTCTGGGCAAGTCTATGAACCAGACCGTGGCTGTCTCATTACATTACATTACATTACAGGCATTTAGCAGACGCTCTTATCCAGAGCGACTTACACAACTTTTTATTACATCTTATTGCATTTATCCATTCATACAGCTGGATATATACTGAAGCAATGCAGGTTAAGTACCTTGCTCAAGGGTACAACGGCAGTGCACCTGGGAATTGAACCTGCAACCTTTCAGTTACAAGTCCAGTTCCTTAACCATTACACTACACTGCCGCCCCACTGCTGTCTCAAACCGCATACTTCCATGCTCCTCTCTACCATGCTCCCGAGTATGCACTCAAGGCTTGGGAGCTTGCACTCTGGAGCATGGAACGCACTTTGTGGCGACATCTGACCTATAACCTTTCCTGTAACTATCAGGGAAATTCCAACGAGTAAGTAGGCTAAACCTGATAGGCATAACGTCGTTCGCTGGCATTGTACTGTATCGGTTGTTAGCTACTGAAATATTCTGATATAACCAGCAATATCCGCAACAGTTGAATTATCCTTTTTGCTAGCGTTCTTATTCCAGAAAGGTCAGTGGAAGGCAACGATGGCTAGGAAGACAGCCTATTCATTACATCATTGGATACCTTTAAGTAAACAACCCCATAATAAAATTGTCTTTGCATTGTAAACAATCGTGTCTGTGTTTTGATTATTTTCGCGCTGTTTACCAGAGCGTGAACAACTGGGTACGCAGTTAGTAGAAATGGAGCCGATAATGTTTGTGGTGATGCTGTTGCTTCTGGGGTGGTTTTCCTTTGAAATGGAGAAAAGACGGGTTGCTGCCAGAATAAGATGGCGGATCATTATTGAAAACGGCATCTGACAAAGGTAAGCCATCCAGAGAGCTGGGGCGAAGAGGAAGGCTTCTCTTTGTAGGACAATTGCGCTTGCCAGCATCGACGTAGGTTATCTTATACAGCCGACTAGCGAGCTACACTGGTTAACATTACATATCATTAAACTTGTATATTAAATTTTATTTTACATCGCATATTGTGTTGTTCATTCACATTGTAGCACTTTATTCATATACAAACTCCTAGGATTTTTTCCGGTCGGAGCAAGTATCGACGCATACTTCCAATTTTGAACAAACGGAGCACGCATCCGGGTACTTTATCCATGCTCCGTACTACCACACTTTTTGGACTCACACTCCAAGATGGATGCGTGCTTGGAGCGGCGGTTTGAGACACCGCCTTTGTGTTTATCGCAAAAGTTGGTTGGAGAGTCCAGTAGCCCGCCAGCGAACTCCGTATCCCAAACGAACTCAAGCTGCCTGTCACACATTCGTAGCCTCAGGGGCGCCAGAAAGGGGGGAGCCAAGGGACCATTGGCCCCCCACTTTTACCGTCCTCCTCGCAAATCTGTGGGTACGCTCCAAAACCCGTGCTGGTTCGCGCTGATTATGGAGCGTCAAAGGCGAAGACAATGCAATCTGTCAGCTGGCGGCAACAGCACATGATTTGCGCTAGCCTCTTGTCCGTCGTCTCTGGTTGGTCGTATTGATCACAAAGTAGATATTTGACAAAGTAACGTAAGCTAACTATTCTAGACTGTGATTTGTAGCCCATTTGCTGCCTAGCATGCTGCTGGTCCCACTTAGTTTCTGGTGACCTGATCCACAATCGTCTCTCTAACGTTAAGTTACTAGGTAACGTTAGAGCCCTGCTGATTAGTTCGTGTTTCCCATAGCATGCCACGGTGAAGGCACCTGTTGTGCGGGCTTCTCACTTTTACTTTTAGCTTAATGTTAGGCCTTGGAAATATGTGCCTAAGTACTTGTGGCTAACGTGGGTAGATAATACATTGTTAGCTAGCATTTCCGTTTTTAATGTCTTAGAAGATTGCGGCGCCTCAGCTATTAGCCACTAGACCCACTAATGAGGATTTCAATGTTAAATTAGCTTGCTAATGCTAACTTGCGCTAAATACATTTTTACATTCTGTAACTAGATGCTAAGCCTGTTATGTTTCATTCATGTGAATATGTGTGTGTACAAATTGCAACATTTTCTTTATTTCTGTATCTTTGCAGTTTTTCAGTGGCTCTCAGTAAAGACCCTAAAG
This sequence comes from Ilyophis sp. 1 JC-2022, assembly GCA_022702515.1. NCBI lineage: Eukaryota > Metazoa > Chordata > Actinopteri > Anguilliformes > Synaphobranchidae > Ilyophis > Ilyophis sp. 1 JC-2022. The sequence continues at coordinate 70,301,221 of CM040397.1, read as the reverse complement.
TTAAATCTTTCACCTATCTCTTTGGATCTTTAATAGGTGTCACGTTACCTGTCAGCTAAGTATTTGCCAAGCTAAGCAGAGACATTTAGCTAGTAGCTGAATAACTTGGTGTAACTGTCTAGCTAAGGAAATAAAACAAGAAAACGTGGCCTCTCATATTACCCTCTAACGTAGCTAGTGGAGTTAATGTTACAACGTTAGTTGGCAGAAATGCATGAATCAGTTTTTAGCTGTTGAGCTAACAGATATTTATTCATGTGCTATGGTTATATGTAGCTCAGTAACCATGGAAGTTTTACTATGGTCGTGCTTCTTCAGGTAGGCTATTCATCACTCACTCATATTTTGACCAACCAGTTGCATTACGATGAGTAAAACTGACTTCATCACTGCCTACGCTAAGGTGAAGTCCCTCCACTTCCTGGCTCTCACTGAGACCTGGATCACTTCAGATAACACAGCCACTCCCGCTGCTCTGTCTGCTGGCTATTCCTTCTCCCACACCCCCAGGGCCTCTGGCCGAGGCGGGGGTACTGGGTTGCTCATTTCCTCATCCTGGAAATTTTCTATTCACACTGCACACTGCACACTGCCTGAAATTCTCTTCTTTTGAGTTTCATGCAGTCACTGTAACCCACCCATCTACACTTAACATTGTAGTTCTCTATCGCCCTCCAGGTCCGCTCGGTGCTTTCCTGGATGAACTGGACACTCTCCTGAGCTCCTTCCCTGAGGATGGCACCCCTGTAATCCTACTGGGAGACTTCAACCTCCATCCGGAGAGTTCCCAGCTACCCAGTGTCGCCTCACTCTTCCAATCCTTCGCTCTCACTCAATCCCCATCGCCTGCCACCCACAAGGCTGGTAATCAACTAGACCTTGTACTCACCAGGAGCTGCGCCACGTCTGAACTCACGGTGACCCCGCTCCATGTATCGGACCATTTCTTTATTTCATTATTTCTTTCCCTCCCACTCTACCTCAACCCTATTAACGACCCACCCACTGTTATGTTCAGGAGAAATCTCCGCACCCTCTCGCACTCCTCTCTCACTACTTCCGCTCTTTCTATACTTCCTCCTCCCGCTTCCTTTGCGAATATGCATGTTGATGTTGCCACCTCTATGTTTAACTCCTGCCTCTCTCAGTCTCTCAACTCACTTTGTCCTCTTGTCTCCAAAACAGCTCGACCATCACCCCCCTCCCCGTGGCTGACAGATTCTCTCAGATCCAGCAGAACCATACTGCGAGCCGCTGAGAGAAAGTGGAGAAAATCCAGATCCCCAGATGACCTGGCCTCCTATCACACTCTGCTGGCAGCCTTCACAGCTACAACTAAATCGGCTAAGGCTTCTTTTTTTCAGTCTAGAATTAATGCATATGTGTCTAATCCACGGAAACTCTTTTCCACCTTCTCCTCCCTGCTTATCCCCCCTCCGCCCCCTTCACCCTCCTCCCTCTCTGCAGATGACTTCCTAACCCACTTCGAGGGGAAGGTGGCCATGATTCGCAACTCCTTCACACCTCAGGTGACACCCCACATCCCCCATACCGAACCCATCGCCACGCTGTCGTCCTTCAAGACTCTGGAGGAGGCAGATGTGCTCCAACTCATGACGCACCAGCGCGAAACCACCTGTGCGCTGGACCCCATCCCGTCGGCAGTCCTCCAGTCAATATCCGCTGAGCTTGTTCCATATCTGTCTTCTATTATCAACACCTCCCTAACCTGTGGCCATGTTCCTGCTGTTTTTAAGACTGCCCATGTAACCCCACTCTTAAAAAAACCTAGCTTGGACCCCTCTGATGTCAGGAACTACCGTCCTGTATCTCTCTTGCCCTTCCTGTCCAAAACCCTTGAACGAGCTGTCCATAACCAACTGTCTGTTTTTCTCCACCAGAATAACCTGCTTGACCCCCATCAGTCCGGCTTCAGAACCGGACATTCCACAGAAACTGCTCTCTTGGCCGTGACCGAGGCACTCTCCAATGCTAGAGCCTCATCCCTCTCCTCTGTCCTGATTCTACTTGACCTGTCTGCAGCATTCGACACGGTCAACCACAAACTTCTGATCTCTACATTTTCTGAGATGGGCATTTCTGGGACTGCCCTCTCCTGGTTTGTATCGTACCTCACTGATAGATCCTACCAAGTCTCTTGGAAGGGTTCTGTTTCTGCACCCCATCCCCTGTCCACAGGAGTCCCGCAGGGATCTGTACTTGGTCCTCTGCTGTTCTCCATTTATACAAAGTCTCTTGGTTCAGTAATCAATTCACATGGTTTCTCATACCATAGTTATGCCGACGATACTCAACTCTTCCTTTCTTTCCCTCCCTCTACCCAACAGGTGAAGGAGAGGATATCTGCTTGTCTGGCCGACATCTCTGAGTGGATGACTACCCATCACCTGAAGCTCAACCATGACAAGACAGAGCTCCTCTTCATGCCATACAAAACCTCCCCGCTACTTGACCTCTCCATCACCGTTGACGGGACCGTGGTGGCTGCCTCCCGCTCTGCAAAGAACCTGGGGGTGGTCCTAGACGACCAACTGGACTTCAAAGACCACATCAGGGCGATGGCACGGTCCTGCAGGTTCCTCCTGTACAACATCAGGAGGATTCGACCGTACCTGACCACCTACTCCACCCAGCTTCTGGTCCAGACTACAGTCACCTCACACCTGGACTACTGCAACTCCCTGCTCGCAAGCTTACCAGCCTGCGCCATACTCCCTCTTCAACTGATCCAGAACGCAGCTGCCCGGCTTGTGTTTAACCTCCCGAAATTTTCACATGTCACCCCCCTGTTGAGGTCACTCCACTGGCTGCCAGTTGCAGCTAGGATCAGGTTCAAAGTTCTGACCCTGGCCCACACTGCAGCTAACAGGACAGGCCCCGTCTACCTGCAGGACCTGATCCAGACCTATGTTCCTGCTCGACCACTTCGCTCATCTACAGCAGGGCGCCTCGCACTTCCGCCCCTCCGTGTCAATGGCGCTCGCTCCTCCCGACCGCGGAGCTTTTCCACCCTAGCTCCCCAGTGGTGGAACGAACTTCCCATTCCCCTACGCTCAATACCAACCCTGCCTGCTTTCCGTCGTGGCCTGAAAACACACCTTTTCAGGCTCCACCTGGACTAATACTTATCTAGGACCTCATGGTATGTCTTCTTGTTGAACTATGTACTCAAGTTTATACTATTTAGAATAGAATTGTAGTAGATTGATTTACTGATTTACCCAGTTCACTGTGAACTGCATTGTGTTCGTTACTAGGGATAGCTGATACTGTATGGGAAGAATGTGCTTTCTTATCTGTTCTGCAGTTACTTTGATGACCTTTCTATATGCACTTACTGTACGTCGCTTTGGATAAAAGCGTCTGCTAAATGAATGTAATGTAATGTAATGTAAAACAACTCCAAAATACGGCTGTAAACCCTTTAGTTTAGCAGAAAAGGGCAGGAGTTTCTCCATTATATAGCGCATTGGGAAATTGAGAGTTGCGGTGCACTTCACACCATATTGATTGATGCTACTCCTTCCTCCTCCCGCGCCAATAGCATAGGTAGGCTACATGCTCCTACCTCTTCGGGCCCAAGCAGCTTGTGTAGTTTTTAAATGGGTAGAAACCACGGCCATTCGACACAAACTCGGCATGTGCCGGCCTGGCCTGTATCCCACAATAATGGCAAAACTTACCGTAAAAAGACGTAGCACACAAACATTATGTAAAATAAAGTACACAAACATAAAAAGGGAAGAGTAGTCACATTTAATACAATTACAGAGTCCACTGTCACACAAAGCAAATGCATACAGTCTAGCCTACATAGCAACCACATAGCAATCTGTGTCTGTTTGAGCCGTTAACGTGACAGCTAGATATCAATAGCTATATTGCTAACACATGATTCTGAAAAATGTCAGCAGAACCAGAGCATAAGAAGGTGAAATACAGCCAAACAAAACAGATTTTTACAGTGAAATCCTCGCCGTCCGCAACTCTGTTGGAGCCGGGCCCCCCATACCAGGAACCAGCACAAAGAGCCCAGAAGCAGCAACTCCAAGACTTCTGAAACCACCTGCGTCGAAATAAAGCAGGCTAGTGCTCGCGCTAGCGCTAGCGTCCACCGCGTGGAAGATTGTTGTCGGACTCGGGACATTAGAGACTGGTAAAGCTGAACAGCTAATAATTGACAAAAAGGAGACCGCTAGGTTGTTTGGCCAGAGAGAGAGATATTTCAATGCAGAATGGTATAAAAATAGAGAGTGGTTAATTCTGTGCAAAACCCGTAAGCGAACCTTCTGCGAAACACATTATCAAAGTGTGGGGATGACGGCTTTGTAAAATCGGGAATTAACAATTGGAAAAAGTGCCCAAGCCTCCTAGACAACCATGAAAACTCCCACTTTCACAAAGAGTGCAAAAAAAGAAAAGTGCTCTTATATAAATACAATTCCAGTCAATATTCAGCTTGTCAAACAAGAGGCCATTGAGCAGGGGAAGAGACGACATAAAATGATGGAGCAACTGCGCTGTCTCCAGTTTCTAACCCGACAAGGGCTCACGATCCAGGGGACTACAGATAAGGAGAGCAATTTTGTAAAGCTAGTCAAACTCATAGCTGAGAAGAATCCCGCTCTGAAAAGCTTTATGCTCACTGGGAAATAACCTCGTTCCCAGTTTTATCTCCGTCTCACGAGGAGATAAATCATGGAAAAGAACTACTGCCGAAAGTGTCTATAGGGTAGGATTTCCGGTGTATGTACTTCCCCTGGAAGCTGTCTCCGAACGGAAGGTATTTTGACCAATCTAGACACGGTGTTCATGAAAATGTACCACCCGTGTACATTCCCGTGTTTGCCATTGGTGTGAAAGGGTCTACCCGCGTTATTCGACCCAGGTCCGCGATCCTGCTCAGGACCCGGGAATTACGCGGGTTGGACACGGCTCGGCTTCGGTGTGAAAGGGGGAACACGGGTTATTCGACCCGGGTTTCAATCAAGAAACCTCAATGGTTACGATACGAGGTGCACTAGGAGAATCGGAAAGATTCTGAAGTGAAAGAGCTTCTGTGCATTTGAGGGGAAGAGATAAGAAAACAAATTACAAGCACGGTAAAAGTTACTGTTGTCTATGGTAATATTACACGGGTATTTGCCGAAAGAGGCATCCATCGCTCTCAGAAGAAAGTTAGAAACAAACAGATAATAGGCAGTAGGTATAGCCTATCCAGGTGCAAATGTGTCATGCTCTCCTCCGGCATGCTATTCAGCAACGTCCATTCTGACCAATTGCTCAATCAAACAAACTAATTTTGCACATATAATCACTTAAAATTAATTAATTACAATAGTGTGATGAAGATAATGACTTTAGGGTGGGGATGAATAATTGTGGGCACCGTAATTATAGAAAGGATAGGTTTATAACTCTGCCTAGATAACACTTCCGACATACAGGGGGTGGACAGAATTTTGGAAACAACCCTGAAAAATGGCTTTCACTTTGAAGCATCTAAACCACAATTACAAAAACATCTGCACAGGTCATTCCTATTAATTTGAAGGCTAATTAGCAGCAGCACTTTGCTAGGTAAGTCTACAAAGCAAGATGAGGATACTAACAGAGTTCCAAAGGGGCCAAATAGTTGGTGCCCGAATTGCAGGTGCGTCAGTCCCAAAAAAGGTGGCAAGGAGAACAGTGTCAAAGATATGACAACATACTGTATGCCCAACACCAAAAAACAGCATCAGCAAAAAAGAACTGTAGCTGCAAGTCAAAGCTCTCCGACAGGGACAGACGGACACTTGGTAGGATAGTAGCTAATAACCACAAAACTACAACAGAATTGAATCAATCCATATCTGAACCAGTCTCAACAAAAACAGTACATCGTGAGCTTCACAAAGCTGGCATTTATGGCAGGGCTGCCATTCGGAAACCACTTGTATCCAAGGCTAATGCATAAAAACGCATAACATGGAGTAAGGAACACAAAAATTGGACCCCTGAGCAATGGAGAAAAGTGATGGTTTGATGAGTAATCTTTTACTATTTTTAATACAGGGTTTCTGCAGGTTTCAACAAGTAAAATTTAAGGCCATTATGAATGCAATTTAAGACCTATTTCACGTCCATACTGGATCTCTATGGGAATTGGGGGGTGGGACTAGATTTAGCTGTAAGTTATGCTTGAACAATATGAAATACATGGTTGGTAAAATGACTAAGTCATCAAGGGTCTGAGGTATCAAGAGCCTCAAACCATCACTCTGCTGCCAGATATACAGTAGATATGGATGGATCACTTTAAGGGTTGTTTCTCCTGACAAATTTTCCTATTGAACTCTATGGAAAAATAAGTCAAGAGAACAAACCCTTCAAGTTATCCATCCATATCTACTGTATTTCTGGCAGCAGACTGATGGTTTAAGGCTGGTTTGATACGTCAGACCCTTAATGACTTAGAGCCATTTAGCCAACCATTTGTTCCATACTTTTCCAGTGTAATTTACAGCTAAATCTAGTCCCACACCCCAATTCCCATAGAGATCCATTCAAATACAGAAATGTTATAGTATCGCTTGTAAGAGTACCAGAAAATAAGACACCAAGAGTCTTTTGATGTTGTTGGGTCACAGTCATCAGGAAGTCATGGCATGCAAATGATATGCGATCAAATATAAAAAATTATTACATTATTCTATATATAAATGCAGGGGTGCCAATAATTGTGGCACATGTGATTTTGTTCAAAATAATTATTTCTTGATGAGATTTTTTCTCTCATAATAAATTTACTTCAATTAAAGGTTGAATTTCTCTCATGTTTTCAGTGTGAGATTAAGCTAATTCACCAAACGGTGAATTTTTTATAACCCTTTTAACTTACCAGGGGTGCCAAAAATAGTGGAGGGCAGTGATTACTGATATCAACATATCTATAGATATACAAGATTATTTCTATGGAAAACGGTTTTCACTATTACACATCACCAATGTAAGAGTCCAGTTATCGAACTGAAAATAAATTATTTATATTACCATCAATACTGTTTGACGTTGCTCTAATAGTGAACAGAACCAGCAGGTGTGCCATCTATCCTCATTAACAAATAATTGTGTTCAATAGGTTAAATAATGTTTATTAGAAGTTTGCACATTGACATGATCAATCTAAAAATTTTGAAAGTCAGCAGCCATATTGGCTAGGCACTGCTGAGGCTTAGTGTTCCAGAACACTCTGGCATTGAATGAGTTAGCTCTACTAACCTCACTAACAGACTACAGACGGTTGGTGTGATTCAACTATAGCACCTGTTCTGTCAGGACAAAAAAAGGAGTGGTTTTCAGGTGAAAGGGTGTGTCTGCATTCAGCTTGGAGCTTGACGAGGGTCATCAGCTGAGTTTGAGCAACTTTACCACAAGAGGCTCACAGCATGCTGAAAGCCTGGCTTGAGCAGCCCCCTGACCCAGTCACTGTTCCCCAACCTTCTCAACACACCTGCACTGTGGAGCGGGCAGGACCAGCTTCACTCTGTTGGCTGCAGGAAATGTTTTGGTACTGGACCATGTAGCTTTTCTCTTTCTCTCTCTGGGTTAGGAGGGCGTGTTGTGTGGAATGCTGGGTTAAGCGATATGCAGTTGGTTATTTTGGTTGTGCAGTTGGAGAAGAGACTATGGGCCTCAGATACTCACTGTTCCTCTCTTCCAGCTGCTTTTTCCTTTCTTCAACATTCTGCAGCTCTCTGATAATGGCCATCAGATTGTGCTGCCTGTCACTGAAAGAATTCTCTGACTTAGTCTTCAGCTGCCTGTGGATCGGATGTGGACAGTCTGTCAGTTACTGTTTCAGTTCATCAATTATAATTATCCCTCAAACACCCTGCACAAAATTTTGCATGCAACTGCTATTCAAACACACTGAAACAAGTCTGGAGAGACTTGCCATTGATTTTGTCCATCTGAAAGCTTACTGTGATAACTGCCTTTGATCACAAAAAGCAGTGTGAATGCAGATCATAGCTTCACTTGTCAGGCTCCTAACTTTACGGTACTATGAGCCTGACCAGTTTGACTCTATATATAGTTTAGGGAAGTGGATGTGTAACCGAGTTTGCAGGTTTTATTCCCAGGTGGGGCATTGCTTTTGTTCTCTTGAGCAAAGTACTCAAACTGAATTGCTTCAGTAACTTCCAGCTCTATAAATGGGTTGTATGTAAAATGACAACTGTGCAAGTCACTCTGGATATAACTGACTGCTAAATACCTAAATAATTTAAGTACACCAAAATTTTATGCATGCTTTGCTAATAAACCAATAGTCAGTTACTACTAACAAATAATCTAATTTAAGTGGGGCTCCAATTGGAGTCAGCCATTCAAGACACCTCATTCATAACAAAACATGCCTATAACAAAACTGGCTACAACTCGGTAGGACCGTTCTGATTGCAGAAAACTCGCTTCCTTTTTCAGCTTCTCTACAGAGAGCTTATATGGTTGAGACTACTTGGTGGGTATCTTGCCTCAGTGAGCTACACTCTGCCTTTGCCTTTTTCAGCTCCTCTTCGGTGGCATTCAGCTTGCGGCTCAAGGTGTGCACCTGCCCTTCCAGGCCCAGCATGTCCTCCTCCATTGTGGACTGCTTACTCCTGTACTCACTGCGTTCCTGGTCCAGCTGAAAACGATGTGGAAAAGAGTACACATCACCAGGGGGTTACCACTGAGACAAACCCATTCTGTGGGTGACAGTATAGTATAATTATTTGGGAATTGGCCTCAGAGGTTGCATGTTTAATTCCACATGTAGCACTGCCAATGCACTAGGGGTGTGACAAAATACCGTGATGCAATATTTCGCGAAACGAAAACGTGACGATATGCATCGTGGAGCTTAAAAATGTATCGCGAAACGAGCATGACTACCGGTAATTCACAAATTCACATAACCACATATTTTAATCTTCTATCGCACCCTTTGTGCACAAGAGGGCGTGTGATGGAAATTTTCTGTTTTACATGTGTTAATTTAGAGACAATCACATAATTAACATTTATTAAAGTTCTTTGATTATTATTTAGTCTAATAATAATGAATTAAGTAATTAAACATATTCTTTCTGCAAACACATGAGTGGATCTCAAGCAGGTTTTCTCTGTGTCTGTCTCTCATATCTGTAGAAGGCCAGCAGAGAGTGGGATGAATGTTTGTGTATCGTTAGCTGGAACATTCCTCACTAAGGGGGGCCGCCAAGGTGAAGGGTTATCTATAGTCTAAGGAGTGGGAAGTGTACACCTCTATATTTCTCACGTTTAAAAATCCGCCTCCTGTGCCAAAGGATGTATAAATATCTTGTGTGTCCTTCTATGAGAGAGAGCTCTGTAAGGACTCTCTCATGGTTTATCTGCAAATAAACTAATTATTATATATTACAATACGGATTTGTTGTGGTTCTGTTTTGATCAGACTTGCTCACTGTGGGTGGAAGGGAAAATTTCCATGACAGGCGCCATCAACAATTTACCCACACCGAAAGCGCAAGACTGTTTATGCCCAGCTAGCTGAGAAAGCTGCACAGTGCACACTAATTCTAAAATTACTCAAGTAATGTAATGTAATTGAACACGTCAACTGCCAGAATGACTGCGAGACACTAATTAGAACAGAATACTGGCTGTGCTGATCTGTTTTCGGTGCTAGAGTCCTACTCTTATCATTGATCGAATGTTGGGAAAATGTGAGTTTAAAAGGTGCAAAAACAGTCTGCAGATCTCATTAAAATTACATATAAGAACAGTTATTGTCCATAATACGTTTATTTAAGGTTAAACTGACATTTTAAGCACAATATTTATGTTGATTTCCTGAAATAAATTTTTCGGTTTTCTTGCCGACTCTAATCCAAATATGAAGTGAGTGATACATTTGGAATGCCATCAAAACATGTTTTTGATAAAAATGCTTATAAAGTTCAGCCGCGAAAGTTGCTAGCTATGTGTTAATGTTTCTGGATATTGCTTGGTCTCTTATTACCTAAGTGTTAACTTGTCATGCTACGTTTAAATGCTTCAAAATTATATTTTCACAATGCATTGACATTAAGACACGCATATCATGAAAGCCAAGACATTTTTAGAGTAAAATCAGATGAAACCTTTGTAGCCGTGAAAGCAGGATAGCCAAGCTACCTTGGTGTAAATAATGTTTTAAGAGGACATTCTTTAATTTAAAAAGTACTAAAGTATTTCTAATTTAATTTCATAGTGCACTGTTATTTTAACAAGGCTATAAAGGCACTGTAATGGCGACATGTAGCTGTCTCTCGTGTTTGTGTTTGTTAATTTAAATGTGTTTCGTTGTGTCTGGCTTTTGTCTTCATTTTTTTAATGCGCTGTGTGTCTGTAGTGGGGCGGGGAAGTGGGCTGGAAATTTTCAAGGGCACTCCTGCTGCTCGTTTTGATAATATTTGTTACGATCGGTGGAGAACAGGGACCCAATAGCAGGCAGGGGTACAGAAAACCGAAGTTTAATGTTCAATAAAGGTACCAATCCAAATCCAAAGAGACGTCAAAAACAGGCAGGGGTCAGTAACGGGAAGGCACGGTAGAAGTACAAAAACAAGATTCAGAAGCAGGGTCGCGAGAACACGGACTGAGGTCAAAACCAGGAAAGCAATCAGATTAGAAAAACAATAAACAAAAGAACAGACCACAAAAAACTAACAAACTCGGAAACTAAACACCTAACTCAAACACGAAACACAGACTCGGAAAAAACAGATAGTTCACTTGGGGGAAAAACAGGCAACAGATTAACGTATTCAATTTTAGTGTGACGAACTCGCAACGAGGGACTAAGACAGCTGGTATAAATGCAGGTGTAGACAGGTGCAAACACTTAGCTTGAGAATAGCAGGAAATGGAAAACAGCTTGAGAGAACTGAGACACGTAACAAGGCGATTAGTAATTCGTTAGTAGTTATCCTATCCTAGCCCTGACGTTAGTAGTTAGTTAACAAGACAACGACTGGATACGTAAGGAAACATTAAACAGCTGTGGAAACGTGATGAGAACTAGATTGTTAGATTGTGTTAGTAATAATTCTATTAAACCCTGACGTTAGTACATTAGTTAACCACACCCGTGTTTAGCCAGTTAGTAATCATGCAGGTCCTATATAAGAATTAGTAGTGCAGGGTAATACGAACGAAGCGTACAAGAACAAAAGTAAAACTCTGTGAGAGGAAGCGAGAGAGACAGCACAGAACGCATGGCTGCGGAAAACATGGAAAAATGTATGCTTCAGAAACTGACAATACTAAACATGACAGAATTACAAAACAGACTCAGAACATAACAATATTGACGAATTGTCTAGTAGATATAGTTTTGTTTGTGGTCGTCGCCATGGAGACGCATTCGCAACATATGCTCGGGAATGTCCAAACGAAGTTTGCCATCGCTCTTCACCGGAGTTGAAGATTTCGGGACTGATCCGGGAGTGCAGGCGATCTTCAAAAGACAACTGGGGAAGGAGATCATAATGCGGGGAGGAGTGAAGAGACGACTGGGAAGATTGACACAGTTCGGTGCTCCGTTTCGGTGGTGTACAGAGACCGCGGCGCTGCGTGTATGGAGGAAAGTCGTGGAGGCGGAGTTTGTGTGTTGGACTGCTTGGTGACACTGGACATCTCGGGACAGCGGGGGCTATTTTTAATCATGGATGTATTGCACTTTAATTCACTTAATTGATGTAATGATTCTGTTGGATGTCTTTGTTTGATATGCTTGTGTGTTGTGGGTCTGTTTTTTTTGTTGTTGCTGGGGCTACAACTGACGTTCCCTAACGGGAAAATAAAAGTTATTCTATTCTATCTTCCATGTATGTTTTATACCTCCCAAGTAGTGAATAAGATTAGGTAAATGTCAAAATATGATTGATGGTGTCAAAGGTCAATTTATGAATATTAATGAGTTTATGAAAAATTATGATTATGAATAAAAATTGATATTTTTTTTATTTATTTTTTTATGATTATGATTATGCATCATCATCATTCGGGGCGGGGGGGTTTGTGGGTTTTTCGTTTCAAGGGTTTGGCGATGTCATTTTATTGGGAATTGTTGTAAACGTTGGTGAATGGTTTTGTGACGAATGTAAATTGTTTTTATGGATGGGCCATGGTGCTTAGGGAAACATATTGGCAATGTATTGTGTTGTACATTTTTTTATTTGAAAAACATTGTGAAAAAGTAATGGTGTATAAATGTATAGGTTGTTAGTTGTAGCAGTAGTAGCAGCGGCAATTAAGTTTTATTTTTAAAAAGAAGTTTGTGTTAAACGCAACAGCCGCGTGTTAAAAAGAATAGAATAATTCAAGCAGTTTGTTAAAACGTGAAAAATCGCCATGGGCTATATTGAAAAAAACATTATACAGAAACATTGTAAGACTTGTTAGACGCCAAGAAGGAAGAAAAAATAAACTCCGGGTTGAAAGGCGACCTCGTGAACATAGACAGTAGACAAAAAACTTAGAAACTTCGGAGTCCGTGAATTCACGATACAGTCCAAAATAGATTGAATAGGTCCAAAATGCAAGATAGATAGCTTAAAAGAACGCCTAGAATGGTTCGCAAGAAAGACTATGAAGAAAATAATTTAAATAAAATAATATGTTACGTTTTAAAGAATTAAAACGAAAAACTAAAAAACACTTGGAAAGTTTCTGTCGTTGCGGAGTTCCGTGGGATACGCTAGAAGATAGAGCGATAACTTCACAGCACGTCGGCAGCTAGCGGCTATCGTGCATGACTAAAATTGTTCAGAGAAAGGTTTGTTTGTATCAAACAGGTATACGCCCCCAACATAAGCACATCCGGTTACGTGGAATTTGACGGACGTTTACAGGGACCAATGATAGTGAAAATCTCGTAAAGTTTGTGTCAATATGTGGTTCAACAGGGGGTCAAGAAGTACATGATCGCTTTTAACAGCCGTGAGTCGGAGCTGCTTTGGGTTTGAAGTCTGAGTGAAGCCAAACAGCTGAAACATAACAGCGGGGGTTTGAAGCCATTTTGAATATCGCATTTAGTTTAAGACGGGTTTTTAAAGCCTAGAAATAAGTCTACAGTATACAAACAACACAAAATAGCGTCGAAAGAAAAAATGCTACAAGCTTTTTTTCCAAAACAGCGTAGTTGTTCTCCAGAAGTTATGGCGAAGAAACCTTTTTACATTTTTTACACAGGCCTAGCTGAACTACAGAAAGCTGTCAGAGCAAAGCAGGTTAAGGGATTTTAACGTTTCCAGTCATCCAGGTGTCGGTATCACGAAGCCTTTTGATTTCATAGGTCTGGTAAGGGACTGTTAATTAACTGCTTCGTAATAACTCCATTGATATCCAGTCATTCTGTGAGAGATGTTGTCGGTCTAAGTTAGCTAAACCTCTCGTGCAGACTATACCTCTCGGGCAAAACCCCAGAACGGTGTTTTTGCGTATTAATATTATGACGTTAGTTTAGGTTTAAATTAATAATAATAAAAAATATATAATAGACTCTAATACCTTCCATTTATATAGCGCTGAGGAGGAGGAGGAAGCGCGCGTCTACATCAATTCGCTGCAGCTGGTGGTGAGACATGTAGGTTATTGGTCTATATAATGTGCGCAGTGGACCGGGTTGGAGACTACAGGCTACAGCATGCAATAATGGGGTGTTAATTTTGTTAATGATGGGCAATACTAATTAATAGGATAGTGGAGGGCTATGAAATGGTCGGTGAGGGATAGCCTAGTTTGGGGGGTGTGCAATTGTTGTGCAAGTCCTATTATTAAAGGGTCTGGGGAAAAGTGTGATTACGTGTCTAATCTGGCCTAACCCACGTTACACTCCAGCACAGTAGGGGACGGTAATACCCCTTGAACGTAGTATAGTTTGGGAAGAACCAATAAACAAACACGAAGAAGAAGAAGAAGAAGTATGCCTAGCTTTTGGGCTAAATAATTGGAGACTACGCGTAAAGTAAGGTTAGCTAGCTGACTGTTTGTACAACTTTCTTCAAATAGCCTACTCAAATTTAATGTCGGCATTCGAAAACTTGTTAGTTGTTGTAACTTCTCCGATTTTTTTATTTTTACGTTTTAAAAAAAAAGTAAATTAGACGCAGCATTGTGTAGGCTATTCAAATCACAAGGATATAATCTACAGGTTGATCATGGAGAGGTTTGTGTAAAATATTTAGATTTTATTTGTTCTAAAACTTTAATTTGGAAAACCGTTTGCTACCTTGGTAGGCTATTAACTAGTCCACACGGCCACTCAGAAAGAGGCCTATTGCATAAAGTTATGTAGGCTAATGTATGGCTATGAACGTTTTCAGTATTCCAGGGTCCTGTATAACGAAGCAGGCTAAACGGGTTAGTTGGATAACTGTGTGCCGAAACGTTGGCTTTTATTCTAACACATTGGTAATAAATTACGGGGGCATAAAGTGTGCGACTTTCTTTGTTTATTTATGCATCTTCACCAGTTTGTATGCAACTCGCAAAAGTTTTTTTGGGGTGTGCGGAGCGTCAGCTCGTAGATTTAAGTTGGATAAAGCCAACAAAAACAACAGTGTAGGTAAAACCAAATGCTTTAGATGGGGTGACAAGATACGACTTTCCCCTGTTTCGTTTTTTATTTGTTTATTTATTTTGTCCGTACAAGCAAAAATGTTAGATTTAAGACGCGATAAGCAACTGACGCCTTTCCACATTGGATTTTTTCAGTATACAAAGGGGGAAATTATCAGGCATGCGCACGCAGTAGTGTTTTCAGTTATCATGGCAACTAAAGTTACACAACGTAGACTATGTTTAGAGTGGAGCTAGTAGGATTTAAAGTAGGATTTCGTTGCATAGTCAAAATCATAACGGTTTTTAAGCATTTATTACGGTAGCCTAGTTTATTCTCAAGTCGTTATTTGATATTTTGGTGGGGTTTTGTGGTATTTAACCGTGTGTCTCTGATGAAGATTATTAGACAAACTTTGTATAATTAGCTTTACAAACGTGTATAACATAAATTTGTCGTTTAAAAAAAAAAGTGTTCTAGTTTGGTTTGTGTGTGCGTTTGTATATCGCTATTATCTCTATACATATTGTGGCGCCGTTATTTATGATTGTTTTGTGAACTTTAAAATAAAAAGTATTTCTTTTACATACTATCTAATGGTTTTTATTATAACACATTGGTAATACATTACGGGGGCATAAAGTGTGCGACTTTCTTATTTGATATTTTGGTGGGGTTTTGTGGTATTTATTCAGCTAATTTTCAAATGTTATATTGAAGCATTGTGTATTGTAGGTTATAGTAAATAAAATTATATCAAAGTTCAAATGAAAAAAGATGTGCATTGTGTTTTAGTTGTTTTTTCTTTAAAGTTGACATATTAGTGGATACCATCACTGTGCAGACCACCAGTGTCAATATTTGAAAAAGTGATTCAAGCCACTTATTATAAACTAATTCAGGCACTGGTGTAATTGTGTGTGTGTGTGTGTGCGTGTGCGCGAGCGCACCATGGTTTTTAAATAATAAAGTTTGTTTATTTGAACATTGTTGCGACAAGATTGCAAAAGTGTAATGTTTTAAAAACTAGGGTTATACCAACAATGTATTACTAATAATAGAGGACCCCACAACACACCTAATTAAATAGGTCTTTCTGCCCCCCTTCAAAAGTAACTTTTAATTTAGTGTGCATTTTAAATTCAAATTTAAGAGGCAGAAGGCAAACTTACCATAATGAAAGGTTCTACAGCACTTTTGAAATAAAATGATTCAGTTCAACAGTTTTGTTAAATGACTCTTTGTGTAATTTTATTCTTATACATATCAAATTTTATTTCAGCTTTGCTCATCTTAATGCACGGAACATACCCAACACATACAATTTTATTTTTAAATGGGGGTTGTCTTGTTTGTAACTATGTAGCTTTTAACAAAATAACAGGACGAACATGGACAACGTGACCGATCGTTTAGGTAATAGGACTTATGCACACAAACATAAACATCTAAAGACCGATCTAACCAAGTGTATTTTGAGGGTTTTTCTCTGTTATGGGAAAAGAGGTCGCTAGCTACAGATAGTGTGGTATAAAAATATGTGAAAGTTAAGGTCTTAAACTGAAAAGGTCAAACCATTAAAGCCGGTGATATGTTGCGTTAGAATGTTCGATGTAACAGAATTAAAGTAGGCTATTCATTACTCACTTACATGTAAATAACGGAACTTTTAAACAGACATCAACAGAATGACCATGAGTTGTTTAAACTTATTAAGTTGTATTTTATTTCCACAAGAGTTGTTGTTGAATGACGATATAGACCTACAGGTGAAAATAGAGGGCATCATAGCCTGATTAAGAGACAGATTTTTGCAGCATCAAAACGCAATGCATACCAGAGACTGAGAGATTGTCTCCAGTCGGGATCACACTATGGTGCCAACAAGAACAGCCAACATGTGAAGAGACTAAGGACACTAAAGTCTCTTTACGGTGGCTGTGTGTGTGTGTGTGTGTGTGTGTGTGTGTGCGTGTGTATGTGTGTGTGTGTTAGGGGTGGGACAATGCACCGGTGCATCGCGATGCATCGATCCGAATGTGTAAATACAACTGCATCGATCTGCAAGATTCGAATCGATAAGCATCGATTAATATCGCATTTTAAATTAATGTACACGTATTCATTTATTCAAAAATTATTTAAAATATATATTTCTGAGACACGATTACTTTTAAAACTCTTTTGACCAGCTTCAATCCATGTTTCTGCTCCAACCCCAACGTAAGCGTGAGTTGAAAGTAGCGACTATGAGACGGACAGATCTGAGCGAAATGGCTAGCTGCGTGCTCGCTGAGTGCGACAAAAGAGACATAAACTCCGAATTTGCGATGTTCCGAACAGAAAATCAGTGGTATGGAAGCATTTCGGGTTTAGAAAGAAGGAGGGTGTACTTGACAAAACCGCTGCAATATGCAAGATCTGCCAAGTAGAAATCAGATACACAGGCAACACCACAAACATGATAAACCATTTGAGCCGACGATACACAATTGACGTGAAGGACAGCAAGCGCGTTAGCAAGCTGGTAAGCAAGCTAAGCTCGGGAGTCATTGATGAGTTTCCTGGAGCAATGGCCAAACAGTTCTATTTTTTTGTATAATTGTTTTTATTCGTTTTAATACACATACCGTGTCCAGACAGTTAATTGTAAAGTGCTTTCTGATATTTAAATTTAAACCATTTTCTATTCAAAATCAAGTAGACGTTAGAGACAAAAAACTAAAATAGTAAGACTATTTCCAATGTCTTACGTTCAATTAATTATTACTACGTTAACTGTCCGATTCACAAAATGAATGTCGTGGAACCTAGATACACCATACCATGCAGAAAATATTTGAGTGAAAAATGTATACCTGCTCTGTATGAAGAGGTGAAGAAAACTGTTCGACTGTCCTTGCAAAACGCTACGAGAGTAGCTTTAACTACGGATGGATGGGCATCTTGCTCCACCGAAGTTCTAGATCGTACTAAGATTTAGGAAAGTACTATGCATGACACTAACCTATAGGCTATTTCATTTTTCTTGGCCCAGTTTAGTAATTGTTATACATTTAGCCATTTTCATTTTGTAAATAAAGGAAATGTATTAGAGTACCATGTCTGACACTGTTTGAAAAACAATAACCTAAATAGGGCAACTTTAGAAAATACACTGTTAGTCATGTTTATTGCTGCATTATTTGCTGCAGACAGCTGCAAAATGTATGGCATGCCTTAACAATAAACATAATGCTGTGAACTTGGTGTAAGGTTCTAATTGAATATTTAATTACTGCTGAATGTATTGGTATCAAATCACATTAGCATACCTATTTAAAGTATCTAAATTAATCGAACCGAATCGAATCGAATCGAATCGTGGTCAAACGTAAGATATTATGATGCATCGAACCTTTGCCTAAAGAATCGGAAACGAATCGAATCGTGATGGGGTTGAATCGTCCCACCCCTAGTGTGTGTGTGTGTGTGTGTGTGTGTGTGTGTGTGTGTGACATTATGGTGCCCTAAGACTCAATATTGTACAAATGTTGTTTTGTTGTGAAGTGACTATGTTTTTAAAAAGCATTTAATACACAAAAAGACACTGTCAATATTATTTACAAGTTGTTGTTTTTGGTTCTAAGTTTTTGAGGCTTGAAACACTAGATATGGTGACAGTGTGTTGTTAGAAGGGGTATCAAAACCAGGAAAAGTGTACCCTATACTGACATGAAACGCATAACACCAAAGGTGCATAGGGGACGACAGGCATTACCTTGGTACAATTAAACGGAAGCGTTTAATTATTTTGTTGTTTAAAACAGAGCGAGCATATCTTGTTGTTGCTGAATTAAAGTACACATTACACACAAACCATGCAAATAATGGAACTTTTGTACAGTATTTTCTTCAGACTGCCAACCATTGAAAGACATAAGGGTACCACAATCAACTGAACAATAGTTTTGAAACACTTTAAAGTTTGTTTCAAGATCAGATCAATTGAAAAGCACTTTGTTGCAAACCTGTTTGGGGTTTTTCAAGACTAACCGTGTATAATTGCTAGGCAGCCACAATGGCCTGTTTAGATGTTTACACAAATTACAATATTTTAGTAAATGTGTTCAAACGCACCACAGAGTTGATTAATATTGTAATTTTTCAACATTGGCCATTCTAAATCAACATGTTACATGCATTGAAAGGCTTGATCTTTTCTGTTTAAGACTTACTCTTTCGCATAATTATGTCACCAACACAAACGTGCCACATTATTTGGACATCTGTGGTCGTAGGCTAACAGCTAATAGATCTCTAAATACACTCGAAAAGAGGGCTGATTTTATCATCTAAGCGTACAGGCAGCTTCAAACCTGTTACACATGCGCAAATGTTTGTAAGCAACATATAATAAGCTATACGCAACAATAGTATACTAGTTTCTTCAACACCAATATTTTAGTTGTAAGCATTATTCAGATTACGTTTACTTACCTAAATTGTATCTTAAACCATCTTTTTAAGAGCACTCTACCGTGTATGCGGGGAAAAGCAGTGTACAGTCATGTTAAAAAGTAAGTACACCCTTCAAGTGATCCATACATATCTACTGCATATCGGGCTGCAGAGAGATGGTTTGAGGCACATTTGATACCTCAGGCCCTTGATGACTTGCGCGACCATTTTACCAACCATGTATTACATACTGTCCCAGCATAGTTTACTGCTAAATCTAGGCCAACGTGATACGTTCAAATGCAGAGACGTTATAGTATCGCTTGTAAGAGCACCAGAAAATCTTTTGAAACTAAGCTAATTCACCAAACGTTGAATTTTTTATAAACCTTTTCACACATCGTTACCAGGGGTGGCAATAATAGTGGAGGGACCTGTATCTCGGGCCGTCGAGCAATTTGCCAAAGAAACGTGTGGCTGTGCACGCTGCGGTTTGTCGCAACTTGTCAGTGCATCTCAAACTCTTCCAACCCCCGCCTCAGTTGAGCTGCTATCCTGTAAAATTCATTTGTCCACATTGACTTAACATTGGTTGGACAAATGCTAATCTATTGACTTAACATTGGTTGGACAAAGGACCTTATATCAGTCGTACGCACACACCCTGTCGAGTAGTCTTTGACACACGGAGTTGTACACTTTCACATACCGCCACTCATCCAAGAGAATAGAGTACACGCCAAGATGAGACCAGCCCTATCTCCGCAAATGCAATTGGTGAACTACCTGAGGACTAACAATGAAGTTTTCATGAATTTGGTGAAATCTATACGGGCCTGCACTCTGCCACTGAATCATGAACATAAAACCAAGCTCCACAACTTAATTCAGAAAAAAAAGTCAGAGTTATCGCATGAGGACTATCCCGAGGTACTGATCTGGGTGATATGCAAGTATATAGGGAAGTACGATATGTGGGATGTGATAGTCGACAGCCTATCAAGCCTGAATCCCACGTTCAAAATGACCGATTTGGAAGACACCGACTTTTGGAAACTGCTGTACCCTCTTCTGAGTAACAATACAGAGCTCCGTAAAATGACCCTGGCCAGCTTGCTGGAGGAACTCACCGCTACTGAGTTAGCCCGAGTGAAAGTGTTTCTACAATGGAAACTCTTCGAGGGCTACAGGGCAATGCCCTACGGAAGGATAGAGAAAATGGATACCTGTGATCTAGCGTTTGGCGTTGCCGCCATGTACTCTCACAAGACAGCGTTCATTATGGGTATGATCTTCACGCAAATCGAGCGCACGGACCTAGTGCTGAAACTGTCCGAAGGGTTAGGTTTAGGCCCATAGTTATTTTGGTGATCTCCGGGGATCTCCAGGCGTCTCGACCGGTTGGACGGATCACACTGCTACGGCACGCTTTGTAAACATCTTCAGACAAATCTGTTTCACCGCAACTGTCTATGTAACCCCGTGTTCATGTGAATAACAATAAAGCCTTGTGTACGGATACTCATTGTGTGTAAGCGTTCATTTTCAACCACCCGAAAAGAAAACGTTGAATGGACCTAGTAACGTATAAACCCTGTTTGTTAACAAGAGCCTGGTAACGATGTGTGAAAAGGTTTATAAAAAATTCAACGTTTGGTGAATTAGCTTAGTTTCAAAAGATTTTCTGGTGCTCTTACAAGCGATACTATAACGTCTCTGCATTTGAACGTATCACGTTGGCCTAGATTTAGCAGTAAACTATGCTGGGACAGTATGTAATACATGGTTGGTAAAATGGTCGCGCAAGTCATCAAGGGCCTGAGGTATCAAATGTGCCTCAAACCATCTCTCTGCAGCCCGATATGCAGTAGATATGTATGGATCACTTGAAGGGTGTACTTACTTTTTAACATGACTGTACACTGCTTTTCCCCGCATACACGGTAGAGTGCTCTTAAAAAGATGGTTTAAGATACAATTTAGGTAAGTAAACGTAATCTGAATAATGCTTACAACTAAAATATTGGTGTTGAAGAAACTAGTATACTATTGTTGCGTATAGCTTATTATATGTTGCTTACAAACATTTGCGCATGTGTAACAAGTTTGAAGCTGCCTGTACGCTTAGATGATAAAATCAGCCCTCTTTTCGAGTGTATTTAGAGATCTATTAGCTGTTAGCCTACGACCACAGATGTCCAAATAATGTGGCACGTTTGTGTTGGTGACATAATTATGCGAAAGAGTAAGTCTTAAACAGAAAAGATCAAGCCTTTCAATGCATGTAACATGTTGATTTAGAATGGCCAATGTTGAAAAATTACAATATTAATCAACTCTGTGGTGCGTTTGAACACATTTACTAAAATATTGTAATTTGTGTAAACATCTAAACAGGCCATTGTGGCTGCCTAGCAATTATACACGGTTAGTCTTGAAAAACCCCAAACAGGTTTGCAACAAAGTGCTTTTCAATTGATCTGATCTTGAAACAAACTTTAAAGTGTTTCAAAACTATTGTTCAGTTGATTGTGGTACCCTTATGTCTTTCAATGGTTGGCAGTCTGAAGAAAATACTGTACAAAAGTTCCATTATTTGCATGGTTTGTGTGTAATGTGTACTTTAATTCAGCAACAACAAGATATGCTCGCTCTGTTTTAAACAACAAAATAATTAAACGCTTCCGTTTAATTGTACCAAGGTAATGCCTGTCGTCCCCTATGCACCTTTGGTGTTATGCGTTTCATGTCAGTATAGGGTACACTTTTCCTGGTTTTGATACCCCTTCTAACAACACACTGTCACCATATCTAGTGTTTCAAGCCTCAAAAACTTAGAACCAAAAACAACAACTTGTAAATAATATTGACAGTGTCTTTTTGTGTATTAAATGCTTTTTAAAAACATAGTCACTTCACAACAAAACAACATTTGTACAATATTGAGTCTTAGGGCACCATAATGTCACACACACACACACACACACACACACATACACACGCACACACACACACACACACACACACACACACAGCCACCGTAAAGAGACTTTAGTGTCCTTAGTCTCTTCACATGTTGGCTGTTCTTGTTGGCACCATAGTGTGATCCCGACTGGAGACAATCTCTCAGTCTCTGGTATGCATTGCGTTTTGATGCTGCAAAAATCTGTCTCTTAATCAGGCTATGATGCCCTCTATTTTCACCTGTAGGTCTATATCGTCATTCAACAACAACTCTTGTGGAAATAAAATACAACTTAATAAGTTTAAACAACTCATGGTCATTCTGTTGATGTCTGTTTAAAAGTTCCGTTATTTACATGTAAGTGAGTAATGAATAGCCTACTTTAATTCTGTTACATCGAACATTCTAACGCAACATATCACCGGCTTTAATGGTTTGACCTTTTCAGTTTAAGACCTTAACTTTCACATATTTTTATACCACACTATCTGTAGCTAGCGACCTCTTTTCCCATAACAGAGAAAAACCCTCAAAATACACTTGGTTAGATCGGTCTTTAGATGTTTATGTTTGTGTGCATAAGTCCTATTACCTAAACGATCGGTCACGTTGTCCATGTTCGTCCTGTTATTTTGTTAAAAGCTACATAGTTACAAACAAGACAACCCCCATTTAAAAATAAAATTGTATGTGTTGGGTATGTTCCGTGCATTAAGATGAGCAAAGCTGAAATAAAATTTGATATGTATAAGAATAAAATTACACAAAGAGTCATTTAACAAAACTGTTGAACTGAATCATTTTATTTCAAAAGTGCTGTAGAACCTTTCATTATGGTAAGTTTGCCTTCTGCCTCTTAAATTTGAATTTAAAATGCACACTAAATTAAAAGTTACTTTTGAAGGGGGGCAGAAAGACCTATTTAATTAGGTGTGTTGTGGGGTCCTCTATTATTAGTAATACATTGTTGGTATAACCCTAGTTTTTAAAACATTACACTTTTGCAATCTTGTCGCAACAATGTTCAAATAAACAAACTTTATTATTTAAAAACCATGGTGCGCTCGCGCACACGCACACACACACACACACACACAATTACACCAGTGCCTGAATTAGTTTATAATAAGTGGCTTGAATCACTTTTTCAAATATTGACACTGGTGGTCTGCACAGTGATGGTATCCACTAATATGTCAACTTTAAAGAAAAAACAACTAAAACACAATGCACATCTTTTTTCATTTGAACTTTGATATAATTTTATTTACTATAACCTACAATACACAATGCTTCAATATAACATTTGAAAATTAGCTGAATAAATACCACAAAACCCCACCAAAATATCAAATAAGAAAGTCGCACACTTTATGCCCCCGTAATGTATTACCAATGTGTTATAATAAAAACCATTAGATAGTATGTAAAAGAAATACTTTTTATTTTAAAGTTCACAAAACAATCATAAATAACGGCGCCACAATATGTATAGAGATAATAGCGATATACAAACGCACACACAAACCAAACTAGAACACTTTTTTTTTTAAACGACAAATTTATGTTATACACGTTTGTAAAGCTAATTATACAAAGTTTGTCTAATAATCTTCATCAGAGACACACGGTTAAATACCACAAAACCCCACCAAAATATCAAATAACGACTTGAGAATAAACTAGGCTACCGTAATAAATGCTTAAAAACCGTTATGATTTTGACTATGCAACGAAATCCTACTTTAAATCCTACTAGCTCCACTCTAAACATAGTCTACGTTGTGTAACTTTAGTTGCCATGATAACTGAAAACACTACTGCGTGCGCATGCCTGATAATTTCCCCCTTTGTATACTGAAAAAATCCAATGTGGAAAGGCGTCAGTTGCTTATCGCGTCTTAAATCTAACATTTTTGCTTGTACGGACAAAATAAATAAACAAATAAAAAACGAAACAGGGGAAAGTCGTATCTTGTCACCCCATCTAAAGCATTTGGTTTTACCTACACTGTTGTTTTTGTTGGCTTTATCCAACTTAAATCTACGAGCTGACGCTCCGCACACCCCAAAAAAACTTTTGCGAGTTGCATACAAACTGGTGAAGACGCATAAATAAACAAAGAAAGTCGCACACTTTATGCCCCCGTAATTTATTACCAATGTGTTAGAATAAAAGCCAACGTTTCGGCACACAGTTATCCAACTAACCCGTTTAGCCTGCTTCGTTATACAGGACCCTGGAATACTGAAAACGTTCATAGCCATACATTAGCCTACATAACTTTATGCAATAGGCCTCTTTCTGAGTGGCCGTGTGGACTAGTTAATAGCCTACCAAGGTAGCAAACGGTTTTCCAAATTAAAGTTTTAGAACAAATAAAATCTAAATATTTTACACAAACCTCTCCATGATCAACCTGTAGATTATATCCTTGTGATTTGAATAGCCTACACAATGCTGCGTCTAATTTACTTTTTTTTTAAAACGTAAAAATAAAAAAATCGGAGAAGTTACAACAACTAACAAGTTTTCGAATGCCGACATTAAATTTGAGTAGGCTATTTGAAGAAAGTTGTACAAACAGTCAGCTAGCTAACCTTACTTTACGCGTAGTCTCCAATTATTTAGCCCAAAAGCTAGGCATACTTCTTCTTCTTCTTCTTCGTGTTTGTTTATTGGTTCTTCCCAAACTATACTACGTTCAAGGGGTATTACCGTCCCCTACTGTGCTGGAGTGTAACGTGGGTTAGGCCAGATTAGACACGTAATCACACTTTTCCCCAGACCCTTTAATAATAGGACTTGCACAACAATTGCACACCCCCCAAACTAGGCTATCCCTCACCGACCATTTCATAGCCCTCCACTATCCTATTAATTAGTATTGCCCATCATTAACAAAATTAACACCCCATTATTGCATGCTGTAGCCTGTAGTCTCCAACCCGGTCCACTGCGCACATTATATAGACCAATAACCTACATGTCTCACCACCAGCTGCAGCGAATTGATGTAGACGCGCGCTTCCTCCTCCTCCTCAGCGCTATATAAATGGAAGGTATTAGAGTCTATTATATATTTTTTATTATTATTAATTTAAACCTAAACTAACGTCATAATATTAATACGCAAAAACACCGTTCTGGGGTTTTGCCCGAGAGGTATAGTCTGCACGAGAGGTTTAGCTAACTTAGACCGACAACATCTCTCACAGAATGACTGGATATCAATGGAGTTATTACGAAGCAGTTAATTAACAGTCCCTTACCAGACCTATGAAATCAAAAGGCTTCGTGATACCGACACCTGGATGACTGGAAACGTTAAAATCCCTTAACCTGCTTTGCTCTGACAGCTTTCTGTAGTTCAGCTAGGCCTGTGTAAAAAATTAAAAAAGGTTTCTTCGCCATAACTTCTGGAGAACAACTACGCTGTTTTGGAAAAAAAGCTTGTAGCATTTTTTCTTTCGACGCTATTTTGTGTTTTTTGTATACTGTAGACTTATTTCTAGGCTTTAAAAACCCGTCTTAAACTAAATGCGATATTCAAAATGGCTTCAAACCCCCGCTGTTATGTTTCAGCTGTTTGGCTTCACTCAGACTTCAAACCCAAAGCAGCTCCGACTCACGGCTGTTAAAAGCGATCATGTACTTCTTGACCCCCTGTTGAACCACATATTGACACAAACTTTACGAGATTTTCACTATCATTGGTCCCTGTAAACGTCCGTCAAATTCCACGTAACCGGATGTGCTTATGTTGGGGGCGTATACCTGTTTGATACAAACAAACCTTTCTCTGAACAATTTTAGTCATGCACGATAGCCGCTAGCTGCCGACGTGCTGTGAAGTTATCGCTCTATCTTCTAGCGTATCCCACGGAACTCCGCAACGACAAAAACTGTGTTTTTTAGTTTTTCGTTTTAATTCTTTAAAACGTAACATATTATTTTATTTAAATTATTTTCTTCATAGTCTTTCTTGCGAACCATTCTAGGCGTTCTTTTAAGCTATCTATCTTGCATTTTGGACCTATTCAATCTATTTTGGACTGTATCGTGAATTCACGGACTCCGAAGTTTCTACGTTTTTTGTCTACTGTCTATGTTCACGGGCTATGTATCGAGGTCGCCTTTCAACCCGGAGTTTATTTTTTCTTCCTTCTTGGCGTCTAACAAGTCTTACAATGTTTCTGTATAATGTTTTTTTCAATATAGCCCACGGCGATTTTTCACGTTTTAACAAACTGCTTGAATTATTCTATTCTTTTTAACACGCGGCTGTTGCGTTTAACACAAACTGCTTTTTAAAAATAAAACTTAATTGCCGCTGCTACTACTGCTACAACTAACAACCTATACATTTATACACCATTACTTTTTCACGATGTTTTTCAAATAAAAAAATGTACAACACAATACATTGCCAATATGTTTCCCTAAGCACCATGGCCCATCCATAAAAACAATTTACATTCGTCACAAAACCATTCACCAACGTTTACAACAATTCCCAATAAAATGACATCGCCAAACCCTTGAAACGAAAAACCCACAAATCCCCCCGCCCCGAATGATGATGATGCATAATCCTAATCATAAAAAAAATAATTACAAAAATATCAATTTTTATTCATAATCATAATTTTTCATAAACTCATTAATATTCATAAATTGACCTTTGACACCATCAATCATATTTTGACATTTACCGAATCTTATTCACTACTCTCCCATGATGGGATGAGTAAGTAAACTTTCAGTCTTGTTCAGGCATACTTTGTGGTCCTCCTAGTACATTTTTGCCTTGGGAATAAACGAGTAATCTTGTTCAATTAAACATTGTCTTCATCTGAACTTAATTTTTAATATTGTGACCATATCGTATTATGAAACCAATATCGTATCGCATCGTGAGTTGAGTGTATCGTCCCACCCCTAACAATGCACCCTTGAGTAAGATACTTAACCTGAATTTCTGATGGAAAACTGGTTAACCGTCTATTTTGACATAACAGGGGTTGTTCAAACAAAAGTCTATTCAATCATCTAGCTTTTCATATTTTTAAAACAATATGTTTATAAGTTCTCAGTTTATACGCCTAATAAAAAATTTAAAGGGAGGCGAGGGAGTATTGTAGCACAGCGATATACATAAAACATGTACCACATACATAACAATAATAATTGTATAGGCTACAGAGATAGGTAATAAGGGAGAAGGGATGGAATAACAAAAACACACAGACACTATGAAAACGAAAACAGAAAAGCAAACACCAATAACAACTCCCAAAACAAGCGTGTCTATACGTCTAAAATGGCAAATGTGATCATATTAGTAGCCGATTAAAATTCACTACCATTGTGCGAGGGAAATTGTGCTGATGCCAGTGACCTGTGAAAACAGCAACAATAACAGCATAAGTGTTTTTTATGCAGTAGCCTAGAGGTAATTTGATGAATCAAACCTATATCTTAAACCTTATCCAATAACACAATGTGTAATAGGCTACTGGTAAATTCCCAGCAATGTTGAATAGTAGCTAGGCATTGTACCTGTCCAAAAGTGAAACAGTTCTGCCCCATGTGGGATTCAGACCGAGATCGCTGGATTTGTATGTAGGAACTTTACCACTGGGCTACCTAGAAAGATAGCTTTGTTATAGTCTGGAATAAAGTTTAATGCTCGATTAGTTTTTCTCAATCATTCAAGTCTTTAAACAGATTTTTAATGTGGCAATGAAATGAGTGGACTGTAATTAGAGGCTAGAAACCCCCGCAATTCAGGGACTTCCGGTTTGAGCGATATGCAGGAGGCAGCGTAGGAGACCTGCTCCCCCCAAATTCGAACCAAAACCCATTTTAGTTGGCTTTGAAATGATTAGAGTTTAATAAATTGTTGATGGGGAGTGTAGTATGAAGCTTAGGGAACAGAAAAAAAAACGAAAAACGCGAACTGGTGGCCAAGTTACCGAACAGAAAAAGGACGAGAGAGTTGATGACGTTAGCTCTAGCACGCTAATGGCCGAAAAACAAATGCAACGCGAGGAGGAGAACACGGCTAATTCGGAGATGATCCTTCAGGAAATCAGAGACTTTCGCCAAGAAAATGGAACGGCTCTGAAAGGTATACAAGAGGAGATTAAAAAGACAAACACGAGGATAGATGAAGCCGAGAAAAGATTAGCGGAGGCGGAGGATAGAGTCCAGGGACTGGAGACGGCGATGTTGGAGCTGCTTAAGCTACAGACCGATCTGGAAGCTAGGCAAACAGACCAGGAGGGCCGCGCACGAAGGGACAATATTAGGATCCATGGCGTATGTGAGGGGGCCGAAGAGAACTCCGCCTCGATGATTGCCTTTGTGGAAGCGCTACTGAAAGAGAAACTGGAGCTCCCGACTTCCACAGACTTGCGGATTGAGAGAGCCCACCGCACTTTGGGGCAGCGACCGACGGGAGAAGCGCCACCGAGATCAATCGTGGTCAAGTTTGCAAGTTTTCGAACCAAGGAAGAGGTCGTGAAGGCGGCGTGGCAGAAGCGGGGTTTTGTTTACCAGGAGAAGAGAGTGAACATTGACCACGACTACGCGCCAGAGGTGCTCAAGAAGCGCAAGGAATACTCGGAGGCGAAACGGGTGCTGAAGGAAAAGAGCATCCGATTTCAGACGCCTTTCCCCGCCAAACTGAGAGTATTTTTTCAAGATGGGACGAGACTCTACAACTCGGCGGAGGAAGCGACCAAGGAGATGGCAGAGAGGGGCTTGCCAGTGTCGGTGTATAAACCTACGGAACGAGCGGTGGAGAGGATCAGACGGCTGGCCTGGAGCAGAGTACCCGGGGGAAGAGAGAATGAGGGAGCGGGCGCACGGCAGAGCTACAAGGACAAACTGAGTGTTTACAAGAGATGAGGGACGGTCCGGTGCGAACGGCGGGAGCCATTATAGCGGCGGCGGTGTTGGACTATTCTTTCACTTACCGGTAACTTTTGATTGAGTTCAGTATTGGATAAAGTTAGAGTTTAAAACACTGGTTACTAGTCAATGTGGATGAAAAGAGAAATGTTAGTTAGAGATATACTTAGAACTGTGGAAAAGCGGATTTTTAGAGAAGGAAAACGGCGGTGAGAATATTGGTAACTCTAATAAGAATGAGGGTAATAATAAAAATGATAATATTGGAGTATTAATAATAATAACATAATAAGACGGGTAAAGTTTTTATTAGAGGTTTCATTCGGTTGTTTATATGCAATGTTGTTCCCGAACGTGATATTTACGAGTTAAAGGGGGTTAGGAAGTAGGCACTGTTGAATGTGTATTCGCTTGGACTCTCCAGCAGAGGGCCCCCTTCCATGGCAGGAAGAGGTTTTTTCCCCCTCTGAGCTGCCATTACAACGCAGCTTCAACAGGGTAACCGATAGGACCCTAATACAGGGAGTCTGTGAGTGTTTTTGTTTACAATTATGTTCCAATTGTTTTTTTCTAGTGTGGGGTTTTTCTGTGTTTGTGTGCAGCACTAGGGGATTGGCTTTTTCAGGTACAGAATTTGGGGCGATTTCAAAGGGTTATGGCTTCAGCAGGACTAGTTAAGGTAATATCATATAATGTGAATGGCATCCTTAATCCCATAAAGAGGAGCAAAGTCCTGAGCAAAATTAAAAAGGATAGAGCGGGGATAGTCTTCCTCCAGGAGACACACCTCCAAGAGGCAGATAATGTAAAACTCAAAAAAAGAGGTTTCAATCAAGTCTTTTCAGCTACTTTTAAAGGTGGGCCCAGAAGGGGAGTGTCAATTATGATAACGGGGAGTCTCAAATTCGAAATGCAGGTTGAAATCAAAGATCGGGAGGGGAGATATATTATGGTGGGAGGGAAATTGGAAGGGGTGGACATCACTTTTCTTAACGTTTATGCACCACCGGGGGCAGACTGGTCCTTCTTTAAGAGGGTGTTTGATCTTATGCTAACGGAAGCACAGGGGTTGGTGATCTGTGGAGGGGATTTGAATGTGAGACTGAGTGCCCAGCTGGACTCCTCCCGAGGGTCTAGTTCACAAAATAGTATTTTGTGTAGGAAGATCAATGCAGGAATCAGGTATCTCAGACGTGTGGAGGGAGTTTCATCCATCACTTAAAGATTTTACTTTCTATTCCGCTCCCCACTCAGTCTACTCACGTATAGACTATTTTTTGATGTTTCACAAAGATGTGCATGTGGTTAAGTCATGCAACATAGGAGTCATGGATATATCGGATCATTGCCCAGTGGAAATGCAAATTGAACTGAATGTGAAAAGGAGGGTAACATCATGGAGGCTAAATTCATCAATACTAAATGAGAGGGGGAAGGAGGAGATGAAGGAAGAAATAAGGAAATATTTGGAGGAAAATGACAACGGTGAGGTTGGCCCCCACATCTTATGGGATGCGTGTAAAGCTGTTTTAAGAGGAAAGATAATCGCGAAGACAGCTACAATGAAAAAAAATTGGCAACTCCAATCAAATAGTCTAGAAACAAAATTGAAACAGTTACAAAGAGATCACAAAAATAATTTAGACCCGAACCTATACAAAGAAATACAGCAAGTTAAATCTGAACTAAATAATATTCGAACGAGGGGCATACTCAGGAATCTGATGTTTGTGAAACAGAAATATTATGAGGTGGGGGCTAAATCAACAAAACTGTTGGCCTATAAATTAAGAAAGCAACAAGCTGAGAGAACGGTATATAAGATTAGGGACCCACGAGATAACAATGTAAAATTTGAGCAAGAGGACATAGCCGAGATTTTCGAATTGTATTATAAAAAATTGTATACACAGCTAAATTTAGATGTAGAGGAGCAGTCAGAGTCCCTGCTTGGGGGGCTGGACCTCCCGTCAGTGTCAGAGGAGCAGAACGAGGTTTTAAAGGCTGAAATAACGGGCGAGGAACTGAACAGGGCCATTTCAGGTCTTAAGACTAACAAGAGCCCTGGACCAGACGGCTTCACAGCCGAGTGGTACAAGGCTATGAGGGAGTCCCTGGTTCCAATTATGCTGGAGACGTTTAATTTTACTTTGCAGACGGGGGAGACACCACCCTCTTGGAGGGAAGCGGTGATAACAGTTATTCCTAAGGGGGGAGATGGGCTGGAATGCTCAAATTATAGACCGGTGAGCCTCTTGAACCAGGATTATAAGATCTTTGCATCAATCATGGCTAAAAGACTTGAACGTATTTTGCCTGACATCATACACCTGGATCAAACAGGATTTATCAAACAGCGTCAAACTCAGGACAATATTAGGCGGTCGTTACATGTAATACATCATATAATTCAGGAGAAACTTGAAGCAGTGGTATTGGGTCTTGACGCAGAAAAAGCGTTCGATTCTGTGAAATGGTCATTTCTATACAAAACCCTCCAAAAATTCAAGTTTCACGAAAATTTTATTCAGACAATTCGGGCTCTATATAATAAACCAACAGCGAGGATTAAGATAAATGGGTCGTTATCGGGGTCTTTCGGGCTAGAACGTGGTTGCCGTCAGGGGTGCCCGATTAGTCCCCTTCTATTCGCTATATTTATAGAACCATTGGCGCAACTGATCAGGCAAAATGAGGAAATACAGGGGGTTTCCTTGGAGGGCGAACATAAGACTGCTATGTTCGCAGACGACGTCCTGACTTATTTGACGCAACCGTCCCGCTCTATCCCCGCACTGATGAAAGTGCTTTCTGATTTTGGAGATGCCTCGGGATATAAACTGAACACTCATAAATCACAGCTTCTAAGTTTTAATCATGAAACCAGTCAGCAGTTTAGGGATGAATATAACATCAAAGAGGTTGATAGCTTAAAATATTTAGGGGTGCTTTTGCCAAGGGACCTAACAAAACTAACTATGGAGAACTATGCCCCTTTGATTTCGAATATTAGAAGGAATCTGAATAGATGGAATCTGATACCTTATTTGGGATTGATACAGCGGGTTGAGGTTATCAAGATGAACGTGCTCCCGAGGTTGATGTACCTGTTTCAGACCCTGCCAGTAGAGATATCGGACCAGACATTTTCAGAATGGGATAAGTGGCTGTCTAGGTTTCTGTGGCAGGGTAAGAAACCAAGGGTGAGGTTTAAGACTCTCCAGGTGTCTAGGGAAAAGGGGGGTTTGGCACTCCCATGCTTTAGAGCTTATTATCAAGCAGCTCAGATCAAACCTCTGGTTAATATATGTAACCCTGGATACTCGGCTTTGTGGAAGCTAATTGAATGCCAGTACTCGCCCAACATCCCTTTGCAGGCCATAATTGGTAATAACAAGCTGAAACATAGTCTTGGGGATAACCCGAACCCTTGGTTGGACCTCTCCCTCACAATCTGGTTTAGAGTGACAAAAGCCTTTGGCATTTGGGAACCTTATTCGTTGATTTCCTGGGTGGGGTATGATACAGGGTTTGCCCCAAGTAGGTGGGACGCAAATTTTAAGGCTTGGAAGGAGAAGGGCTTGTCTATTTACTGGGACTTTTTCGAGAAGGGGTCATTTAAAAGCTTTCAGGAACTGAAAGATAAGCATGGTTTGGAGAATAGGGATCTATTCAGATTTTTGCAACTAAGAAGCCATGTAGAGAAATTATTTAGCTTATTTAACAAAGAGGAGCTTAAAAGACCAGGGGTGGGGGAGGGGGTTTTGAGAGTTTTTGTTTCGGCATATAGGGCGGACCAAGGTTCGAAAATTATCTCGAAGCTCTATAGGGGCATCCAAGGATTGGGCGGGGGAAATACTTCTTACATAAAAGTAAAGTGGGAAGGTGAGGGGGGCTTTTCTCTGTCATTGGAGGAGTGGGAAACAATAATTGAAAGACAGTGGAGATCCACCAACTCCTTGTCGTGGAGAGAATTTCAATGGAAAAATATGTCCAGGTTCTTCTTAACGCCAGTCCAGTCAAGGGGGGGACAGACCAGCTGTTGGAGGGGATGTGGTAGGGAGAGAGCAAACCACTACCACATATTTTGGGAGTGCCCCGGGGTTAGTCAGTTTTGGAGGAAAGTTAGGGACTCTATGGAGAAAGTTTTAGAGTTGAAGGTTGATTTATCCTTTAGGGTGATGTACTTGGGTGACATGCAGGAACTGACTCTTGGCACACCAGGTAAATATATGTTTAAAATAATGCTGGTTGCGAGTAAAAAAGCAGTAACTAAAAAGTGGTTAAACCGAGCTGCACCTACTCTGTCTGACTGGTTTGATGTAATGTTCAGCATATTTGTGATGGAGAAAATGACATTTGATCTAAGACTCAAGACCGACTGTTTCGCTCGATATTGGGGAGGATGGATTGATTTTGTAAAACCGTTTAGATCTGACTTCTGTTTGAATTAATGAGGTGGAGATGGAATCAGTCCTCTGGTATTCGGCTGCACATGTGTCTGTGTCTTTACTTATTTTTTTATTTTATTTTTTTCCTGTAATGTTTTTTTTTTCTCTTTTTTTCTTTTTTCTCTCAAAGAGATGTACAATTGCTTGAAATTCGTTCAATTGTTTTATCCTCTATGGGAGGTTGAATTTTTGTGGGGGAATCATTTGTTGGGCTTCTTTTGGTTTTGTTGAAAAAAAAAAAATGAAAAAAAAAAAAAAGAGAAGAAGCAGGGGGAAGAAATGCGAAATCTGTTGATGTAAATTTTGAGTGTAATTGACCTTGAACTGCAATAAAAAGAGAATATCAAAAAAAAAAAAAAAAGAAACCCCCGCAATTCATCTTGCCACAGTCACAGACAATAAAATTAACTGTTTCTACACGGTAAAAAAACATGTTCTGATATAGGAACAATAACAGCTTGCCTATAGGCCTATTATTAAAAAATAATCTGATTAACCCTTGTTGATAGCCTACTGCAGACTCAAAATGCAAATGATGCAACATGCAAAAGAGAAGTTATTTCAGACATAGTACAAAAAATAATCATTTTAAAATATCGCCAATCAAGTGGGTAGCCTAGTTGCGCTAGGCATGTGAGTTACCAGCCTAGGAATGCTAGTGACCAGCCAAGTCAGTCGCAAATCCAGTGGGTAGCTGCGCTAGGCATGTCAGTGACGAGCCTAGGAATGCTAGTGACCAGCCAAATCAGTCGCAAATCCAGCGGGTAGCTGCGCTAGGCACATGAGTTACGAGGTTACCAGCCTCGGCGAATCAATAGCCGGCTTCTCATTTACCAACGCAGGCTTATCAGTCGCTATATTATTTACCGGCGCCGGCCAATCAGTAGTCTCCGCCGGCCTCTCAGTCGTCTTATTTTTGGCATGTATCCCGCGCCATAGAAAAGGAGTTCTGTGAATCTACACTCGATTCCTCTTCCTCAGCTACCCGGATGTGTGTCACAGTAAACTGCAAAAACTGAATTTCAATTATGAGAACTGAATTTGAATTCAATTTCATAATATTACAGTTTCAAGTTTATTGGAATTCACTTCCAAACTAATACATTTCAAATTGTGCTATTCAGATTCAGTTTTTCAATGCAATTATTCAAGTTAAACCATACAAATTTAAATTGTGATTCAAATTCAGTTTTTTATGCAATTATTCAAGTTGAGCAATTCAAATTCAAATATAAATGATTCAAATTCAGTTTCTAAGTGGCACATATTTCTGACGAGTGTGTCAATCAATCGAACAGAACATGAAATTTAAACATACAATTGAAGTGCAACATGAGTAGCTCGTCTGGAACTGAATGATCTTCTGAGAAAGAGGGCTGAATTTATCATGCACAGGGTAAAACAAAATTATTATTCCCATTGCAGTAAACCAAGTAGGCTTTTGGCTCTGCAGTTGAAACAATCTGAATCCCGTGCCTCCATTAACGTTATTTGTTCACCAACAAAAGGTCTAGTGTCTGAGCCGGACGAGATAAACAGAGTATTCCGCAAATGGTGTTGCATGTGGCAATTTTCGCCCATATCATTAATAAATTCCGATATGAAATTATATGCACAAGCTTTGGCCCTACGTCTCGGAAAATGTATGGATAAACTGGTCCATCTAGATCAATCTGGTTTTATGAAGGGACGACTGGCAGCTGACAATATGCGGAGATTGATGCACATTATACATGAGGTACAGGAGCTGGAAAATCCATGTGCAATCCTCTCATTGGATGCAGAAAAAGCTTTTGACCGGTTAGAACTGGAATATTTGTGGATTGCACTGGAAAAATTTGGACTTGGTAAAAGTTGCCATGGTTGTCATTAATGGTTTACACTCTAGTCCCCTTACTATTAGTAAAAGGTTGCCCACTGTCACCGTTGCTCTTTATATTGTCGCTTGAACCTCAAAACCTTAGACAAAACTCAATATTTACCCCTATACAAGTTAAATCAACATCACATGCTGTGTCCTTATATGCTGATGATATTCTTTTATATATGTCAGATGTTACAAAATCGATTCCCAATATTATAAAAACCTTTGAGGAATTCAAGATTCTCTCTGGGTATAACAATCTGGACAAAATCAGCCCTGATGGTTCTTAATGATAAAGGTAAAAATAGTTCTGTCCCCTCTTTAATCCCAGTTAAAACCCTATTTACATATTTGTAATATCCAAGCTTCCTTCCATAGTATAGTGAAAGTTAACTATGAGGAAACACTGAAGACTATTGCGCATGATCTGGTGGACAGCAATGCCAGCGTCCTTGGAGACAAGAATATCAATAGTAAAAATTAATGTTTTACCTCATATACATTTTTACAGTATGATGATTCCGTTGCCCCCTCCAGTAGGGTTTTGGACAAAAGTTGATCGAATTACACGTAAATTTATATGGGACGGTATGCACCCCAGAATACGATATAGGAATTTGCAACGCTCCAAATCTGATGGTGGGCTTTCATTACCTCATTTTCAGTTTTATCATCAATCCTTTCAAATGCGCTCTCTTAAAATGTAGATGAATGAGACATAATCTGTGTCGTGGAAAGCAATTGAGAAAGCCACAATTTATCCAATTAGGCTTCAGGATGTATTATTTTCTGGTCTATCCAATCAAAAATGTATGTTAAAGTTTGGTCCTGTTATTACTAACACAATAGCTCATTTTAGATCAGTTGAAAAAACGGGTGGCATCTTCTAATACCAATATGTAATAATAGAGCTATCACTTAAACATTTTTCAGAATCATGGTCAG
The DNA here is from genome assembly GCA_022702515.1 of Ilyophis sp. 1 JC-2022. Lineage (NCBI taxonomy): Eukaryota > Metazoa > Chordata > Actinopteri > Anguilliformes > Synaphobranchidae > Ilyophis > Ilyophis sp. 1 JC-2022. The sequence continues at coordinate 70,265,008 of CM040397.1, read as the reverse complement.
GAAGGGGCATTCACACACTTAAGGATATATATTCAGATGGACTTCTTAGTTTTAGCAACTATGCCAGGTGTATAAAATCCCGGAATCTTCATTTTTTTTTTTTTTTTGTACTTACACTTGCGCTCAGCCCTTCGGGTTCATGGAGTTCCACGGGATTGGGGAGTTAATCTGAATACACACCCCTTGATTGATTTGATTCTTAAATGTCCAACCAGAGGATTGATATCAGTCCTGTATGCACATATGCTATGTTTAACCTCTGATGATCTCCGGATCACAAAATTATGGGAATCTGATTTGGAGAATGAGATGATCAATTGAGAAGTGGTATGGGGAAATATCTTTAAAAATCCCAATCACCAGCTTATTCATTTTAAATTGTGTCACAGAGCATATTTGACACCTTGTATCAAGGTATTATAGTAAGCAGGCCCAAAGTCCCAACTGCAGTCTGTGTCCCAATGGAGTTCCAGGTACATTTAAACACATGGTATGGGATTGCCCTGGGGTTCACAAAGTAATATAGTACCCATTCTGTCAAAAGATAGTTCACTCGGATATACCCGTATTAAATACACCACAAAAAAAATCTAGTTTATTAAATGTCACACATATATATTTCAAATATACTAAATTCAAATTCTTGTCAGTTCTTGAGCTCCATATCCCGGAACTGGCACTTTTCCCTATGTATTTTCCCCCCCGCAGCATAGACTTGCATATCGTCGCTGACGGTCGAAAACCACGTATCTCCAAAACCGTTACTTTTCAAGAAATGAAAAAAAACGTTACATTTTCAAAACGAATAAACACAGCGTTGTGAAAGTTTGTATGTTTTCTACATACGAGGTCAGATACTCACATGTGTCAATACAAAATTGTTATTTGATCAGAAATCAAGTAAAATGGAGTTACATTTGGAGATACATGTTTTTTTTCTGTCATTGATTAGAATGGCTGTATCTGCGAGTGAATGAATGCACACTGGCTGTCTATTATCAAGTGCAGTTAACACATTTAATCCGAAAAAAACATTTGTACTTTTCAGCATCTAAATTTACTTTCCAAGTTTTTATGACTACTTTTTTCACACATAATGCACAACCCACTAGTTCTTTAAAGAAAAAATGCTGTTTCACATTATTACTATAAATGGTCACATGACCACGGCTGTTTACTTCCTGGATGCACTTTGAGGAGAGGATGGAGGCATCGAAGCTTCACAACAAAAGGTTAGTAAAATATGTTATCATGTAGCTACAATAACTATTTTTGGTAGATATAACCTTTAAAGTACCTAGAATGCATGTGTTCTTTCAAAACTATTCAATTTAGTCCGTGCTTGTCATAATATACACTGACATTTTGTTGGTCACAATTGTGACCGGTGGGAGAATACAAGGACTCTTTGTATATACATATATTCTAATAACTCTTCCTCTCTATATTTTCTCTCCATTCATTTAGATTGACTTTAAGCCAGGTTTTGGACATACTTGATCAAGATGAACCCCCAGGAGCTGAATGTAATATTGCAATAATTCCCCAGCCTGAGAAAGATGCGATAGTCAGTGATTGTGATAGTGATGGGTCAGATCTCGACTATGAGGGAGAAATTGGTCATTTACCAGCAAGACTTCTCAACTGCTGAAATATTTGGTTATGATGGACTGAATGACAATAACAGAGATGATGATGATGATGATGACCTGCCTTTGTCCTTACCTACCACATCACTGCTACATGTGGCCACAGACAGTGATTTTGAGCCACCCACTACAGAAAATAGTGAGGAGGCCACCAAAACATTGCAATGTAAACCTGTGATCAGAGAGCCACTCATTTGTTCCAAACCAGAAACCAGAGCATCCACCAGGATATTAAAGAGGAAGTCCAGTGAGCAGCCCACTCTCCCATTGCAGTGTACTTCTCAGGTCGGCAAACCAACATCCAGATGTTCCAAACCAATGAGCAGAGCTTCTACCAGACTACCCAATGAGGAGCCCACTCTCCCATTGAAGTGTTCAACCCAGATCAGTGAGCCACTTCCCAGTGCTGACAAACCATTTGTCCAAGCAAACATAGAATATGCCAATGCTTCAGTGAAGTCTACAAGTCAGTCAGCTCAAGTGACAACTACACAATCCTCCACACAATCAGCACAGAAACTAAAGCCTATCAAAAACAAAGACCGTGTCTTTACGAAAACAAAGAAGCCAGCAGCAAGCAAAATTCCAGAACATGTTATCTATGAGCCAACTGCTGCCCAGTGCTTCAAGGAGACAAAACCAAACACAATGGATGTCTTTCTGATGCTCTATCCGCCAACACTCAGAGACATTACCATTGAAATGTCAAACCTTTACTCTACTCAGACCAAGGGCAAGCAACTCAACATGAGTATGGATGAGCTCCTTACATTCTATGGGGTTCTGCTCACTTCTGGGTACAGCTATGTACCACAACTTGTGTTTTTTTTTCACTTTAGGGCATGGTATGTTCCCACCGGTCACAATTGTGACCGTCCATAAAACACATATTTTCAGTAACTTTCCCATTGAATTTTTGAAAAAAACCTACAGATTATTTCATAGGGCTACGTATGGAGTAAGATTCATGTAGTGACATATCTGGGGAAAATTGGGATTAAATGGGTTAATACTCACACATCTGTAAACCAGTTAGCAGAAAAATGTCAGTCTATCCAGTGATTAGTCATCCATATGTTTTGTAAAATAAATAAAATTAGGAGACAAGCCCCTAGTTCACTGCATTAACAAGCTAAAATGAAAGATGCCATTCTGCCGAGACAACCGAGTTGGCTACCTAAATACGCGCTAGTCTCCCAAACATATACATATTTTTTTAGACACATAGGCTACTGATGATGTTTAATCACTGGATTGACTCTCCCCACCGAACAACAAGACACTGGCAGATTAAACAAAACATTTAATTCAACAAACTTTTGCTATACAGTATATCTACGAGATCTAAGGCTACAGATGTGAGGATTACTGTGCACTCGATGATAAGACTCACACGGTAGGCTACGCAAATTGTTAGCGAAAGTCTGCTATGAACAGGTTTTTGAAGAGGTGAAGCCTATGACTAAACAGCGATTGCTAGGCTATCCTTACTCCAACCTACCGTGATGAGCCAGCTCCTCTCTCTGCTCCCAATTTAACTTTCCGGTAGACATAGGCTAGTTTCAGCTTATCCCACGTGTAATTACGTCTAATGAGTGCAAAAAGAGCCCACATTTGTAAATAAAGATTTGTCTGACTAGTTCTTGCTTCGCTTGTCCTCCCTGATTGTGTCTCGACTACGCTATTAAGCACACAATCCACTTTGACTCATCGTAGGAATAGTTAAACCGATACTACCAGCTGACCTTAAGTACACACACAGAATCAAACATCTTTACCTAGTAGGGGTGGGACGATACACTCAACTCACGATACTGCTTTCACGATACGATATGTTCATGATATTAAAAATTAAGCTCAGATCAAGACAATGTTTAATTGAACAAGATTACTTGTTTATTCCCAAGGCAAAAAATGTACTAGGAGGACTGAACAAGACTGAAAGTTTACTTACTCATCATCCCATCATGGGAGGTATGAAACATACATGGAAGATAGCCTTGTTAAAATAACATATGCACTATGAAATTAAATTTGAAATACTTTAGTACTTTTTAAATTAAAGAATGTCCTCTTAAAACATATAATTTTAAGACTAATGTAAGAACATATAAGATACTAGGCCTACATAGTAGCCAAAATGGCACTTTCAAAAATACCAACATAAAGCTAGACATTCAGACTGATTACTTGTTTCGAGTCTAGGATATGGATATGCTCTTCTTCAGGAAAAATTTACATATCAACATTTTCAGGCAGTAGCACAGATGTTTGAGCATTTACAATGTCCCCCGCAGTGGAGAACACTCGCTCACTAGGCACCGAGGTAGCTTGGCTATTCTGCTTTCACGGCTACAAACTAATGCAGTGGGTTTCATCTGATTTTACTCGAAAAATGTCTTTGCTTTCATGATATGCGTGTCTTAATGTCAAATGCATTGTGAAAATATAGTTTTCAAGTATTTAAACGTAGCATGACAAGTTAACACCGGAGTTCGGTTATGAGACCCAGCTCTATCCAGAAACATTAACACATAGCTAGCAACTTTCGCGGCTGAACTTTGAAGATGTTTTTCTTAAAAACATGGTTTGATGGCATTCCAAATGTAACGCGATGTAATTTGCTTGATATTTGGATTTAAAAAAATATTTTGGTATCATTAGAAAGCTTACATTTTCCTCCATCAGGTAGTATAAAGCCCAAAATGCGACTGATTTTGATAGAGCAGGTCACAAATAATGTAACGTTACTTGAGTAATTTTAGAATTATACATTTACAAATTCACACACCCCATTTAAAATAAATAAGCCTACCTGATTCTGTTGCAAGTGTGCAGCTTTCTCAGCTAGCTGGGCATAAACAGTCTTGCGCTTTCGGTGTGCATGCGTGTTGTGCATCAAAGTAACTTTACTAACATAAATTGTTCATGGCGCCCTCTTGTGCACAAAGGGTGTGATAGAAGATTAAAATATGTGAATTTGTGAATTACCGGTAGTTATGCATATCCACGATGCATATTGTCACGTTTTCGTATCGCGAAATATTGCGTCACGATATTTTGTCACACCCCTATTACCTAGGATTAATAACTCAGATCAATGGCTAGGCTAGGCCCACCGTGATTAGTTATGTTGTATGATAAAGGCTATTCAGTTTAATTCAGTTGCTATGGTTTAGCTCTAGTCAAACAACAATCAAACATTATGTTACTGGCAATCATGCAGTCAGATACAATGTGATGTGTTTTATCACAATCTAGCATAGTGTGCACTTGTTAGTTATTTTATTACATAGGCTGGACAGACAATGTTTTTTTTTTTTTTCTTTTGAAAAGCATGTGTGGTAGGGGGGCGTGGTTTTAGGCGAGGCCGGCAAGAGAGAGAGTGAACTCAGGTGGTTTATGGAACCGGCACAGCTGTCGGCAATCAGGCAATTGGTGACGATTGACTGTGGTATTGTTTGTATCAACAGTGAGCCTGAGAACCTATAAAAAGGAGCCTTCTGGGAGTTGAGGGGGAGAAACGACTGATGTCTGGAAGTCTTGTTGTGTGTAATTTGTGTTTGAATGTAACACGAAAAGACGGAGAATTAAAAACCCCGTTCTCCTTACCCAAGCTTGGGCTGGACTCTGTTTCTTCACGCGAGCACTACGGCTCACTTCGCCACAGCATGTACAGGTGCAGCTCAAAAAATTAGAATATCGTGAAAAAGTTATATTTTTTGTCACTCATTTCAGAAAGTGAAACTCATATATTATATAGATTCATTACACATAGAGTGAAATATTTCAAGCCTTTATTTCTTGTAATTTTGATGATTATGGCTTACAGCTAATGAAACCCAAAATTCAGTGTCTCAGAAAATTAGAATATTTTGCTTTAATATATTTTTAAAGTATCATATTTAATATTTGGTCGCATATCCTTTGCATGCTGTTACTTCCTGAAGTCCGTAACCAATCAACATCAAAAGACTCTCGATATCTTATTTTCAGGTACTGTTACAAGCGATACTATAACCTCTCTGCATTTGAACTGATCTCTATGGGAATTTGGGGGTGAGACTAGATTCAGCTGTAAATTACACTGATACAGTATGGAACACATGGCTGGCTAAATGGCTGTAAGTCATCAAGGGTCTGAGCTATCGAACGAGCCCCAAACCATCACTCTGTTGCCAGATATGGAGTAGATGTGGATGGATCACTGCAAGGGTTATTTCTCCTGACTCATTTTCCTATAGAACTCTATGGGGAAAAAAGTCAGGAGAAACAACCCTTAAAGGGATCCATCCACATCTATTCCATATCTGGCCGCAGAGTGATGGTTTGGGGCTCGTTTGATACCTTAGACCCTTGATGACGTACAGCCATTTCGCCAGTCATGTGTTCCATACTGTACCAGCGTAATTTACAGCTGAATCTAGTCTTACCCCCCAATTCTCATAGAGATCAGTTCAAATGCAGAGAGGTTATAGTATCGCTTGTAACAGTACCTGAAAATAAGATATCGAGAGTCTTTTGATGTTGATTGGTCACAGACTTCAGGAAGTAACAGCATGCAAAGGATATGCGACCAAATATTAAATATGATACTTTAAAAATATGTTAAAGCAAAATATTCTAATTTTCTGAGACACTGAATTTTGGGTTTCATTAGCTGTAAGCCATAATCATGAAAATTACAAGAAATAAAGGCTTGAAATATTTCACTCTATGTGTAATGAATCTATATAATATATGAGTTTCACTTTCTGAAATGAGTGACAAAAAATATTGAACTTTTTCACGATATTGTGGCGATCCGGGGCGATTGCGAGTAACGGGGATCGTTGTGCATGTCAACTGTTGTGTTCAAATGTAATGACGTGTGCAGTAGCAAGTGGCAGTTGACCTCTGAATGACCAGCAGGTGTTCAACCAGGTCCGCGCTAGAGACCGTTTGTTGATTGACGTATGACAGAGTGAATTACGTGTGATTGGTTGGGGTGAGCTGCAGGGCACCTATCAAGGGCCGCCTTTGTTAAGCAGGTTTATTTGCATAGAGGGGCTATAAAGCTGGCTACGATCCAGCAAGCGATGTCTATTCTAACTGTTAACTGGAGAAGAAGGAACTAAGAGATTGTGCTCTTACTCAATAAACTATTTCCAACAAGAATACCTGACTCCGACTCCATGGCTCGCCACAATGGTGTCAGAAGCGGGATGATCTGGGAACAGATCCGCGACCTAGAACGTCAGGTGACCAAGCAGATGGACGTTATCGCAGGAGCGTCTGCGAAGCGGCCCACGAATAGACCCGGAGGACTACCCGAAGGAGCCAGCGCAACAAGACCGGAGCGAGAGATGCCGATTACAGACCAGGCGGAGGTGCACGCGCTGGTGGCTGACCCCGCAGCCGGGAACGGAGCGCAAGTAGGTCGGCTGGAAGCCAACGAGGACGCCCCTGCTTCCAGGCCGAACCAAACGGCGGGGCTGGTGCAGCGACCGACCACACCGTTAAAGGCGGTGATAAAGCTACCCCGCTACACGGGAAAGGGTGAGCTAGAGTCGTACCAAATCCAGGTACGACTCGCGGCTAGCTACAACGGCTGGGACGAGAGCCAGACAGCCACCCACTTAGCGTTAGCCCTGGAGGGCGAGGCCTGCCAGGTGCTTCTAGACCTGGACAGCGCCGAACCACTGACGCTACCGGCACTGATGACAGCGCTGGAACGCCGGTTCGGACAGCGGCAATTCCTGGAGGTGAGCCGGGAGAAGCTCGCCACGCGACGGCGGACCGGAGCAGAGAGCCTCAGCGTCCTCGCCGCCGACATCAGGCTGTTAGCTCGCCGCGGCTACCCTCAACTCGACAACGCAGGCCAGCAGGAGCTAGCCTGCCAGACCTTCATGCAGGCCCTCACTCCGGAGCGCCTACAACAACAGGTCCGCATCGCCAAACCGGCGTCCCTGGACGCAGCGCTTCGCGAGGCCGAGCGACTGGAGCTCATTCTGGGCACCACACCCAACGGGACCCCGGCTAACGAGCCCCGGGTCCGAGCTGCCGATTGCGAGGAGGTGAGATGGGTCCAGCGGAACCCCGATCGACCGCGGCAACGACAGGAACGGGAGCGACGCTGCTTCCGGTGCGACGAACCGGGGCACCTCGCCCGCGACTGCCCCGCCCCTGCACCAAGAGCAAAAGTTCCGTTTGATGCTCTTTTAAGAGCAGAGGAACAGGCCCACGGGGCCGAGCCCCGTATTGGCAGACTGGGGACGAAGACCGGGCTGTACTTGTCTTGCAGTTTGGACGGACAAGCCTGCTGGGCGCTGGTCGACACCGGAGCCACTATTTCCCTGTTAAGGCCGGGGGTACTTCGGGGTACTAGCGGGCTGCTTTCGGGTGCATGGACCCCTACCTCTACCCAGCTAACCGCCGTCACTGGGCAGAAGATGGGCATGCGTGGTAGTAAGCAATTACAAGTGTGTGCGGGGGCCCAGCGAGTGAAACACGAGTTTTGGTTAGCAGATATAAAAGATGCATGCATTATCGGTTTAGATTTATTAGCCTTGTGGGGAGCTAGCATAAATGTGATAGCCGAAACTATAACTATTGGTACCGAAACGCTGGGCCTCCGATCGAATTGTGAATTAAAAGCAGCCCGCCGAACTAGATGCCCTGGGGTACCCCCCAAACACTGCCGAACTTGCACTGGAGCCGAGCGGCGCGAGCTGAGGACGCCCGTCGACTTGGTGTTCGGAGCCCCGCCCGGACCAACGGAGCACCACCAGTCAGAGGCCGGGTACGCACGGGCTTTGATCGAGCGCCTGGAGACCGCCCACAGCGTTACCCGCCAGGCCCAATCCGCCGCAAGTGTTAAGCAGAAGCGAGCGTATGATGTGCGCTGTCGGGGGCAGCCCTTCACCAGCGGAGACAAGGTGTGGATCTACTGTCCGATCCGTAGGAAGGGTCTGTCCCCGAAATTGCAGTCGCATTGGCGGGGCCCTGGTGAAGTGGTGGGCCGGCTGAGCGAGGTGGTCTATCGAGTGCGCATGCCCGGCCGAAGGAAACTGGTGGTGCTTCACCGGGACCGTCTAGCTCCTTACCGGCCGCTGTTGGATGGTGTTGAGGAGGGGATGGGCGTCGGCGAGGATCAGCCCGCTTTACGTGCGCCCACCCCTCCTCCACCAGGAAACCCAGCGACAGCTGAGGGCCCTTCTCGCCCACGGAGAACTCCTGCCCGTTTCCGGGACGGTGTTGAGGAGGGGTTGGGCGTCGGCGAGGATCAGCCCGCTTTACGTGCGCCCACCCCTCCTCCACCGGAAAACCCAGCGGCAGCTGAGGGCCCGAATCGCCCTTTTCGCCAACGGAGGACTCCTGCCCGGTTCCGGGACTTTGTACGTGAGTGCGGACAGTTAAAGGGGTCGCAAGGGACTGCTGACCCCTTAGGTGGGGGCAGTGTGGCGATCCGGGGCGATTGCGAGTAACGGGGATCGTTGTGCATGTCAACTGTTGTGTTCAAATGTAATGACGTGTGCAGTAGCAAGTGGCAGTTGACCTCTGAATGACCAGCAGGTGTTCAACCAGGTCCGCGCTAGAGACCGTTTGTTGATTGACGTATGACAGAGTGAATTACGTGTGATTGGTTGGGGTGAGCTGCAGGGCACCTATCAAGGGCCGCCTTTGTTAAGCAGGTTTATTTGCATAGAGGGGCTATAAAGCTGGCTACGATCCAGCAAGCGATGTCTATTCTAACTGTTAACTGGAGAAGAAGGAACTAAGAGATTGTGCTCTTACTCAATAAACTATTTCCAACAAGAATACCTGACTCCGACTCCATGGCTCGCCACAATATTCTAATTTTTTGAGCTGCACCTGTTTTTAAGAATTCATAGTGGCACTCCACCAGCCATTAAAAGACCAGGTGTCATGTTAGTAGTAGTAGATGAGATCCGATCAACTGGCGCGACTTCCGATCAACTGGCAAGTTTTCCTCAGATTAAAAGTAGTTCTGTGTCTGCATTTAGAGAACACAGCCGCAGTCTGCGCCCTCGATCAAAGATTTTAGATATACACAAGAGAAAGTGATCAGGCATGAGCAGTAGTGTTTTCAGTTAGTTTAGCAACTAAAGTTACATAACATATGAGTGGCGCGCATCTGTTGTAAAAAAAAGTTGTTTTTCCTTGGATAGTCAAAATCATAACGGGTTGTAAGTAGTAGTAGCCTACTTGTTCTGACAAACTTGCCATATATAATCTAAAAAAAAAAAAGGGAGACTTTTGATTTCATCTGTCAGATAATGACCCGTTTAGCTAACTGTTTTGTAAAAACTCCATTGAACGCCAGTCATTCAATGAGCGCCTGTAAGTTCCAAGTGCGAACGTTCCAGCCCCTGAAGTTGGACCTCTTGCTCCGCCAACCCTCTTTGCCTCGATGTTTTGACTCCAAAGACGCAGCTGCACGTCTGTTGAGCGTATCAATTATATATACAAAATGCTATACAAAACTAATTGAAAATGAATAAATAATAATGATAATAAAATAAATTTACTAAATAATTAAAAATAATAATAAATGCATTTATAGAAGGTTAAAATGATCATCATTGCTTAAAATAATTGGGATCAACTCCGTTTATGTGCTCACTTGCCACCGCAATACCAAACATGAGCTCAGAAAAGTACTAAGGTGCCTGCCACCGTTTGCAATCGTTCTTTGCTCGCTGCTCATATTACGGTTAGCAGCCTTACTCAAGGCTATTGCATGCATGTACATTACATTTTCTAACTGCGCTAAAGCTAAAAGCAGCATTTGTGTGCACTCTGCAGCTAAAGCTTATAAGCAGCACTAGTGTGTGTGTGTGTGTGTGTGTGTGTGTGTGTGTGTGTGTGTGTGTGTGTGTGCCATTTTGAGCTAAATGAAATCTGCTGCTAAAGCTAATAAGTGTCATTAGTTAGTGTGCGCTATCTGGAGCTAAAGTTAAAAGTAGCATTGGTGTGTGCGCTTCTAACTGATTTAATTTTAAAGGTTGCCTACATGACAGGTCTTGACAATATGGCTAATCTAATCACAACAATGTGACCACACACTCAGGGACCACTCCAGCGCTGTTATACCTGTGTAGTGTTACCATATGCATCCAAATAAAAAATAAAAAAGGTTAAAGTACTAAGGCTGCATGGTCCTATTCCTCTTACTATATAATATTTAATATTTTTATCGCTAACCTTAGCTATCACCATTGTGCTAACTTTTGTGAATAGCTACCTAGCTAACGTTGTCATTAAATTTATTTTACCCTCTGACCTGTTACATTCTCGGAGAGATGTTAGGGAAATCTGTTACACTCAGCCAATGGCGATGATAACTTTGGGACTAAACCGGCCACTTTTTTAGTTAATAATGTTAAGCTAACTTAGATATCCAGTGAGCACAAGTGGCTTACACTAGGCCTACTAGTTGACTATTTCCCCTTCTTCTGTAAGAAGACACACTTCAAGAAGGCATACTTCAGCTTATACTAAAATAAATAAACAATAATAATAAAAAAATACTTTGGTTTATAGCCTACTTATAGGTCACCATTTGTATTAGGCTAACGTTAACAGCTAGTAGTCCTAGTAAGCCACTTATATCTAAGTTAGATATGACTGTTATGATTTTAAAAGCTCCGCGCTATGATGCAGCTTTGGCAAAAACCGGTCTGCAGCAACAGCATAGTATTTTTATTTTCTTTCTTTTTCGTTTTCAAAAAGGGTAGGCTATTTCTCAATATAATTGCTGACTTGCTGCGAAAGTGCCGCCGTGGTAACAGATTTCCCTGACATCCGTCTGAGAGTGTAAACAAGTATCTAACGTCCATGGTAAGAAGAAATTTTATGACAACATTAGCTAGCTACTATAACGTTAGCTAACGTAGTTAAATGTGCAGCACCTATGGGCACTAAATGGAGGGGATGTTAGGGGGAAAAATTCCAAAAAGAGGGCCCAAGAATGGGTAAGGGCAATTCCACAAGTCTCCTGTCGGCGCTGCTGCACGGTCAAAAATTCCAAAAAGAGGGCCCAAGAATGGGTAAGGGCAATTCCACAAGTCTCCTGTCGGCGCTGCTGCACGGTCAGACGAGCTGCTAATAATACACTTGGCATAGGCTCACTAGGCTGCTGGTCCCATTGTTAGAAAGAATGCTGAACTTCCTCATTGTGATGTCGTCATTGTCCAGTCGTTCATTTACTGGACATAGCAACTCCTCCAGGGGGATCCCAAGGCAATCCCAAGGAAATCCCAGGCCAGTTGGGAGATATAATCCCTCCAGCGAGTCCTGGGTCTACCCCGGGGTCTCCTCCCAGCTGGACATGCCTGGTAAACCTCCATAGGAAGACGCCCAGGGGACATCCTTACCAGAAGTCTGAACCACCTCAACTGACTCCTCTCAATGCGGAGGAGCAGCGGCTCTACTCCGAGATTCTCCAGGATGACTGAGCTCCTCACCCTGACCAGGAGAGTAAGCCCTGCCACCCTACAGAGAGACCCCATTTTGGCCGCTTGTATTCGCGATCTCACACTTTCGGTCACTACCCAAAGCTTGTGACCATAGGTGAGAGTAGGCACAAAGATTGAACGGTAAATCGAGAGCTTTGCTTTTTGGCTCAGCTCCTTCTTCACCACCACTATCTGAAACAACTCCCACAATACTGCCGCCGCAGCACCTAAATGGCGGTCAATTTCCTGTTCCCTTTTACCCCCACTTGTGAATAAGACCCCAAAATACTTGAACACCTCCACCAGGGGCAGTTGTTCCCCCCTCACCTGAAGAGGACAAACCACAATTTTCTGGGAGAGAACCATAGCTACAGACTTAGAGGTGCTGATCCTCATCCCAACCGCGTCACACTCGGCTGCAAACCATTCTAGTGCGCATCGGAAGTCACAGTGCGATGAGGCCAAAAGGACGACATCATCCGCACATAGCAGACCCTTAGGTCCCCAAACCGGACACACTCTAGACTTCGGCTATGCCTTCAAATTCTGTCCACGAAAACCACGAACAGGAGTGGAGCTAAGGCGCATCCTTGTCGGAGTCACCCACGTTGAATGAGCTTGACTTAATGGCAAGAATGTGAACATAGCTCTCGCTCCGAGTGTACAAGGATCGAATGGCTCGCAGTAGCGACCCTGGTACCCTATACTTCCGCAGCACCTCCCACCAGATACCTCGGGGAACACAGTCTTAGGCCTTCTCCAAATCCACAAAACACATGTAGATCACTATGTAGATGAGCAAACTCCCATGCCCCCTGAAATATCCGCGAGAGGGTAAAAAGCTGGTCCACTGTTCCACGGCCAGGATGGAACCCGCATTTCTCCTCCTGAATTTGAGGTTTTCCAGCACCTTGGCATGTGCTTTCCCAGGGAGACTGAGGAGTGTAATTCCCCAATAGTTGGAAGATATCCTCCGCTCCCCCTTTTTAAAAATTGAAGCCACCACCCCGGTCTGCCGCTCCAAAGGTACTGTTCCCGACCTCCACATGACATTGAAGATTCATGTCAGCCACGACACCCCTACAACATCCAGAGCCTTCAACATTTCCAGACGGATCTTATCCACCCCTGGTGCTCTGCCACTGCAGAGCTGTCCAACTACCTCAGTGACTTCTGCCACAGAGATGGGTTCTGATCTCCCAGAATGATCCCGCTCTGCCTCCTGAAAGGAGGAGTTCAGGGGTCTTTCGAATTCAGGAGTTCCTCAAAGTGCTCCTTTCACCTTCCGACAATATCCCCAGTTGAGGTCAGAGTTTCACCGCCCTTGCTAAGAACAGCCTTTGCGATGTCACGCTTCCCCCTCCTGAGGTACCGGATGGTTAACAGAAGCACCTTGGGGCTAAACAAAAGTCCTTCCCCAGGGACTCTCCGAACTCCTCCCATGTCTCGGCTTTTGCTTCAGCGACTGCAGCAGCTACAGCCTTCTTAGCCTGCCGGTACCTGTCTGCTGAATCAGAAGTCCTCTGCACCAACCAGGTTTGAAAGGCCTCCTTCTTCAGCTTGACGGCCTTCCTCACCGCTGGTGTCCACTAACAGGTCCTTGGGTTGCCGCTAGGACATGCACCGACTAGCTTGCGACCACAGCTCCCAGCAGCCGCTTCCACAATAGAGGTTTTTAACAGGACCCATTCAGACTCCATGTCCCCAAACTCCTCCGAGACACAGGTGAAGCTCTTTCGGAGGTGAGAGTTGAAATCATTCTGGATAGGTTTCTCTGCCAGGTGTTCCCAACAGACCCGGTCTGTCTGGCAGCTTCCCCCGCCATCTCATCCAACTCACCACCAGATGGTGATCAGTTGACAGCTCAGCTCCTCTTCACCCGAGTGTCCAGAACATATGGCCGCATACACAACTACAAAGTCGATCATCGACCTTTGGCCTAAGGTGCTCCAGTACAATGTACACTTATGAACATTCTTATGTTCGAACATGGTGTTGTTATGGATGGGAACATTTATTTTTTAACTACAGAAAAATACCATTCCAGGGCAAAATAATACATACTGTAGAGTACAGGTAAAAGTGATGTTTTATTGAGGTACAAGAGTGAATGATTAGGCTACATATTTATGTGTGTGTAACAGTGTGATATCAATGTTTTTATCTTAAACCATCACAAGGGGAACAATGTATATGCTTTATAATGGACAAAACTAATTTTATTCATTTTATGACATGTATTGAACATGTATTGGATAGGGTTTTGGACCCATATATATCTACCACCCTATACTGATGAAAAGATAGTCATTCCCACTTGAAAATGATTGTTTTCGGATCCAATACATTTTATTTGTAGTTAAATATATCATTATTTTATGATTTAGAGCAATGCACAATTTAGCCATTTGGATAGATTTGGAAACACTAATGGACAACAGAGTACACTGCCTATATTTTGCATCATAGATCTTTCATAGTTCTGCATATCATCCTCAGATGTTGCACACTTGTTGAGTTTTTTATCCAAAACATTTATTGATTTACCTGTTTCACATATGTAGCTCTGTATTTCATTGCAAACAAAATTTTTATTTTATTTATTAATTTATTTATTTAGCCATTTTTCTTTGCAGTTGTGGCACTTTATTTTGACTTAAATTATGAAAATAAACAAATCTCGTATACTCACATCTGGGGCCCTATCTTAAACCCGTTCCTTATAACGCCTAGCCCTCACGTCGTTTAAATACCATGTATTCGTTGCAAGTGAACTGGGCATGTTGGTCTTAAAAAGGAGTGGCCAGGATTATTTTTGGCATATTGCCATCTTGAGCCAGTAGAAAGCGCTTGCACTAAAACCACCACAAACCTGGTCTAAAGTCATGTTGCAGTTGTTTACATAGGTGTGTGCACAACGCGCGTACACCCTCCTGTCTGTTACACACAAGGGTGCGCACAAGCATGACTAAAATATCAAGATTACAATGTGAAATATTATTATTGTGTAGGCCAGGGGTGGCCAATTCCAGGCCTCGCGGGCCGGTGTGTATGCAGGTTTTTACTGCCACCAGTTACCACGGTTCAATCAGCTAATTAGTCATACACACAATCACCGATTCACTTGTAAATTACAGAACGATAAAATGCTACAATACACGCATTGACGCATACCGGCACAAGAACATTCATCAGCTGCTTTTCATATCGCGGATATGTAGATTAAAATATCAGATCGTGTAAACGATTGGGCTAATTAAATAATTGTTAACTGGCGGCAGCAAAAACCTGCATACACACCGGCCCGCGAGGCCTGGAATTGGCCACCCCTGGTGTAGGCTATATCAAATAAATGCATAATAATAAAAGGATCCATAGGTCAAAAACCACATACCTCAGCGAAGGAGAATGCCACATTAAGTTTATTTCAGCCCACTCTATCAACATCCAGGCGATGTGCTATGGTACATGTAAGGTTACATGTATAGACTATTCGCAATTATCCAGGATCAAGCTATATTTGCCAATAGTTCCTGTAGCCTAATCTTCCGGGGGGACAATCTTCTGTTACGGGAAAATGGCTATCTATTGAACACCTATATCAAGCCTAATGCGTTAATTGTCATCTACACTTAATGCGTGAATTGACATTCAATGGAAAACTTGCGCACTGCAATAAACGGACATTTCAGTTCTGAAAATGTGCGTCAAATGTCATTACAATACAGCTCTCTAGGCCTACAGCCTGTAAGCAAATAGAATGGTTTTGACTGAAAAAAGTTCAAAACCTTGTCCAGTGAATATTGCATTTATTGTTTTTCAAATAGCCTAAGCTACAGCGGATTCGCTGTGAATAAGGTTATTTCGATAGCCTACGGTTAAAAAATGGAAATAAATGTCACCATGTTAACTGAATTTGAACCTTATTCTTTGTCCTTCATATTTAAAAAATTAGTGACAAGGTTTCCATACTCTCAGCTTATTAAAGCCTCGCTGATTTCACCTCTTATTCCATAATTGAACAAAACGATTTAAAAAAGAAAAGTGTCTAATTAGAAATGAAAACAAATTTGCAGCACGTTACACAATTAATTCACAATTAATTTTAATGCCATTCTCTGCATGTGCGCTTTAACTTCATGCAGGAACAGGCCTGTTTCCCCTGCTGTAAATTGCACTTTTCACGGTCTTCCTGGGAAAGTGGATTGTTTTAAAGCATTACGCTACCAGTAAAACAGGTTGGTCACATTTACATAAGCAGGACATTATAAAACAAGGCAAACTATGCATGAACCTATGTGTTCCCAATCTGACAGCTTTAGTGTATTTACTAGTGTCATCATTAAGGAAAAATAATGGTTTATTTTATTAATCTACAGGTGCAGCTAAAAAAATTAGAATATCGTGAAAAAGTTGAAAAAATTTTGTCACTCATTTCAGAAAGTGAAACTCATATATTATATAGATTCATTACACATAGAGTGAAATATTTCAAGCCTTTATTTCTTGTAATTTTGATGATTATGGCTTACAGCTAATGAAAACCCAAATTCAGTGTCTCAGAAAATTAGAATATTGTGAAAAAGTTCAATATTTAAAACTCATGGTGTCACACTAATCAGCTAATTAACTCAAAACAAGATCCTGAGCCTTTAAATGGTCTCTCAGTCTGGTTCAGTAGGCTACACGATCATGGGGATGACTGCTGACTTGACAGATGTCCAGAAGACAGTCATTGACACCCTCCACAAGGAGGGTAAGCCACAAAAGGTCATTGCTAAAGAAGCTGGTTGTTCACAGTGCTGTATCCAAGCATATTCATAGAAAGTTGAGTGGAAGGAAAAAGTGTGGTAGGAAAAGGTGCACAAGCAACAGGGATAACCGCAGCCTTGAGAGGATTGTCAAGCAAAATCCATTCAAGAATTTGGAGGAGCTTCACAAGGAGTGGACTGAGGCTGGAGTCAGTGCATCAAGAGCCACCACGCACAGACGAATCCAGGACATGGGCTACAAATGTCGCATTCCTCGTGTCAAGCCACTCCTGAACCAGAGACAACGTCAGAAGCGTCTTACCTGGGCTAAGGAGAAAAATAACTGGACTGTTGCTCAGTGGTCCAAAGTTTTCTTTTCAGATGAAAGTAAATTTTGCATTTCATTTGGAAATCAAGGTCCCAGAGTCTGGAGGAAGAGTGGAGATGCACAGAATCCACATTGCTTGAAGTCCAGTGTGAAGTTTCCACAGTCAGTGATGATTTGGGGTGCCATGTCATCTGCTGGTGTTGGTCCACTGTGTTTTCTGAAGTCCACAGTCAACGCAGCCATCTACCAGGAAATTTTAGAGCACTTCATGCTTCCTTCTGCTGACAAGCTTTATGGAGATGCTGATTTCATTTTCCAGCAGGACTTGGCACCTGCCCACACTGCCAAAAGTACCAAAAGTTGGTTCAATGACCATGGTATTACTGTGCTTAATTGGCCAGCAAACTCGCCTGACTTGAACCCCATAGAGAATCTATGGGGTATTGTCAAGAGGAAGATGAGAGACACCAGACCCAACAATGCAGACGACCTGAAGGCTGCTATCAAAGCAACCTGGGCTTCCATTACACCTCAGCAGTGCCACAGGCTGATCGCCTCCATGCCACGCCGCATTGATGCAGTAATTCATGCAAAAGGAGCCCCAACCAAGTATTGAGTGCATAGAAATGAACATTATTTTCAGAAGGCTGACATTTCTGTTTAAAATATCCTTTTTTATTGATCTTATGTAATATTCTAATTTTCTGAGACACTGAATTTGGGTTTTCATTAGCTGTAAGCCATAATAATCAAAATTACAAGGAATAAAGGCTTGAAATATTTCACTCTATGTGTAATGAATCTATATAATATATGAGTTTCACTCATATATGAGTTTCATATGAGTGACAAAAAATATTTTCACGATATTCACATTTTTTTAGCTGCACCTGTATATTAGAATGTAAGTAGTGATCTTCGGAATGAGAACAGCCTCATGGAATTGATGTTTGACAAGGTTTCATTGCATAATCAAACGAAATTCGTTAAAAAAAGCAGGCTAATTTGGCATTTTCTAAGGTGAGACGGAAGTCATTGATAGCTTATTCTCAGCTGTTGCCGTTGCTTTTAACGAAATTTAACCGCATATATTTTGTAAAATAACAGCACTGTCGAGAATTACCTGGAACTCATAATGGTTAGTCCGAATAATATTGCTAATACTATTGATCCATATAGTCTAGTCCTTGATCGCATTAAACACACACGAGCATGTCTGTTTCGCCATCATATAAGCAATCTGCCAAGGTGGAAAAGCAAGCTTTTAAAGGGAATGGAATATGACATTTTGATTGGTTTATTGCATGTCACGCCCAAGCCACACCTATAATTAATGAAGATTAACTTCCAAGTTTTTCTGAATTAAAACACAAGCGTTTTGTGATTTTATGATTTGAATGGTTGATTAAGCTACACCACCATTTTAATCGGTAAAATTACTTTTTATTACTGAGACAGGAAAATTACAGACTGTCAGCTCACCTTATCAACAGTGCGCCCAGTGGTGGAGCGCATTCCCATGCAGATGGCCCTTCGCTTGTTGCACGTGGAATTTGGAGAAGGCATTAATTAATTAATTATTTATTTATTTGATAATTAATAACACATAAATACTGCTCAACAGTCATTACATACATTAAAAAACTATCGAGGATATAAACACAATTGTGCCACCATTGTGGTCCTCTACACTCAACAAAAAAGACAAGATACAAGCATGCGGTATGACAGTACAAGCAACGTAAGTTATGCAATGCATACATACAAACAAAGCAGCAGACAGCAGGATTATGCTAAATGCTCTCTTATTTGTTTAATTAATGTACAAAAATGTACAAATACAAACTAAAAATGTATAAATGTACATAATATTAAGCAGCCATCTTTTCAATGCCACTTGCTGCTGCTGTATACTGAAATGTGTTTTTGCCCATCAAACTCTTAAATCGAAATAATATAAAATCTGTTGAACTGCCTCTTGTAAAATAATTATGAGCACTTCTGATCAATAGGAAGTCGTTTTGTAAATACTTTGGCACTGTGTTTTTAGTTATTTTATAGGTGAGCATCATCATAATATAGGTGACCCGTTTTTCAACTGTCACCCATTTAAGCTTCCTAAAATGGGTAGCTTCCAGATGTGTGTGATGATGAAGTTTTAATATAACTCTTATCAGCTTGTTTTGTGCCTTTTGGAATTTATTTTTCAGAAGTTGTGATTATCCAGTATACCAGGAGGTGGCAGCATAGTCAAAAGGGCTTTGAAGCAATGCTCCAGCTAATGTTTGTAAAGTTGAATACTTTTTAGAAAAGTAGAATATTTTGTCTTTTGATTGATCTTGTTGAATGCTTTTAAAGCCATATTTTCCCATCTAATTCACACCCCAGATAATTTACACTATTCTGAGGAAATGATTGTTTCTCCAACCACTACCTCAAATTCTGGTGACTTACCTAATTTAATTCTAGAACCAAAAAGAATGGCTTCAGGCTTCCCAAGGTGGATGGATAATTTGTTGTCCGATAAGCCATTTACTAACACTTTGGAGCTCATTACTGAGTTTACTGTTTTGTCTTTGTGGGACATAAGGAGAGCAGAGTCGTCGGCGTATAAAAAAGGTCACAAGAACAAGCTGATTTTAGATTGTTAATATATAATAAAAAGAAGAGAGGACCAAGAACACTTCCTTGCGGTATTCCACACCCTATGACCCTGGGTACCGACAGTGTCCCGTTTGCATCCACCACTTGGGTACGATTTGTTAGATATGACTGCACCCAATATGGCCAATTCACTGAAACCCATGGCCTTTAACTTACATAATAAAATCCCATGATCCACAGTATCGAATGCCTTCTGTAAATCCAGAAAGACCATACCACAGAACCTTCCTCCATCCACCTCTTTCCTGATAAGGTCTGTTAGATACAGCAAGCATGAATCCGTGGAGTGGGATTTTCTAAAACCTGATTGCAGATCATACAGTAGACTATTATTTGTAATGTATTAATTGATCTGATTGTGTATAATTTTTTCCATTAGCTTTGACAGGACACCTAAAATTGAAATGGGTCTAAAATGACGTGGATCATGTTTTTTTCCTTTTTTATGTATTGGAATTACTCTTGTCATCTTTAACTCACCAGGGACTTCTCACAGCTCGTTTCGCTTTCCACTCGCATACACAGCAATGCGATCATTTTGAGAAGGCAATATGACCAGAGACCATTTGCCTACTTTTTAGCTATATTTTCCCAGAAGAAAAAAAGGTGAATCTATAAGAGATACGAGAACAGCTGTATCACCTGTCAGTGTGCTTGTAACGGATTGTTCTGTCTAGGCCTACTGTAGGCTATTGTTGTCTCAGAGCTTGTTTTTGCACAGAAAATGGGATGTAGGCTACCGTTTTATTTGACGCTTTGTCTCAGACATGAAGTATGTACGGTAAATTATGCAAAATAGTAATAGCCCAAATTGCTTCGGGGTCATTCCATATAAGATCAACAAATGCCCCACGCTTCGGTCTCGGATTTTGCTGAAATTTTTAATCAAAGGTCCTATAGCCATATTAAGGGACAGATCCAATGTTTGAGCGCTGTGGTCCAAGTAGTTTTTCAGATATGGTAATTTTACTTGGTACGTAATTTGCATGGTACGCGTCACATTTTGCCCGAAATTTGCAGCCGTCTTATTTTGGGCTATTTACAGTACCCCATATCTTTGCAAATACAGTACATAGAACAATACAATTTTCTGTGGTGATAAACAATGATGTATAGACCTGATATAAATAATCAAAATAGCAATGATAATAGAAATTGCCCAGATGCATTTGAAATGTCCCAAATATGTAATTTAATTCTGCGAGCAGCCATGTTTAAGGACTTAAATGAAATACTTGTACTTAATATAGCCCCCCAATTTTTTTTTACTTTTAAAGCTGGTCTGACTGGCTGTGTAATTCCTGCATATTAGAACTCTATGTTCACGAGCTATCACATGACACCCTCCTAAAGTCAGGAAAAATCATTGTGTAGCACATTTTCAACAAACCAAAACCTCATGTGGGCATATTACAAAAAACTTCAATATAGTTCCATTTTGCAGGTATCTCATGTAGTGTTAGTGTGCCAAATTTCATTTTCTTTATGAAATTCCTTCTCAATCATATACTACAGTTGTGTTAAAAAAAATAGCAGTACAACATCAGTAACCTGATGAACCACTGTTATTAGTAGTAGTGCTATTTCTGCATGGCAAATAATTTACTTATAGATGTAGTAGTGTAATAGAAAAACAACAAACCCAACTGTCATGACATGCACGCTGCTTGTTCTGAGTAATTGACTCATTCATTGAAAGGGGCGTGTTCAAAATAATAGCAGTGTGGAGTTTAATTAGAGAATTCATTCATTCTGTGAAAATTAACTGTGTCATTAATTGTCACAATAATAATAATCTGGATAAGAGCGTCTGCTAAATGCCTGTAATGTAATAAAACGTGACGTATTGTGTAGGCTACATACGGCAAAATTAAATATTGTTTTGAAAAAACGGGGGTAAACGTTAAGCATTTAAAGGGTAATCCACCAAAAACAACATTAACCTTTGTTACGTCCCTCTGTCTTCCATCAGAGGGACGTAACAACCTTATTTAACAGATCAAGGTGCAACTAATCTAAGGCCCTATCTTACACCCGGCGCTAAGCGGCGCTAACCGAAACGTAAGTGCCTTTGCTATCTTACACCCGGCGCAAGAGTCATTATAGCGCCTAGCACTCACGTCATTTAAATACCAGGTGAACTTGCGCCAATAGCAAAGTGAACTGGGCGGGTTGGTCTTAAAGCCCCATGGAACAAATATTTTTGATTGCCTTCAACCTTCGGGCGTTTCTCCCTTGTACCCTGACTCCTTCCCCCTGACCTTTCCACCCCTTCTCCCCAGACCTCCCCATTGCCCCTACCCCATCCCTTAACAGTACCCTGTGTGAAGAAGGCCAGACCGTTAAGCCGTATTAGTGGCAAGTTGGTGATGAGACAAATAAAAGAAAAAAAACACATACAGCCCTGCTATGATAGTACAATAATAATACACACCCAAAGTTTTATTTTTCCATAAAGTTCAATAGGAAAATTAAAATGAGGGGGAAAATGAGTCAGGAGAAACGACCCTTAAGCCCCTTCACGCAGATGGCAAATTTGGTCAATTCTCATCTATTTAGGGGGTGCTCTGTTTAAGGCTTTATAACTCCAGGTGTGAGCATCACATAAACTTGCTAAATGGCTTAAATGAAACAAGACAGGTGTACCATTTACAATACCAACTTAGATTTGTTTATTTTCATAATTTAAGTCAAAATAAATGTTTTTCTTTAGTTTGCAACAAAATACTGAGCGCTACATAAGTGAAACAGGTAAATATATACATTTCCTGGATCATAAACTTTATGTCAACAAGTGTACCACATCTGAGGATGATATGCAGAACTACTAAAGGCCTATGATGCAAAATATAGACAGGGTACCCTGTTGTCCATTCGTGTCCAAATCTATCAAAATGGCAAAATTGTGCACTGCTCTAAATAAAAAATAAATAATAATGATATATTTAACAACAAATCAACAGTTTTGGCTCATAAAACTCACTTTTGCATCATTTTCAAGTGGGAATTATAATATTTTCATCAGTATAGGGGTATCTATGGTCCAAAAACCCTATGCAAAACATGTCATAAAATGAATAAAATTAGTTTTGTCCATTATAAAGAATATACATTTGCTCCTTCTGATGGATTAAGATACAAAACATTGATATCACAGTGTACCATACACCTAAATATGTAGCCTAATCATTCACTCTTGTACCTCAATAAAACATCACTTTTCCCTGTACTCTACTGTATGTATACTTTTGCCCCGGGATTGGATTTTTAAAAATGTTCCTATTCATTATGACTGCAAGGAAAATCTTTACATTAATCTACCACATATCAACGCACAGTAAATTGGAATGAGCATTTGCCATGCCATAAGTGACAAGTATATACGCCATAGCCTATATTATGTACAATAACATGAAAATAAAATAATATTCCACCATCTGCAAAATGCTGCCAAATGTTCCATCTTCAATGAAAATCAGTAGCCTACATCAAAACTAAAATGAACAACTGCACTACAGTATGTGAAATGCACTCACAATGCGAAAATAACAATAGGCCTATCAATCATAGAGAGTGGAAAAACGAACGTACATATGCAGCCAGCGAGACCAACCGCATTTTAGACGCTAAAATGTTTACATATCGGGAAAGAGAATACTCCCCTCCCTAATGCGTTTTCTATAGAGCTTGCGTAATACGAGACCGTTAAAACGAAAACTGCCGTTACGCTGGGCTGTAGTAAATTGTTCAAAGCACCCAAGAAGACATGGCATATACCGCTGCTAAGGTTATAATGTACTCTATTGGATAAAAGAGCCGCTAATTAAACCAGAATGAACGAGCATTGGGGGGCTATTACGAGTCGACGTTTCAGATAGTGTAATAGCGGTATAAAGTGTTGTATATTTCTCAAACTGATTGTACCAGACAATAAATGACCACTGAATTTTGAAAAGAACATATCGATGTGTAAAACCAATGGTAGGATTGTATATTTATTTCATATTTAGTAGCATATATTGCTAGTAGAATACATGGTAGAATGAGAGAATACTTTCACATGTTTATTTTGCAATCGAGTGAGCAGGGCTTTTCACGGCTTTTCTGGCATACGATCAGGCTATTTATGAACTCAATCATAGACGCTATTGTCCACTATGTCACGTATGGGTAGGTATAGACTGGGTGGGGGGGGGGGGGGGGGGGTTGTTGTTAAATGGACTTGCTACGGGAAAATAGTGACACTTATGAGTGAAAATGAGTGAAACTCATCACAAATTGTCTACCAATGAAGTTAAAACACAGAGTTTGTGATTTCCACTAATAGTTTGGCTGCAGGAGCAACGAATTTCTCAGCTGAGCAAAATGATGGCGCCTGCGCCATTCTGACTAGGTATCTTCGCAAAGGGGTTAAATAGATCCATCCATATCTACTGCATATCTGGCAGCAGAGTGATGGTTTAAGATTGTTTGATACCTCAGACCCATGTACAGTGGTGTTCAAATAAATAGCAGTGCGTTAAAAAAGTGAATAAAGTGCAAATATTTTTTAATAGCTTTTAGTTCTATATTTCAAATGTAGTGGAAACATTACACATTCAATTACAAATCAAAGCATTAACTAATTGTATCAAGTCTGCATTATTCTTTTACAGGAAGCAAAAACAAGGAATATTAATCTGTTCAAAAAAATAGCAGTGTTCACATTTTTTTCTTCAAACTCAAACACTTATTGTATAAACTCAAGAAATTTTTCAAGATTTAACTTCACTTTAAATTACTGAACTAATATTTAGTTGCATAACGATTGTTTTTAATAACTGCTGCGCATCTGCGTTGCATCGAGTCAACCCACTTCTGGCACCTAGAAACAGGTATTTCAGCCCAGGATGAACAAACTATATTCCACAGTTCCTGTGAATTTTTGGGTTTTGCTTCAGAAACTGCATTTTTAATGTCACCCCACAAGTTTTCAATGGGGTTGAGGTCGGGGGATTGAGCTGGCCACTCCATTACCTCAATCCTTTCTGTCTGGAACCAAGATGTTGCCCGCTTACTCGTGGGTTTGGGGTCGTTGTCTTGTTGAAACACCCATTTCAGGGGCATTTCCTCTTCGGCATATGGCAACATAATCTCTTCAAGTATTTTGATGTATTCAAACTGATCCATGATCCCTGGTATACGATAAATAGGCCCAACACCGTAGTGTCCCCATACCATGATTTTTGCACCACCATGCTTCACTGTCTTCACAGTGTACTGTGGCTTGAATTCAGTACCCGGGGGTCATCATTTTATAGCTTAGCTTCGATAAAACGTCTTCTGACTGTAACAGCACTTACAGATAATTTTAGATCATCTTTGATCGTTCTGGAGGTGATGATTGGCTGAATATTTGCCATTCTGACTATTCTTCGACCCGTTTTAACAGTAGTTGCTCGTTTTCTTCCGCGTGTTTCGGGTTTTTGTTGCCATTTTATAGCATTTGAGATCTTTTTAGCTGAGCGTCCTATAATTTGCTGCACTTCTTTATACATTTTCCCCTCTCCAATCAACTTTTTAATAAAATTACGTTGTTCCTCCGAACAATGTTTGGAACGGCCCATTTTACTTAGCAATTCAGAAGGAAATATATTTTATAACAATGTGTGAAACATTTGCTTCCCTTCTTCCTTAATAAAGGACCATTAATGACACCTGTTTTTTCACAGAATTAATTAATTTTCTAATTAAACTCCACTGCTATTATTTTGAACACGCCCCTTTCAATGAATGAGTCAATTACTCAGAACAAGCAGCATGCATGCCATGACAGTTGGGTCTGTCGTTTTTCTATTACACTACTACATCTACAAGTAAATTATTTGCCAGAAATATCACTACTACTAATAACAGTGGTTCATCAGGTTACTGATGTTGTACTTCTATTTTTTTAACATAACTGTACGATTACAGAAGCAAAGTTAATGGCATTAAACAAAAGTCCAAATCCGCGTTTTTTAATATGTTTGCCATCTAATAGTTAAGACCTCAGCTTTTTGGCATTTCGAAAATTGCAATGTTTTAAACATAGCCTATTACTAGATTTTGTCGTAGATGGAAGGCTTCCGTTTTGAGCCCGAATACACGGCCGGATCCTGCGCTTAACGCGCTGCCAATTAGAACTGCTTCAACATGAAACTTCCCGGGAATAAACATTTCCATTTCAGTTGGAATTGCGGTAATTACCACATTACCATGTTAGAGGACAGGGATGAGAAATTAATAAGTGTTCGAATTTGTTGTGTTTGAACTAGTATGTGCAGGACGAGCAGTAAATTTCCCAGTCCCTCCGCTTCGCTGCGGTCGTAACATTATTCAGTGTGACTGGCATTGTCTGACACCATCCATAAACTATAAGCGCTATTGAAGTGCAGAGTAAAGAAAGTACCTGGTATATGCACAGAAGTTTGGGGCTATAGTATATCTCTGCTCTCACTACAGGTAGAAAGTTGCCGAGAGCTCATTTTAGTCAGGAGGAGAGCTCCAAATCAAACATAATTTTTCGGTGGAATTACCCTTTCAGGTTGTTTCCCATGCAATAACAAACCAAATGAATGATATGGGAAACAAAAACCTCAGAAATATTATGCTTACGTGCTTAACTATAAGATTTTTTAAATGTTTTTTTTGCCTATGGCTGAATGTTTTTAGGGCACCACCTAGTAAAAAAATAAACCCGGCGCCTTTGCTAGACGTAGCCTAGAAACGGCATCATACTCATTTCAAAAACGGTAAACATCAACGGGCCGCCCCAGGCACTGCGCGCAATGGATTATTATGGTTCTATTTCCAAAGTAGTAGCCTAGGCTAGACTACAGACAAACTGAACACAATTTAGCCATGTATTGTTAATGTTTGTAGTCATATATAAGCTGGAAAATGTGAAAACTTATTTTGGGGTGTCTGCACATGCTGTCAAAAAAAAACTCCAAAAATGCACATCGGCCATCGGCACAACCCTACTTCATTCTGTACCTTAATGGGCAACTGCTTGATGAAGCCATTGCTGGTCTGTGCCCTTGTAGGCTTCCCACTACTCTGGACCAAATCCTGTCTGTACACCTTATCTTTCTCCTGGCTCCAGTTCTTCTCTGCAGGGGAAAAATACATCAAGTCCACTGTATGTTTTTGTCCTCATTTCGGGAATATTACACGCATCATATTCTACGATGTGTTTCTGCAGGTACAGATGATGTTTCCTACAATCTAGAATTTTTTTTAAAGTAGCGGATAACGGTGGTATGGTTTTTGGATGGCAGATAAAATGGCAATAGAATCCACTCGATTTCAATCGTTTTCTGCAATCTGCACAAACCGGGTCTGCACTGCGCAGGCCCCCCAGAAATCAGTGGTAAAAAAAAAAATATTTTGCAGTGGATTTTTAAATTGTGCTATATGCTGCAACCATTTTAAAAAATCATGTTAAAGTTGCCTTAAAACTCACTCAGTGCCAGAGGCGCTTTAAAGCGCCCCAACTACGAGTAGGGTATAGCTGCAGCCTGCAGACTCCAAGAAACGCCCTCCAAGAAACGCCCCCAACCAACTACGGTGGCCTTGGGGGATCCTGTTGGCTCGCTGCTGTTAATCCGCAGCAAAATTATGCACGCTAATATAAATGGGAAAGTATTTAAATGTATGTAAACCAGCTAAACAGTCCGTTCTATCCATATCCATTCTATCCATTGTTACCACTCATATTTCTGTCATGAGCCAAATTAATTACGTTAGAGTGCTATATATTTTTACAATATAAGCTAGTGAAAATTAACATGGACGGGGAGTCTATTGAAGAAGTCAGTAGTTTGTATTGAAATGGTCTGTTATAGCTCGCTAAAAGTATGGATTATGGCGAACCGTTCATAGCCTGCCCCCAGCCGGCTGATATTTGTGGAGAGGTGAAGTGCCAGAATAGATAAACTTTCAGAATTACTCGATTGCTTTCGGCCGCTTAAGCGGCCCACAGCGTTCACTTTTTTCAATGGAATAATATGGTGCTGTGTCTGAAGATATTCATATCGAAAGCAATTTACTACATTGTTATTTCGTTGTATTGAAGACAAAAGTAGAATACTTTAGGAATATTTTATGAATGAAACTAATTCGTTAATGCAATTTAGAACTGTTCAATGAACCCATGTGTAACCTAATTGTAATTTTGAATTGTTATTTTGTATTTCTGAATCATTATTGTTTAATCATTCGGCAGGTTATCATTCGAGCAAGCTTGTTACCACCAGCTGTGCCAGCCGTTTCATTTTGTTCATTATTAAACCCTCCAGAATAAAACAGAACACTCTGAGATTCGTTAATGCAACAGTAGCATTTTAATGGGCTGTATTGGCCTATTGAAATAGGAAAACGACTTCCAGCATAATACATTTTATAGCCTTTTCTCTCAATTAAAAACTTTTTAAAAAAGTAATAATAAAAAAATGCACATATTGACAGACATGATTGTTCATGTCAATTTGTTGGCCTAACTAATGGGCAGGTTGGAGTTACATATACAGCTCTGGAAAAAAATTAAGAGACCACTGCAAAATTATCAGTTGTCTCGTTATTTCGGTTCCGTACTCTAGCACTTTGGGTTTGAAAGGATACAATGACAATGAGGTTGAAGTGCAGACTGTCAGCTTTAATTTGAGGGTATTTCCATCCATATCGGATGAACGGTTTATAAATTATAAAACCTTTTCTAGGTGGCATCCTATGACAGTGCCATGTTTAAAGTCACTAAGCTCTTCAGTATGACCCATTCTAATGCCAATGTTTATCTATGGAGATTTCATGGCTATGTGCTTGATTTTATGTACCTCTTAGCAGTGGGGGAGGCTGAAACACCTGAACTCAATACTTAGTAGGGGTGTCCACATACTTTTGGCCATATAGTATATACACTGCTTAAAGACATTAAGGGAACACTTAATCAACTCCTCGTTTAATATCTCCTCCACGCTCTTGAGACTGTGCTGGGAGACAATAGGTAACCTAATTCTCGGAGTTAATAGTAATAGTAAATCTCACTGTACTGTTTTAAAGCTGATCGTGAAAAACGAATAGCCAAACTAAAATGTTCCGTGAAACAAATATATATACATTTATTTCGTCCTAAAACCGTCATTAAATAACGTTATCTACACTGAGAAATTTGCAGAATGTATGTAGCTAACGTTAATCTAAAATGTAGGCTATTGCCTGGTGGATTATAAATTAATAATTTTAATTGAAAATCTTACTCTTAGTTTAACTAACCAGGAATGTCATTATTGTAGTGTAGTTGGCCTATATCACATCATGAAAAGTAATGCTATTTCTGATTATTTGCGCCATGCTTCTATCAATAATACAAATGGGCATTCTGATAAGGTCTGGGGTAATTTAGGGTACCCCTCTCCGCAGGGAAGAACAAGTTGTGATTGGCAGACGGTGTCTGACTGATAGCACAACATTCTTTAGTTTGACACATCACTTTAGTAGCTAGTTTCAGCACTGGATTAGACGTGTTTCTGAACAAACTTTGTATTTCATAATAATTGCAAGTATAAGTGGCATTGCTGAAAATTAACGAATAGGCTGGTAATGGCATACTTTACGTAGTCTAATGACCTCAGTCGACTGAGCCAGATTTCGCTCATTACGCCGCTTACAAAAATACACAATTCCACACAGATAGGCCTACAGCATGACATCATTTAACATTAAAGTTGCCCTGCATTGCTCTCTGACAATAAGCAGCTGAAGTAACTACGTCAGTTAGTTCCCTTCTGGAACTGAATGTGCTATACCTAGCTCGTTACATGGATGATCATTTGCTAGATAAACTAAAGAGAGTCAGCAAACTAACTTACGTCAACACACGTTAACACGTTGCTATGATAACGTAGGCTAAATTCCCTTTTTTTTTTTTTTTTTTGACGTTCAACTACGTTCACATAGCTAATTAGCTGAAGGGGCGTTTCTTGTAGTGAGGGGCGTTTCTTGGAGGGGCGTTTCTTGGAGTCTGCAGCTGCAGCTATGTAAACTTGCCAACTACGAATGTTCCAGAGTGTCGCGCCCTGAACTCGTATTTTACGTACTTTTTTTTTGCCAATTAAATAAGTTAAATACAACAAATACATGTTGTTACTGGGCAAATATTAGTCAGCAGTAATAGATGGACGATCTTATTGGTTAAAACAATTACTATGTAAAATTGGCGGTCTTTTTGTGCAGTTAGAAATACGAGTTGGCAACTTGAAAAAAAAAGTAGCGAGAGGCGAATCAGAATGGCGAACGGTGACGAGAGTGTATTTGTGTTTAACTGGAATAGCGATACTGGAGAGGAAGATGAGGAGCAGTGCTTGACATTAACGCTTGTCCGATTGTCAAAAAAGTGGTCTGACAAGCATAATACAGCTTAACTTGCCCGGACGGACAAGTAAAAAAAAACGAATAACGTTAAGTTAGTTTACGAGGTGAAACGAACAAGCTGCCGCGATTCGCCCGATATTGCAGACACATAAGTGAACTTAAAAGGTTAACAAACGTATGTGTGAAGTCTAAGTTAGCTAGCTAACGTTAATTGTCCTGGATGACATTCTGGCAGTTGACAAAAGTTGTGTAGGTAAATGCTAACGTTAGGTCGCCAATTATTATCGATCTGACTTTGTCACATCATTGCGTCATGTCTCTCAACGAGAGAGCACACGTTATATTAGTTAACGTTAACAAAATCATGAGGTTGGGGAATTGATCAGAGTCAGGAGTTATTTCACAAATAGGGGAGCATCTTTAGTTGTGCATTGACTAAAGACAAAAGGAAAACCTTAAGTGAAATATTTGGCATATTCTTTGCTAAATGCTTCTTTATTGGAAAGATGGCTGTTAAGCTCCAAAGTTGACCAAAAATGCAAGTAATAATAATGAAAAACAAGAATAACTTTATTTTTTATAGCTCTTTTTGAAACACTGGGTTATAAAGTGCTGTAGGCTACAAAATAAAATAACAAAAAACAACATGATAGAAATGAAATACAAGATAAACAAATGAAAATAGATTTAGGCCTAATGAAATAAATAAATATTATACAATGTAGTAAAATACAATTAACTGTAATAAAAGGCTAAATATATATAAAATAGCGTCCATTTATGGTCATTTATTTCCATTTTCTAAATTGAAAATAAATGTTTAATAAACTGATATTTGATCTCAGGTTTTAATTTTTCAAGTCACAGTTTTCCATCAACAGTCTTTGTTGTGAATCAGCTGGCCAGTAATATTATTTGAATTCATTTCTAGTGTTTGTCCTCTTGCAGGTGTAAGTCTTACAAAAATATTTATACTCATATCTGAAGTTAGAAACCATAAGAAGTGTTTAAAAATGTTTTATTGTAAATTTGCAGAGTCAAAAACTGAATTTGAGCATTTAGAATGTTGGGCAGCCATATTGGCTTGGCACTAAAGGGGCACAGTGTTCCAGAATTCCGTGGCACTGAGTGAGTTTTAAATGACCTTTGTTAATATGGCACAACTTTTAGCTTGTGTGGCATACGGTGAGTGAACACATCATGTAAAATAATATTCACACTCTTTCAACATCACCAGATTCATAATCCCACATAACAACACCAGTTTTGATTTACAACAATTTTTGGGTTGCCAGGCCGGCCTACAACAATGAAAGTAGTTAACTGAGTGACTGACTGAGTGAGTGAGTGAGTCCCCCTTGTTGGAAGTCGCGTGAATACCTAGCCAGTAAATGGAGGTAGTATACTAAGCTCACAGTGTTTTTTTGTGCGTAAGCACGGTTACCTAACAACCCACGCTACTTTTTTCATACCGGCACAGCTGATCAGCGGTTGGGTAAATAGACCGGTTTCTCAGCAACGTCACAGTTGAGCAACGCTGGGGCAGAATATTCCATATTGCAAAAAAAATCAACATCACCTTGTAATTGCGGAAGCTAAAATCCCTAAACAATGGTATAGGGGCGCAGCGCCACTATGACAACGCGCCACCGCCACCATGTGTTTATTTATTTATATTTTTTCCCCCACCATTCTTGCCACAACTGTGAATACGTACAAAGTGGAAAGACACGCACATCCAAATAAACTCAAAATAAAGGCGCTGAACTGAGTAAATAACATGTAAAGGAATAAAGTTAGCAAAACTGATTACTGCTCCCACGGTGTATATTTATGAACACTACACAATAAACTTACACTTTTAAAAAGGTCCACACTCTCTGCCACCCTCAGGTGCTCTGGTAGTTTGTTCCACAGGCTGGGGCCATAGTGGCTAAAGGCAGCTTCGCCATGAGTCTTAGACCGGACCCTAGGAATAGTCAAGAGACAACTACCAGAGGACCTGAGGGATCTAGCAGGTACATATCTTAAAACCATGTCAGACATGTATTCAGGAGCAAGACCATTAAGTGATTTGTAAACTAATAAAAGAACCTTAAAATCAATTCTAAAACTAACGGGTAACCAGTGCAGTGATTTTAAAACAGGTGTAATGTGTGCTCTCCCTCTGGTCCTAGTTAGCACACGAGCAGCTGAATTTTGTACTAGTTGCAAATGATTTATGGCTTTTTTTGGTAGACCAGAAAGGAGAGCATTACAATAATCTAACCTGCTACTAATAAAAGCGTGCACAAGTGTTTCAGTATTGGCACGGGAGAGAAACGGACGCACTCTTGCAATGTTTTTTAAATGATAAAAGGAGGATTTAATCACATTACGAATGTGGGCATCAAAAGCCAAATTGGAGTCTAGGATGACACCTAGGTTTTTAGCCTGGTGCCTGGGGCTGAGAGCCAATGACTGCAATTTAGAGGTCAGTTTCTCTCTCTGTGCCTCTGCTCCAATGATGAGTACCTCTGTTTTGTCCTGGTTAAGCTGCAGGAAGTTCTGAGCCATCCAAGTATTAATATCTAGAATACACTTATGGAGGGTGTCAATAGGGCTAGTGTCATCAGGAGACACAGCAATGTAAAGTTGAGTGTAATCTGCGTAACTGTGAAAATGAATGCCATGTCTCCTGATGACACTGCCAAGGGGGAGCATGTACAGATTGAAAAGGACTGGACCTAGGATGGAACCTTGTGGTACGCCAGAGTTAATGTAATACCACCATGCACTCTGCTCCTGCTGAATGACTGAAGCTAAGCAGGTGTGGGCTTGGTTAGTACTTGGATGGGAGACCTCCTGGGAAAACTAAGTTGCTGCTGGAAGTGGTGTTGGTGGGCCAGTAGGGGGCAGTCTTCCCTCTGGTCAAAATAAAAACCCCAATGCCCCAGTGCAGTGATGGGGACACTGTGCTGTAGGAGATGCCGTCTTTCGGATGAGACGTTAAACCGAGGTCCTGACTCACTGTGGTCATTAAAGATCCCATGACGCTTATCGCAAAGAGTAGGGGTTTCCCCGGTGTCCTGGCTAAACTCCCAACCCAGGCTCTTTCAATCTGCCACTGAATCATCCCCCAGTTTAATTGGCAAAAAAAAATTCTTCTCTCCCTCTCCACCTCAAGCTGATGTGTGGTGAGCATTCTGGCGCAAAATGGCTGCCGCTGCATCACCCAGGTGGGTGCTGCACATTGGTGGTGGTTGAGGCGAGTTTCCCCCTCATCATTGTAAGCGCTTTGAGTCACCAGTTGGTGAGAAAGGCGCTATATAAATGTAAGGCATTATTATTATTATTATTATTAATATTTCTTGGAACTATGTTCATTGAGGGCAACAAAGAATTCCCTGCCTGTGAGATAAGATGTAAGCCAGCTAAGTACAGTGTTAGAGAGGCTAACATATCTATGTAATCTGTCTATGAGGATACTGTCGTCGACTGTGTCAAAAGCAGCACTTAGGTCTAGGAGAACAAGGACGGTGACTTTTTTGTTGTCCAAGTTGATTCTGATGTCATTTACAACCTTTACCAGAGCCGTTTCTGTGCAGTGGTGGGCCCGAAAACCTGACTGAAATTGTTCAAAAATAGCGTTTGAGGCAAGAAAATCATTTAACTGATTTAAAACTAATTTCTCTAAGATTTTACTTAAAAAGGGAAGGTTAGAGATTGGTCTAAAATTACTAAGGATTGACGAGTCAAGGTTGTTTTTCTTCAGGAGGGGTTTCACCATGGCAGTCTTAAGTGTGGTTGGAAAGACACCTGTCTGTAAGGAATAGTTTACGATTGTTTCAACGTCATCTGATAAACAGCTAAAAATTGTTTTAAAAAAGTTGGTGGGGATAGGATCCAGAGTGCACGTGGAGGGCTTAAGCTGTGATACTATCTTCCTGAGCATTTCAGCGTCAACCAGGACAAAAGACTCTAGGCTTATCTCACCTAATGAGGTGGGTGATTCAAAGATGTCACTCCTTGGCTGAACAATACCAGACCTGATGGTGGTTATCTTATCCGTAAAGTATGCTGCAAACTCTTCACATCTGGTTGTGGAAAAAAGGTCACCAGAGTTTAAGGGGACAGGGTTAATCAGATGGTCAATTGTTGAGAAGAGGATTTTAGGATTGTTCTGATTATCACTGATTAGTTTGGAGAAATGGGCTTGTCTAGCTTTCTTAATTGCTCTGTTATACACACTAAGTTGCTCACGGAGAATGTCATAGTGGACATGTAATTTAGATTTTCTCCATTTCCTTTCTGCCATACGACAGTTTCTCTTTAACTTAGCAATTTCATCATTTTTCCAGGGGGCTCTCTGTTTGGGCTTTTTTTGTTTGACAGGGGCAACACTGTCAATAGTTCTCATGAATTTATTGTTTAAGTCATTTACTAAATCATCGCATGAAGATGGTAAAATAGCTCCCGGTGTGTTTTCTATGCAGGTTATAAAATTTGCAGCAACCTCAGGGGTAAGACACCGTTTTTTCACAAGACGTTCTTTGTTTTCCAGTGCTGTGGAGGCTATAGCTGAGAAGAATACACAAAAATGATCAGACATAGCCAGGTCAACAATGGAGGTTATATCAACAGTAAGTCCATGTGTTATCACCAAATCTAGGGTGTGGCCATGGCTATGTGGGTCCAGTGACATGCTGAGTAAAATCCATATAGTTCAGAATATTAAAAAATTCCACAGCTCTGGAATCTGACTCATTATCTATATGTAAATTAAAATCACCAATGATAATGCATTTACCATGGTTGCTGTGAATAATAGATAGGAGTTCGGCAAAATCTGCTAAAAAGAGGGGGCATTGCTTGGGAGGCCGGTATAGAGTTACTGCCAGCACGGGAGGCTGGCACCTAAGTATAATTGCATGATGCTCAAATGAAGAGAAGTCTCCCAAGGATATGTCCCTACCAGCGAGAGCAGCTGAGTATATAGTTGCGGTCCCACCACCCTTTTTCCCTTGTCTAATTGAGTGGGAGGAACTATAGTTTGGGGGAGAGGCCTCAATAAGAGCGGCAGGACCATCAGTGCTGAGCCAGGTTTCAGTTAAAAACATACAGTCCAGTTTGCGCTCAGAAATGAGGTCATTGACAAGAAATGTCTTATTAGAAAGTGAACGCACATTAAAAAGTGCCATACTCAGCTTCCCTTGGCTGTTGCTTTGAATTAGTTTACTTTTCACAGAGACTGATATTAAGTTTTCCTTATTGGATCTTAGAAATGGTCTATTTACAGTTTTGTCCGTATAACGGTAGGAGATGATAGTATCAATAGAATGCACAGTAGGAGACAGTAGTTCAGAGGAGTTATTTCCTTATCCCTTCCATTGAAGCATGTGTTCAGATGACACACTTTGATATATTCAGTGGCTTGCTAGTTTATTGGCTTGCAGCTGTTGTTCACCTGTTATAAATGTGGGTGAGCCTCAGGTTCTTAGAAAAACATTTCATACCAAGTAGCATTGTGAAAGTGGGAAATATGGCATCTAGTTATCTAGAATAGTTATTCTAAGCAAAGAGGGGCTTTCTCAGCGCCAAATTATGGCGAGACTTAAAATCTCTAAGGGGGCAGTGCATGGCACTCTAAAACGCTTTGCCGAAAATGTATCAGTTGTATCCAAAGCACAATCAGGAAGACCAAAAGTGACCACACCATCAGAAGACCAATACATAAAGCTTTGTTCACTGAGAGAGAGAACATCAACTGCATCACAGATACAGAATATGCTGAATAAAGAATGAAAGACTCCAATCAGTAAAAGTACTGTCAAAAGAAGGCTAGCTAGTACTGGTCTCAAAGGACGAGTAGGAGTCTCTAAACCACTTCTCAGGAGGGGAAACAAGGCCAAATGATTGCCATGGGCTAAGACATACCAGCATTTCACAGTGGATCACTGGAAAAAAGTCCTTTTTACTGATGAATCCAAGTTTGAGATTTATGGCAGTAACAGAAGGGTTTATGTAAGGAGACAAACTGGAGAGCAATTTATACCACAGTGAATCAAAACAACAGTGAAACATGGTGGTGGGACTATTCAAGTCTGGGACTGTTTTGCCTACTCTGGAGTTGGACACCTGCACCGAATCGACTAAACCCTGACAAAAGAAAAGTACTACTCCATTCTTCAGAGACATGCTATACCCTCTGGTTTGGAGCTTTGTGGAGAAGGATTCATACCGAAACAGGATAATGACCCAAAACACACCTCAAAGCTTTGTAAGAACGACTTGAAGACCAAAGAGGAGCAAGGATTGCTGACTGTCATGGACTTTCCTCCACAGTCACAACCCCATTGAACATTTATGGGGGCACTTGAAGACAGAGAAAGCCAAGCATTCAGTAACATCACAAGATACTCTTTGGAACATTGTCAAATCATTTTGGGATAACATGGATCATCAGGTTCTGCACAAACTTGTGGAGTCCATGCCAGCTTGGGTAGAAACTGTCATCAAAGCAAAAGCGGGACATACCAAATACTAACTTTTTTTTCATTCATGTGAAGTTTTCAAATATTCAACTTTTCATTCAAATTGTTATGCAGATAATACCATTTCTAATGAAAGAAATTGCATTAAATTAGAAAAGAATGCAAAATAGAAGCATTTTCACTTGTGGTCTCAGACTTTAGAACTCTACTGTATATACACTGCTCAAAGAAATTAAGGGAACACTTAATCAACACAGTATATATATGAATGAGTGACAACAGATGGACAGGAGAGGCAACAGCAAGACAACCCCCAAAAAGTAAATGGTTTTGCAGGTGGTGGCCACAGACCATTTCTCTCTCCTTATCCTTCCTGACTGATTTTTCTCTAGTTTTGCATTTTGCGAGTGCCCTTGTCACTACCGGTAGCATGAAGCGGTACCTGCAGCCCATTCAGGTTGCACAGGTAGTCCAGCTCCTCCAGGATGGCACATTCATACATGCCGTCGCAAGAAGGTTTGCTGTGTCTCCCAGCAGTCTCAAGAGTGTGGATGAGATACTGGGAGACGGGACATTACATGAGGAGAGCTGGACAGGGCCGTAGAAGGGCAACAACCCAGCGGCAGGACCGGTATCTGCTCCTTTGTGCGAGGAAGAACAGGAGGAGCACTGCCAGAGCCCTACAAAATGACCTCCAGCGGGCTACTCGTGTGCATGTTTCTGACCAAACTGTCAGAAACAGACTCCATGAGGGTGGCATGAGGGCCCGATGTCCTGTAGTGGGACCTGTGCTCACAGCCCAGCACCGTGC
The DNA here is from genome assembly GCA_022702515.1 of Ilyophis sp. 1 JC-2022. Taxonomy (NCBI): domain Eukaryota; kingdom Metazoa; phylum Chordata; class Actinopteri; order Anguilliformes; family Synaphobranchidae; genus Ilyophis; species Ilyophis sp. 1 JC-2022. Next base: position 70,227,480 of record CM040397.1, on the reverse strand, counting down.
AGCTCAATTGGCATTTGCCAGAGAACACCAGAATTGGCAGGTTTGCCATTAGGGCCCCGTTTTCTTCACAGATGAGAGCAGGTTCACACTGAGCACATGTGACAGACGTGAAAGAGTCTGGAGACGCCGTGGAGAACGTTATGCTGCCTGGAGAGGCATATTCTTGGAGGGCCGCACATACCTCCACGTGCTAGCCAACGGTACCCTGACTGCTGTTAGGTACCGGGATGAAATCCTCAGACCCATTGTCAGACCTTACGCTGGTGCAGTGGGCCCTGGGTTCCTCCTGGTGCAGGACAATGCCCGGCCTCATGTGGCCAGAGTGTGTAGACAGTTCCTGGATGACGAAGGCATTGACGCCATTGACTGGCCCTCACGTTCCCCAGACCTGAATCCAATTGAGCACGTCTGGAACGCTATGTACCGGTGCATCCGCCGCCGCCAAGTAGCGCCACAAACTGTCCAGGAGCTCACTGATGCCCTGATCCAGGTCTGGGAGGAGATCCCCCAGGACACCATCTGCCGTCTCATCAGGAGCATGCCCAGACGTTGTCGGGAGTGCATACACGCACGTGGGGCCCATACACACTAGACTGAGTTGTCGTGATGAAATTCACACAAGTTGGATCAGCCTGTGATCTCAATTTTTCACTTTGATTTTCGGTGTGACCATTTCCATTGACCATTCTTACGTCATTTTGTTCTCGACAAATTACACAATGTAATCAATAAAGATTTTCAACTTGAATATTTTGTTCATCGAGATCCGCGATGTGTCATTTAAGTTTACCCTTAATTTTTTTGAGCAGTGTATATATGGTTACATGTCGTATCAATGAGCTGCTGTTACTGTTACCTATGTCTTTTTTCCACTTGCACATTCGACCCGTTCCAGAGCCAACGCAACCCAAATGCGAGACGTACAGCGCGGCTCAAATTGCTTTTCCATTAATCCGAGCTGGTTCTCCGCCAGAGATTTGTTATGTATCGTTGCTAGGTAACGCGACACAGCTGTTCCAAAGTACGTTGCTAATGTTAGCTATTTCAACATGGCGAACTACGAGTTGGTTTTGTTTGTGTTGGTGTTGTGGAATATGTTGCTTCAAAAGCAACAACGTATCCGTCAGCGCAGACATATGGAGTTGACCGAGTTAAGGAGGCGCAGAATGGTCATCAAACGAAGGGTAAGTCTACTGTAGCCTACTAGCAAATATATGATCCTACTTAACTTATCCACTAGAGGGCCCTAATGTCTGTAAAATGTTGTCCATAGCTAATGTTAGTCGTTGTCTACCAGAGCAGTGTAACGTTACACACCGTTATTATAAAAATATTTATGATTTAGCATTCATATGAAATAAACATAGTTAATGCTATGTTATCTGAAATATATGTGAATATGATAATGTTACATGTAAATTTCAAACCCAAATTGCTTGTCAGTTCCAAAAGCAAATAGCTATATTAATGTATCAAATTTTACATATGAACATGAACTGTGTAACTTATGGTAGATCCTATATTTTTCCTGTAGGTGCTCAGAATCCATTCTCAAATGAGAAGAACGTCATCCATCTGGGCACATCCACGGTCACTAGAATGGTGGGAGAGGGTAGTGAGCAGATTTTCTCAAGCCCAATGGGTGAAGAATTTCAGGATGTCCAAAGAGACTTTTGAATACATCTGCATTAAAGGTAAGCCAGCAATAGAGAAAAGAAATACGTCATTCCGTTTGTGTGTGCCTGTGCATAAGCGAGTGGCCATTGCCCTTTGGAAACTGGCTACAAATTCAGAGTACAGGACTGTGGGCCATCTTTTTGGGGTGGGTATTACAACAGTGTGTCATTGTGTGCAGGAGTTCTGTAAAGCAGTGACGGAGATACTCCTGCCTACGCATATACAGTTTCCTGACATCGGAAAACTTACAGAGCAGCGGTGGGGAGTGCCACAGTGCATTGGAGCCATAGATGGGTCTCACATACCCATCATAGCGCCAGAGGAGTTCCACCAGGATTATTTCAATCGCAAGGGCTGGCATTCAATAATTTTACAAGCAGTGGTGGACGGAAGGGGACTATTCTGGGACTTGTGTGCAGGACACCCAGGTAGTTTACATGACGCCAGGGTCTTCCGGCAATCCTACCTATGGGAGGAGCTCAGTAGCAATGGTCAACTCCTCACATGTCGCAGCAGAGCCATTAGTGGTCAAGATGTGGGGTTCTACATTATTGGAGATCCGGCTTACCCTCTGCAAACATGGCTTTTGAAGCCCTTCTCTGACACCGCCCGTCTCACTGCAGAGCAGTGGCAATATAATTATAAGATCAGTAGGGCGAGGTCTGTTGTTGAAAATGCCTTCGGACGGCTGAAGGGCAGGTGGCGTTGCCTACTAAAACGTAACGACTGCAACATTGAGCTGACAAAAAAAATGGTGTTGACCTGCTGTGTTCTCCACAATTTGTGTGAGGAACATGGAGACCATTTCCATGAAGACTGGTTGGCTGTTCAGCCTGAAATGCATGCAATGCCTCCAAGACATGCCCTCCCAGACCGCATGGACCAAGGTGGTCCAGAGATCAGAACTGCCTTGATGCATTTTTTCAGCAGCCAGTGACCAATTCAGAATTTTGTATTTTAGATAATTCCACCTCCAGAGCCTATCTACCTTATTTATTTGTTGTTGCCAAAAGCTTCGTCTATGTGTGAATCATTTATTTGTATTAAAATATTGCTTGTTAACTCAAATAAGGTGTTGTCTTTTATTGCATGTTTTATTTGCTATACTGTGCAACTAACATTTTCCACTTATCTTTTCATGATTTTTGAAATGATGACTGGAAAAGGAATCCAGAATGTTTTATTTGTTCAGTAAACTTTTTCATGGTTTGTTATTTATTGGTATAATGTGTACTTAATTTACTTATCACATGAATAAGAAGGAATTGAGGATTTAAATTAGAATATTTTATTTTGGCAGAATCAAACATTTAATAAATAAATAAATTAGATTTTATTTAATATAGATTCATAAAATGTAGTTATTATTTATAAAGTTATAAAGTTAATCACATAAACGTTTACACTAGTATGTATCACAGTCAGGGCTCAGGGAGTCTTTTCTCAAAGACATTGGCTATTCTACTGAGAATAGCCAGCAAGGCAGCTTGTTGCTGGCTGGTCTCCTTCTCTGCTGCCAGGTAGCGTTCCTGGATCTCCTGAGCCTCCTGCTGATGCTGTCGGTCAGATTCCCTCAGGTATTCCAGCAGATCCTGGGTGGGGGAGGGCTTACGTTTCCCTGGTGGGGGGTGATATATAATACTCTCAAATTAGCTATGTAGGCCTAATAAGCATTTTAGTATTAGCTTTGGATATCCATGGAATTTGTTATTTTACCTTTCTTGGTTCTGGTTTTGGATGAAGCTGGCACTTCTGTGACCGACTGTGAAGTTGATGGTTGGTCAGTTGTGTCAATGTCATATGACTCTATAAAGAAATATTATTTGTAATTATTTTTCATATCACAGTATTTCGCTACTATATAATTTACAGAAACAATTATACATACAACTAGCTAGTCACTCTCTCAACAACAGGCGGATCATTCTTCTGTGACTGTCTTTGTTGATGTGCAGGTTTAAATTACATTTGCGTAGGTCGAACATAATAGAAAGTCAGCATCACCGTTTAGCCTATGTGCGTGTGAGTTCAGTGTTTTGGGAGGAGGGGGATGTTTTGTAAGACTGAGTAGCCTAACTTACAGATAGAAAACGTATAGCCATCCCGATGCGATAGCCATCAGGCATGTCTTCTGTAACGTTTACACTTTTCTCATTGGCCCACAATTTTGTATTTTATTTAAATGGTTGGAAATGTTTATCCATAATAAATTAAACACTACGCTCGCTCATTGTCACGTCTATGAAATATACATCAACACATTGATTACTTGTGAGATTATTTTGAAAATGAAAAGGCTTTTCAAAGTGTAACAGTGTCTCTCTAGTGATATAGCCTATGCCTACCACCGTTTCATATGCGCCAGAAACAATGTTGCGAATTAGGCTACTTCTTGTTGCCGCTGCTCACACACACACACACACACACACACACACACACACACACACACACACACACACACACACACACACACACACACTGACAGCTCGACTTAACTTACCCGTTGTTGGGGAGTTGGAAAGCGAGGCACACATCTCCTCCAGTATGATGGTCGCAGAGTTGCTGGCTACAGCCCGATCCATGGAGGGTCTATGCCCAATAACGGAGTCGATTAAATCGTAAAATTTGTTTTTTTTTGGTTCAACTCCACTACGGTTATTGTGGTCTTTCAATTTTTTGAATTCAGCTTTTAATTTCTTTACCTTCTCCCTGCATTGCTTTGCGGCCCTGGCGTAGCCTGCTTTGAGTAGCTCAGCGCTTATGTTTAAAAAGACTCTCTCGTTTCTGAGCGATGAATTCAGCTGCTGCTGAACCGACTCGTCTGCCCAAATCATTAAAAGGGCCTGGACTTCCTCGAAACCCCATGGGTTGTTTATTTTTTCCATTTTTTGTTGTTGTTGTTATTAAACAGCCGACAAAGCGAGTAAGCGCGTCTTCTTCGGCTACGTTGCTGTGGTGAATCACCATAGCAACGCACTGGCGGCTCCATTATATTCGAGCCAGCACCAGAGGACAAATCGGGCCGTTTTTGGAGTGGGTCTCGTTGGCGCGGCTCGAATTTGAACTAGGTTCAAAGGTTCAAAGTTCTGACCCTGGCCCACACTGCAGCTAATAGGACAGGCCCCGTCTACCTGCAGGACCTGATCCAGACCTATGTTCCTGCTCGACCACTTCGCTCATCTACAGCAGGGTGCCTCGCACTTCCCCCCCTCCGTGTCAATGGCACTCGCTCCTCCCGACTGCGGAGCTTTTCCACCCTAGCTCCCCAGTGGTGGAACGAACTTCCCATTCCCCTACGCTCAATACCAACCCTGCCTGCTTTCCGTCGTGGCCTGAAAACACACCTTTTCAGGCTCCACCTGGACTAATACTTATCTAGGACCTCATGGTATGTCTTCTTGTTGAACTGTGTACTCAAGTTTATACTATTTAGAATAGAATTGTAGTAGAGATGATTTACCCAGTTCACTGTGAACTGCACTGTGTTCGTTACTAGGGATAGCTGATACTGTATGGGAAGAATGTGCTTTCTTATCTGTTCTGTAGTTACTTCGATGACCTTTCTATATGCACTTACTGTACGTCGCTTTGGATAAAAGCGTCTGCTAAATGACTGTAATGTAATGTAATGTAACTAATGGAATTGCTCAGAAGTCGAGCCAGCGCGGCTCTGGTGCGGGTTGAATGTGCAAGTGGAAACAAGACACTAGTTACCTGTAGATATCTCAGGTTTGGCCGGTACCAACAAGCACTGTGCATTCATAACTTTAGCATTTTAGCATTTAGAATATTTGCGGAGCCTGTTTTTAACCTCCGTTTCGAATCTTTGCCGTCATCTCACCGCGGCAAATACTCAAGGTATATATGTGCCCGGAACGGCAAGAACCACAGCTTTCGGCCAGTGTAATTCAATCGACTGTAGCCTATCTCTAAATTTTATAGAAGCATTCATGGATGTATTCACCACTAAACAGTTTAATTAGCTAATGTTAGTTAAAAGTTACTCGGTTCGTCAGACTGAATAATACAAATTATTTACAATCAAAAGTCAAGAATAACATAATGTATGAAAAGTTGGTCTTTAGTTCAACATTAGACTAATACATCAATATAACTTACCTGAGTAATAAATAAAGTTATAAGAGATCAGCATCCCTTCAGTTTCCTCGCACCATTTGGCAGCCATTGTTGAATTGTATTTTTGGAAGCATCAGTTGTCACGTGACCCAATTTCTCGTCTGTGATTGGATGGTAGCAAAATATTGCTTGCCTCGATCAAACTCATTCAGACATTGATATATCAATAGAAAAATTGCCAGCAATCATTGCCTGTCAATATTACCTGAAAATATTGTACCATGTACCATCAGCTTTACTACAGAAGAAAAGGCTGGTGCCTTTTTTGTTCTGGCTAAAAAGTAGGCTCCATGGTTAACGATAGGCTTTAAACATTAAAGGGGTAGTCCACCTCAATATATATTTATTGCATGTATTTTACTATGACATATCACTGCAATTTTCCTTCTGGAGGATTTCTACATTTAAAAATATCACTTTGTGTGGATAGCACATTTTGGAAGCTTGATCTTCATTTACTTTGTTATAAGACCACAATTCCCAGAATGCTTCACTTTAAATGTACCACTGAAGTGGATTAGCTAGCTACTTTTTGTAGATTTATTAACTTGGATGTAATGCAAAGAAGAAACCTAAGGTAGGCAAGTTTGCCATTTAGCAAAGTTCGTTAGCTAACTGTCTGATGGTGATAGCTAAGCTTAGTTAACCTAGCTCACTGGTTCAGGTTGTGGTGTTGCTTTCTGAAGATTAAAGGGTAACTACACCCACTGTTTCAGCCTGTCTCCGCCCACGAAACAATTTAGAAAAATACTTTGTAGGGTGAGCGAGGAAGAGAGGTGGGGGCGGAGGAGCTGCCATCGTCATTTGCATAAATGCTACATTGTACAAATGATTATGTATAACTCGGATCAAACTGTCAAACTAGACGTTACACATCAAATATGAATCAAGATTCAGCAAGTGTATGGCCTATTACTCACCTCAAATATCTTCAGAAACATATTTTAGTGGACTATTTAGGTGGAATAAGAGAGTTTATGAACAGGATGCAACGTTGTTCCGGTTTTAAAACGTGGACGAGTCTAACGTAGTGGGTCTAACCAATCAGATGCCGGCTGTTTCCGTTGTAGGCGACAACAATTATCCATATGACGTAGAGGTACCTCCAAAGAGGTACTCTGACATCACAATTGGGGCGGGGGCAGTGTGTGGAGCAGAAAGGACATTTCAACCGTTAGAGGCAGCACAAAGACGCTTTTCTACCAGTTTCTCCCGATTTATGTTATTATTTCAGAATTGTTGACATAACGGAATGGATGAATAAGTTTCATTATAAGGTAGGCATACAAACACGTTTACAGCTAAAAAAAAAGTGATCTAGGGTGTAGTTACCTTGTAAAGTGAAAGCTAATGCTCGCTAACGTCAGATATAAAAGCTAGGTCAAAGTAAATTTTTCCATTTTCGCAGTTGAGTGTCAGCCTGTTTGTGTGAGGGATATTGAGATGAAGTGAGATGTTCGTAGCGTAGGGTGACCAGATTTCTGGAAGCAAATCCGGGGACATTTCTTGGAAGTGATGCAAATGTAGCTGTGCAAACGCATCAGAAAACAAAAATTTTGTTCATGTGTGTGTGAAATGTTATTTGTCATTACTATAACTTTAATTTGAATTCAATAGGAAGGCAGAACAGTGAAACAAAAAAATTTACTTAAACACTGAACTAAAATATGATAAGTAGCGATGCTGCTTTTTAGCTCCTAATTGTTATTTATTTGTGTGCGTGCGCATTCTTTGTTCTTGGGATAACACTTTTTACTGCCTGGCACCTGGAAAAGTGTGTGTGCTTCTCTGGGAACTGTAAAAGGGTAAGGCCCCCCTGAGAACATAAACATGTTGATTCTTGCCCAAGTAATATTATTATTAGTAACTAATTTTAATCGCATAATGTATAGAAACATGCTTCTAACGTATATAATGTTTCGCTGCCTGGTTCAAATAGTATTTAATTATTTACATTTCTCTGTCACAGAACTGACTAAATTAACTCATTAGGACCTATGCTAAATATTTTCAGTGGAAAATACCTGGGAAGCACCCAACTCAAAACTGACCAAATGTTCAACATTTATTAATTGAGATTCATTGATTGTATGTGCGGGGGCTCCATCATGGCATTGAAAAAAAAATCTGGTACTGATGTAGGCTAGAAGGCAGAGAACAAGGTGTCCAACAAGGTTCGTAAGGTGTCCAGGTATAGGTCAGATGAGTTGTCTGGCTGGATACAGGTGAGTGGTCTGGTAGTCTGGCTATTTCAAGTGCATACTTGGCCCAGGTCTGATCTACGGTTGAATATACAGGTGCAGCTCAAAAAATTAGAATATCGTGAAAAAGTTCAATATTTTTTGTCACTCATTTCAGAAAGTGAAACTCATATATTATATAGATTCATTACACATAGAGTGAAATATTTCAAGCCTTTATTTCTTGTAATTTTGATGATTATGGCCTTAAAGGGATCCATCCACATCTACTCCATATCTGGCCGCAGAGTGATGGTTTGGGGCTCGTTTGATACCTTAGACCCTTGATGACGTACAGCCATTTCGCCAGTCATGTGTTCCATACTGTACCAGCGTAATTTACAGCTGGATCTAGTCTTACCCCCCAATTCCCATAGAGATCAGTTCAAATGCAGAGAGGTTATAGTATCGCTTGTAACAGTACAATGAAAACCCAAATTCAGTGTCTCAGAAAATTAGAATATTTTGCTTTAACATATTTTTAAAGTATCATATTTAATATTTGGTCGCATATCCTTTGCATGCTGTTACTTCCTGAAGTCTGTGACCAATCAACATCAAAAGACTCTCGATATCTTATTTTCAGGTACTGTTACAAGCGATACTATAACCTCTCTGCATTTGAACTGATGCTTAAATTTAACGCTCGGTAAAAGGGCACTAAAACGACACAAAGCCGGTCCTTTGAAATCCGAGGTGAAAGAGGGTGTGTATGAAGATGTGCGACGTGATTGGCTGCATCCTAGCTTGTTTCTAATTGGGCAAAAACATCTCAGCAAAAATGTCTTTGACCTCGGACCGGGCCATTACTTGGTCTCGGCTCACCCAGTAGGCAGGGTCGGGCTCCGATTTTCCGGGACGTTGAGAACTCCCCCAGAACCTAGTGGTTCTGACTAGCAGCAGGCTAGCTGATAGTTAGCTAGCTGGATAGTTAACGTTACTGTGGTGAGAGCAGAATTGTAACATATGAATATTTTCCTTCATTAAATCCAAAGGACAGACTCTCGAAGTGTGAGTGATTCTTATCCAAAACAGATGGCTACCATACTTTTTGTAGTGTTTATTTTCTTACCAAGCTAATGCATGACGTTAAAGGGGTAGTCCACTCTAATGAACTTTTAGGCTAATATTTTACAATTTCTGAAAATGTTCAGCAATTTTACAAGCCTTTTCTCTGTTGTGATAGCTGCTATGAGCATGGACGATGTGAACTCCGAAAAATGCAATTTAATGACGTCACTGAATTGCATTTCTGAAATGTCTAGCATGGAAATTGATAGAGTAATTTTTATTTGGCGGTAAAACACGCCTAGAATTTTTGTATATTTTGTTGAATATATAAGTGTATATTCTGTGGTCGCTGCTGTACATGCTAGCACGCTCGTATATGTGTAGCCTATGTTACGTGGTAAGTGAATTTATTTTTTCTTGGTTAAATTAAAAGTTAATCTGCGATGAACAGGTCTGGTCTAACCTCGATCATCATTGATTGGGTGGTGGAGCAGCCAGGTGGAGCTTAAACTCATTAACACAATGCAGGTTTACATCGTTGAAAGGCTGAGGTGAATCTATAGGCTCTTTTGTTTACAAACAAGCAATGGGTCTATAGCCTACGTGATATTTCCACACAAGCACTTCCCAGGCAGGAACCGTCATCACACGCCGCACCACTAATAGAATAGCCTACTTATTGCACTAGGGTGAGAAAGCCATCGCCGGGGCAAGACCTCCAGCGCTCAGTAAGTACTAGGTTGACAAAGTTTTTTAATTTAATAAATAATTTATATATTTAAAAAATATATTTCAACCACAAATATTTACTCCTGTTACTTTCTTTTATTAATTTATTTTATTTAGTTATATCTGGTATTATTATTCTTCTTATTATTATTATTACTATTATTATTATTATTAATTATATGTTGGTCATTATTATTGTTGATTATTATTATTATCCTAATTAATCATTATCACAGTTATCATTATCATCCTCTATTTTCATAAAATATACATATAATATATCTATAATATGCTCCCTATACTCAATATATTTAATCGGTTTGCTTTTCATCATACCTGTTTGTTTGGTCTATGTCACCTGACCTGTCTGTTGGTTTGTCTGATTGCTTTTCTGCCTTGTTGATTAATTACTTCCCAACTCTGTAGGTTTGGGGGGGTGGGGGATGGGGTTTCATTCCCATTTACAGTATGTCCTATTCTTGCAATGCTTGTTTTTCATTTTTGTGGGAGTTTTTTGTTTCTTTTCTTCCTTTTTATTTCTTTTACATTTTATTTTGTACAATTGTGGACACATGTAGTCTTCTTTCTCCACACTCCACATGAAACGATCTGTAATACGCAGATTTCGTCATTTAAACAATCTTGAAGCTCAGGTTTTGTTAAAAATAGCCTTTTTAACCCCTTAGTGCAGATGGCATATTTGGTAAATCATGGGGGTACTCTGTTTAAGGCTTTATAACTCCAGGTGTGAGCATCACATAAACTTGGTAAATGGCTTAAATGAAACAAAACCGGTGTACCATTTTTTGTACAAACTTAGATTTGTTTATTTTCATAATTTAAGGTCAAAATAAAGTGCCGGAAATGCAAGCAAAACTTTGCTAAAAATGCTACAAAATATATATTTCTTCAAAATACTGAGAGGTACATAAGTGAAACAGGTAAAACTACACATTTCCTGGATCATAAACTCCTTGTCCACAAGCATTCAATAATCGCAGGGTGATATACAGAACTACTAAAGATCTATGACACGAAATGTAAGCAGTGTAGCCTGATGTACCCAGGGTCTCCAAACCTATCCAAATTGGCTAAAATGTGAATAGCTGTAAATCTTAAACTAATCATACATTTCAGTGCAAATCAACCGTTTTGACTCATTTAACTCACCTTTTTATCATTTTCATGTGGGAATTATTTTGGATCAGTACAGGGGGGTGGATATCTAGGTGTCCAATAACCTACCCAAAACCTCTCCGAGAAATTAGTAAAAAGCCTTTTGTCCTTTATAAAGCATATACATTTTACCTTACGATCACTTAATGGATGAAAACATTGATATTGCACAGTTTCAGTTCAGTGTTTGATGCCAAGTGTGCCATTTTTTCACCATTATCCTTCATATACTGCTTCATCCTGTGCGGTGCCTTCGTGGGCAACATGCACTCATCAATGGCACGGTCTTCAGTATGCTGGAAGGATCTGGTCCTGCAGTGGCTTCACTCTGAACAGTAGAGGGCACTGCTGGAGTGGCAGAGGTGGAGGGTCAAGCATGTTATAGGAACAAATTACATAATGCAGAAGCATTATAACACTGTGGTACACACAGCTAAATATGAAATCATTCACTCTTGTACTTCAGTAAACACTTTCTTCTGTATGCTACATTATGTTATATTTTGTTGCGTGCTCTAGGATGGCATTACTCTGTAGTGTGTTTCACAACTGTTGCTTATTTATTTTATTTATTTATTTTACATTCATCTTGCACACATCTGGACACAGTACATTTGAATACATATTTTCCATTCCCTAAGTGAAAAGCATCACCCATGGATATACTAATACCCCATAGAGTACATTATGCACAAAGAAATAACAATACAATAAAATAATATCGGAAAACACTACCAATGTTCTAGCTTCACGGCAAATCGAGGCATAAAATAAACTCCTCAAAAAAAGTTTGGAAACGTTATTTCGGTCGATTATTCCTCCCCTTTAATAATACCAATTGGTATTGTATTTTATATCGTTGGAAAGCCTGATTAGTCACCTTTACAACGAGGTACAACTTGTAAGGATCATGCATTCGTGGAATGAGCAACACAGCTAACCGTGTGGGTAGCGGCCCAAAAAAATGTGCCTAAATGCCCTGCAATATTCTTCTGTTGGTATTCACTCTCGTTTTGAGCTTCAAGTGCTGCCAGGTGTATGCCAGTGGGATGGAATGGGATGCCATCCCACAGCAGTGTGTGACCAGGCTGGTGACCAGCATGAGGAGGAGGTGCCAAGCTGTTGTGGCTGCGTATGGATCTTCCACACGCTACTGAGGTCCCTGACAGTGTAAAATGAATAAAGTGTAAAAATGGCCAATATGTGTTGTTTTTTCCTTATTACTGTGGGAGAGTGCAATCATCCAGTCCACCAAGCAACTCAAAACGAGAGTGAATACCAACAGAAGAATATTGCAGGGGATTTTGGCACATTTTTTTGGGCCGCTACCCACACGGTTAGCTGTGTTGCTCATTCCACGAATGCACGATCCTTACAAGTTGTACCTCGTTGTAAAGGTGACTAATCAGGCTTTCCAACGATATAAAATACAATACCAATTGGTCTTATTAAAGGGGAGGAATAATCGACCGAAATAACGTTTCTGAAATTTTTTTTGAGGAGTTTATAACTTACGACTGAGCAACCAAACAGAACAGCGCTAAAATACGCAATTTCATTGTGAATGCTATGAATTCTAACAAAGCAGGCCACCAGGAGCCACTACGGGAACGTCACGAACACAATAGTATCAATACATTAGTTATTTGGCAGACGCGTTTATCCAAAGCGACGTACAATAAGTGCATATTGAAGGTCATAGACACAATCTACGAAGCTAAGTCACGAAAGCGCTACTTTCTCACAACGTAGAAGCTATCGCTAGTCATCAACCGAATACAGTCAGCTATACATTCTAAGCTATGAGACAGCTAAACCAAATAGAAAATAACAAATAAACGGAAAGAACGTACTATATAATTTGCCGTATACATGTAGTTATTCAAGGTGGAGTCTGAAAAAGTGTGTTTGCAAATATGTTCAGCATTATTAGCAGGCTAACAGTGGTCTATTACGACCGATGCAAATACAAAAATATAGCACGCAGTGGAAAAACGAATGTATATACTCAAAATATTACAAGCAGTAATACTTACATGTCGAGGAGGATATCTTCCCCATATTGATAGGCACCTCTTCCACAGAATCTATGCTACAGGGATTAGAAGAATCTCTGTTGTTGTCCTCTTCTGACCGACTTCGGGGGAAAAGTACTAAAAAGTCTCTTCAAAGTTGCGCGCCGTTTTATTGCGTAAGACCAACTGCGTCATACCAAACGCGTCAAACCAACTGCGTCATCTGCGCATGCTTGCGTAAAGTTGTCGTGATATAACAAGTATTGCAGTTACGCTCGCCCTTAAATAGTTAATCCAAGCTTTCAATTACACATGTAAATAACTTTTGGGAAGCTTGTCGTGCCTTCTATTGGATAAAACAATTGTCGATCAAACCAGAATAAAATTGAAAGCGTCACAGCAGTGCTATCAGGGAGGGGGGGTTACGCAGAGATAGTTTCGTTTGTCTAATAGTGTTCCAATGCGCTGTGTATTTTTCAAACGGATTGTCCAAGACAATAAATGACCACGGAATCTTGAAAGGGACATATCTACGCTTAAATCCACGGGAGGATTGCACACGAATTCCATATTTAATAGCAGATATTGATAGTAGAATGGCATTGTATGATTTCACTTGTTTATGTCGGTATTGATTGAGCAGCGATTTGCACCGCTGTATTTGCATACGGTCGGGCTATTGGTGGGTTTATCTGGTTGCTGGACGGAATTCTGATATTATATGATGAATACATATATTTATGAACTCCCAACATAGACGCTATTGCCCACTATGTCACGCATGGGTAGGTATAGGCTGGGTGGGGAGTGCTTGTTAAATGGACTTGCTACGGAAAGATAGTGACACTTAGAAACTACGCATTGGCCAGAAATCGTCGCGAATCGTCTACCAATAAAGTTAAAATACCGCGTTTGGGTTTTCCACTAATAGTTTGGCTGCAGGAGCAACGCGTGTCTCAGTTGCGTAAAACTGTCTCGCAGGCGAGAAAAAATAGACTATCTGCACTAAGTAGTTAAGGTTGTGCTGAAAGCTAACATGGTAGCTGATAGAGTGCTGTCTAATTTTTCCTTAAGTGTACTTATTTTTTTAAATGTAATTTATCATTTAATCTCCCTAACATGATGTGAAGAAAGAAGCTATATGTTTACCTCTCAAAGGATCATTCAGATCGTTGGCACACTTGTTAATCAAGGAAAATGAATGAAAAGAGGTTGATACTGGTCATACCAGTGTTTTAGAGGGAAATAAGAACCTGTCCATTGCCTCTCGCTTGCAGCTGTGGTCTTTAATACTTTAAAGGCATACTGAACTTTGTTAGAACATAATATTGTATAGCTAGCTGGCTCCGATATGAGTGGCAATATTCACGCTCATCTTCATAACTTGCAACTGGCCAACGGAGAATGACATTTTCTCTCTCTCCATTCACTCCCATTGCACGGCGAATCAGGTCTCAAAAGCGCACTTCTAGCACATAAATGAATGCAAACAACGCGGATTATGCATACTAGAGCAAATCGCCTTTCGGGCGTTTCTCCCTTATCCCCTGGCTCCTTTCCCCTGACCTTTCCACCCCTTCTCCCCAGACCTCCCCATTGCCCCTACCCCATCCCTTAACAGTACCCTGTGTGAAGAAGGCCAGACCATTAAGCTGTAATAGTGGCAAGTTGGTGATCGGTGCATGGCAGAAAAAAAACCACATACAGCTCTGCTATGATAGTATAATAATAATACACACCCAAATTCCAAAAAGTTTTATTTTTCTATAAAGTTCAATAAGAAAAGTAGTCAGGAGAAACAACCCTTAAAGTGATCCATCCATATCTACTGCATATCTGGCAGCAGAGTGATGGTTTGAAACTTGTTTGATACCTCAGACTACGGAAGCCGACGGGTATAAAACACAACAACATTTCGGAAAACACACCAACAAGTCAGAAAACACAACGACATTTCAGAGAACAACTGCAATTCAGAAAACAAAACCCAAAACACTTTGCAAAATCACGTTACGGAAAAGGTAGGTACTAGGCCTACATGACGGGTTATTGTAGTCTCCTTCTGATTGGACATGCAGTATTTCAAATGAGAGTCTGACAGCGCAAGTGACCAACTAACAACAGTTTCCGTTATCTAACGTGACATTCAAGACAAGCCTATTGAGTTTATTTTTGTAAAATGTTGGTGTGTTTTATACCTGTCGGCTTCTGTATCAGACCCCTGTAAGTCAGCCATTTAGCCAACCATGTGTTCCATACTATTCCCATGTAATTTATAGCGTAATGTAGTCCCCCCCCCCCCCCCCATTTCCCATAGAGATCCATTCAAATGCAGAGAAGTTATAGTACCACTTGGAAGAGTACCTGGAAATGAGACATCAAGAGTCTTTTGATATCCCTTTAACTTTTTTGTAATATTTTGCAGGCATCAAATTCAGAATTACCATAGCCTATATTTACAAAAATCTATAAAGTTGATAACATAAAACATGAAATATCTTTTCTTTGTACTGTTTTCAATTAAATGTATGTAAAAGATCATTTACAAATCACTGCTTTTATGTGCATTTTACATACTGTCCCAACTTTTTTGGAATTAGGGTTTGTATATTGTTTCCCTGACCCTCCCCTAACCCCTTCCCCATGACCCTTCAGCCCCTTTATCCCAGACCTCCCCATTGCCCCGACCCCCAGCCTCCCCTGACCCTCCTTCCTCCTGTGCCCCTCCTGTCCCAATTGCTGGACTCTACATAAACCATCTTATTAAAACATGGCCTAACAACTATCTGACTTTTCAGCTGAGCGCCGTGAGGAGAGTCGCCAGGGAATGAGGCTGAATATATTGAAGAAAGAAAAACAGAAATAAATGAATATACTAAATTTCTTAAGGAACAAGATTCTCATAATGCCATTGTCATTTACAATTGTTCTTCAATATTACATTTTTCAATGTTTATGAAATTGTCATATTGTCAATATGATATTGTGAAATAGCTATTGAGGTTGTGTAAGTAGTTTGTTATCGTGATTCAAATGGTAAACACCCACAACCAATCATGTACAGTCAAGCCGGAAAGTCTGCACACCCCTTTCACCTTCTCCACGTTTTATTATGTTACAGACTTATACTACAATAGATTGAGTTAATTTGTTTGCCTCAAACATCTACACACAATAGCCAATAATGACGAAGTAAAAACAGGTTTTTAGAAAATATGCAATTTTATTTTACTGACAAAAATAGGTTATTTAGGGGTCACATATCTGTACACACCCTTAGCCTAATACTTGGTTGCTGCACCTTTGGCGATTACAGCTTCAAGGCGTCTTGGGAAAGAAGCTACGAGCTTGGCACACTTGTTTCTGGACATTTTTGCCCATTCCTCTTGGCATATCCTTGCAAGCTCTGTCAGGTTGGATGGGGAGCGTCGGTACACAGCCATTTTCAGCTCTTTCCACAGATGTTCAATTGGATTCAGGTCTGGGCTCTGGCAGGGCCACTTAAGAACATGCACAGACTTTCTCCGAAGCCACTCCTTTGTTCTCTTGGCTGTGTGCTTCAGGTCGTTGTCATGTTGGAAGGTAAACCTTCGCCCCAGTCTGAGGTCCAGAGCGCTCTGGAGCATGTTTTCTTCAAGGATCTCGGTGTACTTAGCTGCATTCATCTTTCCCTCTATCAGGACTAGTCGCCCCGTTCCCGCTGCTGAAAAACATCCCCACATCATGATGCTGCCACCGCCATGCTTCACTGTAGGAATGGTATTAGCCAGGTGATGAGCGGTGCCTGGTTTCCTCCAGACGTGACACTTGGTATTCAGGCCAAAATGTACAATTTTGGTTTCATCAGACCAGAGAATCTTGATTCTCATGGTTTGAGAGACCTCTGGGTGCCTTTTGGCAAACTCCAAGCGGGCTGTGATGTGCCTTTTACTAAGAAGGGGCTTCCGTCTGGCCACTCTACTATAAAGGCCTGATTGGTGGAGTGCTGTTTGGATGGTTGATCTTCTGAAAGGTTCTCCCATCTCCACAAGGATACGCTGGAGCTCTGTCAGAGTGACCCTCAGGTTCCCTGGCCAAAGCCCATCTTCCCCGATTTCTCAGTTTGGCCGGGCGGCCAGGTCTAGGAAGATTCTTGGTGGTTCCAAACTTCTTCCATTTACGAATGATGGTGGCCACTGTGCTCTTTGGGACCTGTAAAGCTGCAGAGATTTTTCCATACCCTTCTCCAGGCCTATGCCTTGACACAATCCTGTTTCAGAGGTCTGCAGATAATTCCTTTGACCCCATGGCTTGGAGTTTGCTCTGACATGCACTGTCAACTGTGGGACCTTATATAGGAAGGTGTTGGCAATCCCCAATCATGTCCAATCAATTGAATTTATCACAGGTGGACTCAATTAAGTTGTAGAAACATCTCAAGCAGTATCAGTGGAAACAAAACGCACCTCAGCTCACTTTTGGGTGTCATATCAAAGGGTGTGCACACTTGTGTACATATGATATTTTACATTTAGATTTTTAATAAATTAGCACAAATGTCTAAAAACCTGTTTTCACTCTGTCATTATGGGCTATTTTGTGTAGGATTTTGAGACAAAAAATGAACTCAATCTATTGTAGAATATATCTGTAACGTAATAAAACATGGAGAAGGTGAAAGGGGTGTGCAGACTTTCCGGCTTGACTGTATTTAACTGTAACTCCTTTGTGCAGATGCATAGTGAAGGTGGCGCCGGCGCCACCTTTTTGCTCAACCGAGACATTCGTTGCTCCTGCAGTCAAACTATTAGTGGAAATCAAAGTGTTTTAACTTTATTGGTAAACGATTTATGACAACTCTGCTGAATAGATAGTTTCTAAGTGTCACTATTTTCCCGTAACAAGTCCATTTAACAAGCACCCCTCCACCCAGTCTATACCTACCCATGCGTGACATAGTGGACAATAGCATCTTTGTGTGAGTTCAAGAATATATTTATTCATCATATAAAATTAGAATTCTGTCATAGCAACAAGATAAACCCAACGATAGCCTAATCGCATGCCAAAAAATGCAGTGAAAAGCCCTGCTCACTCAAATGCTAAATAAACATGAAATTATAGTCTCATTGTACCACGTATTCTACAATGAATATCTGCTACTAAATATGAAATAAATATACAATCCTACCATTGGTCTTATAGATAGAGATGTTCCTTTCAAAATTCAGTGGTCATTTATTGTCTGGTACAATCCGTTTGAGAAATATACAACACTTTATACCGCTATTACACTATCTGAAACGTCGACTCGTAATACTCCCCATGCCTTGCAAGCCCGTCTCATTCATTACAGTTCATTCTGGTTTAATTGTCGGCTCTTTTATCCAATAGAGTACATTATAACCTTAGCAGCGGTATATGCAACGTCTTATTTTGTGCTTTGAAAAATTTATTGCAGCCCAGTGTAAAGGCTGTTTTCGTTTTCACAGTCTCATATTACGCAAGCACTATAGAAAACGCATTAGGGAGGGGAGTATTTTCTTTCGCAATATGTAAAAATGTTTGCATCTAAAATGCGGTTGGTCTCACTGGCTACATATGTACATTCGTTTTTCCACTCGAGCACTGTCTTTCCAATATGATTGATAGGCCTCTTGTTATTTTCGCATTTTGAGTGCATTTCACATACTGTAGTGCAATCATTAATTTTATTTTTGATGTAGGCTACCGATTTTCATTGAAGATAAAACATTTGGCAGCATTTTGCAGATGGTGAAATACTATTTAATTTTCATAACCTATATTGTATAATATAGGCTACAGAATAGAAAAGAATAACTTTTATTTTCCTGCTAGGGAACTTCAGTTTTAGCCCCAGCAACAACAAAAAAGACATAGACAGTGGGGCAGACCCACAACGCACAAACAAACATATCAAACAAAGACATCCAAAAGAATCATTACATCAATCAAGTGAATTAAGTGAATTAAAGTACAATACAGCCATGATTAAAAATAGCCCCCACTGTCCCAAGATGTCCAGTGTCACCAAGCAGTCCAACACACAAACTTATATATGGCGTATATACTTGTCACTTACGGCATGGCAAATGCTCATTCCAATTTTCTGTGCGTAGATTAAGGTAAGGAGTCATTATGAATAGGAACATTAAGAAAAAATTACAGAAAAATGAAATCCCGGGGCAAAAGTATACATACTGTAGAGTACAGAAAAAAGTGATGTTTTATTGAGGTACAAGAGTGAATGATTAGGCTACATATGTAGGTGTATGTAACACTGTGATATCAATAGTTTTTATCTTAATCCATCAGAAGAAGCAAATGTATATTCTTTATAATGGACAAAACTAATTTTATTCATTTTATGACATGTTTTGCATAGGGGTTTTGACCCAAAGATATCTACCCCCCTATACTGATGAAAATATAGTCATTCCCACTTGAAAATGATGCAAAAGTTAGTTTTATGAGCCAAAACTGTTGATTTGTAGTTAAATATATCTTTTAAAACATTTTTAATTTAGAGCAGTGCACAATTTATCCATTTGGATATATACTCCTCAAAAAAAGTTTGGAAACGTTATTTCGGTCGATTATTCCTCCCCTTTAATAATACCAATTGGTATTGTATTTTATATCGTTGGAAAGCCTGATTAGTCACCTTTACAACGAGGTACAACTTGTAAGGATCATGCATTCGTGGAATGAGCAACACAGCTAACCGTGTGGGTAGCGGCCCAAAAAAATGTGCCAAAATCCCCTGCAATATTCTTCTGTTGGTATTCACTCTCGTTTTGAGCTTCAAGTGCTGGCAGGTGTATGCCAGTCACAGGTGTGTGACTGGCACCTGATTGGCACCGAGGAATGGGATGCCATCCCACAGCAGTGTGTGACCAGGCTGGTGACCAGCATGAGGAGGAGGTGCCAAGCTGTTGTGGCTGCGTATGGATCTTCCACACGCTACTGAGGTCCCTGACAGTGTAAAATGAATAAAGTGTAAAAATGGCCAATATGTGTTGTTTTTTCCTTATTACTGTGGGAGAGTGCAATCATCCAGTCCACCAAGCAACTCAAAACGAGAGTGAATACCAACAGAAGAATATTGCAGGGGATTTTGGCACATTTTTTTGGGCCGCTACCCACACGGTTAGCTGTGTTGCTCATTCCACGAATGCACGATCCTTACAAGTTGTACCTCGTTGTAAAGGTGACTAATCAGGCTTTCCAACGATATAAAATACAATACCAATTGGTATTATTAAAGGGGAGGAATAATCGACCGAAATAACGTTTCCGAACTTTTTTTGAGGAGTGTATTTGGAAACACTAATGGACAACAGGGTACACTGCCTATATTTTGGATCATAGACCTTTAGTAATCATAGTAATACCTGTTTCACTTATGTAGCTCTCAGTATTTTGTTGCAAAGTTAAAAAAAAATAATAATAATTTTCAAAGTTTTGTGATGCTCAAACCTGGAGTTACAAAGCCTTAAACAGAGCACCCCCTAAATTGATGAGAATTGATCAAATGTGCCATCTGCGCGAAAGGGTTAATATGATACGTTTGTCCGTGACTTAGGAACGTTAGTTTAATTTGAACAGGTAAAAACCCATAACAACTAATGGATTGATCATTGAAATCATTCCACACCATAATGCTATGCAGCATGAAGCAAACGTTTTTTTCGTTTGATGTTGCACGTCGAGAGTATTTCTGATGTTAGTACGTTTATTAAAGTAGGCACAACCAAAACATGCATTGTTGCGATATTTTTTTTCCGAATAACTTGGATTAGTTAAGAACTTTGGTCGTTGCAACAACACTAACGCGAATGCTCGTAGAAATAGAACGCTGATCGTTACAATGTAGAAACCAAATAAAAAGTCAACTGTCAATCGAGTGTTCACGTCAACAAAAGGAAAAGCACCCTATGTAAAGGCTGGCCCCATGACCTATTATTTCTGGCAAGTTTGGAGGCGATCGGAGGAATGGTGCACGGTCCAAATCCAGACAAACAAACAAACAAACACGCCGCTCTCCAATTATATTAGTAGGATATAAAAAAATCACGACATCCAGTATCCAGTGGGAGTGAATGGAGAGAGAGAAAACATCATTCTCCATTGCCAGTTGCGTGAATATTACGACTCATAACAGCGCCAGGTAGTTATACAATATTATGTTCTAACAAAGTTAAGTATGCCTTTAAGGTGTAAGATCACAATATGTGATTAGAATGTTCTTAACTGAACATTCTAATGCTGATGTAACAATCACTACTGGTGCTGTCAGGCCAAATAGTGTCCGGCTGCCAAAATGTGTCCGGGCACGTCATCGGAATGCTTGGAATGTAGTTGCTATACCAACATGACGCGCTAGCATTGTGACAAGCTCGCACTTGCTTTTACCTCAGAATCGCCGGAGACCGTCGGATGGAGATAGATCACTACATCACTCAGATAACCATCACTATCACTCAGATAACCTTTATAATTTCCCTTTGTATAGGCTACTGTGCTTTCTATTGTTAATTGTTTTAGATTGTGTTAGCTAGTGATTCATTTTGAAGTAGATAGTCTTACTGAAACTAACTAGCTAGCAATACTACATAGTAGTTAGCCTAGCCAACTTAGCCAACCAATAGCTAGTGTTACCTGGTTATCTGAGTGATGTAGTGATCTATCTCCGTCCGATGATCTCCGGCGATTCTGACGTAAAAGCAAGTGCGAGCTTGTCACAATGCTAGCGCGTCATGTTGGTATAGCAACTACATTCCAAGCATTCCGATGACGTGCCCGGACACATTTTGGCAGGCGGACACTATTTGGCCTGACAGTACCTGTAATTGACAGCAATGAGCTTTAGAACACATATAATAGTCACTTAGCAACACCACACCTTCCTTGGTCCCTCTAATTCTCTGCGCAACATTCAGTTTTCCCCCATATATTCCGCAATCACAGAATCACAGATTTCTGAAGGCACTGCCTTTCTATTCTAAACACTTACCTGGGAGCTTGTCAGTGTTTTGCCTGGGCTGGTCGCTTATCCAAGCTGGGAAACTGTCCAGATTGGGGTATAATGGTCTTCTTCTTTCCTGCAGCAGGGAGAGGCAGTAATACGTGTTAGTCCTATCATTTCCCAGTTCCCATGCAAGGACAGTATTGATGACAGAGGAGCAAACGGCATTCATTCTTTCAGTACAAAATGAGCAATTCACTAAGCAGGTAAATATGCACTGTCCTCAGCCCCTAGGTCTCACCATGTTTTCATCTGACTTGCTTGTGCAGCGTACAGTGTAATGTCCTTGTCTCCTTTCAGCTAACACTGCACACACAAGCACAAGGGGACATATCAGTGGACAGCACATAAAGCAACAGAATGTTATACACCTCCATCTTCCCTTCTTAAAGCACAACTGAATATGAACTTCATTATTTGCTCTGTGCCCCCCTGGGGTGATAATCCAGAATAGGGTATTTGTCGCTAAAACAGTCTCAAAATGACACTTCTAGCATGTATACGAATGTGAACAAAGTAGATTCTGTCAATACAAAAAATAACCAGTACTCTTACGTTTTCTTTTCTTTTTTAATTAAATGGCCCTTTCCTGGCTTTTTTGTATTTTATTTGGAATTTAGATCCGGTAGGTAATTCTTGTACCAGAAACAGCGTTAATGCGCCGTTGCGTCAGAAACTACTCATTGGTCCAAATTTCCACGGAAGCAAGTGTTCCTGGTAGTATATATCTATGGTAAACAAACCGACATGCCGACAAAAAACCTCCGAAAATATGTATTCTTAACATTGTTAAAGGAATAGTTCTGCATTTTTCGACTTCATCTCAATGTAATTGTTTGGACGATTTCATACCAAGAAAATCCCCACAGAAAATTACCGGTTTTGTAACCGCTTTAAAGGGGTGTGGACTGTTGCTAGGATTCTCCTCCCTCTCGTTTACTTTGCGTCAACTGACAACCTAGTTACCGTAATTAGCTAACCACGTTATACTGTTAAAATTACATCCCGTAATGACATGAGATGACATTATGGATGCCAACAATTTTAATCAGATTTTGGCAGAGTCGACAGTCCAGCCTGAGTACATGCCTGAAGAAATCCAGCAACACCGGACAAAGAGAGCAGCCGACACCGCTGGACAAGGGGCATCTGGTGGAGAAGCAGCAGGCGAAGAGCTACTTAGGGCTCACAGTGACTGGTTGTGTCTCTGCTCCAATTGTTCAGTGATGCGGGCCAAGTTTGAGTCTCTGTGTTGCCACAGGCTGGCTTAGAAGAGCGAAAGTCGCCAACTGACTTGACTGACATCTACTTTGTTGAAAGTCGCACGAGAAGTGGCGTAAATAGGCAGAGTAAATGGTGGAAGTATACTGATCTCGTGATGTTTGTGTGTACGCACGGTTACCTAACAACCGTCACCACTTTTTTCATATTGTGCACAGCTGATTGGTTGGGTAAATAGCAGTGCTGGAAGTCTCGAGGCCGTTTTTAAAGGCCTCGGCCTCGGAAAGCAAAGACTCGGACTCGACACTCGATGACTCGGGTCGAGACCACCAAATTTAACTCATATTTCCCCCAACATTTCCCTTGTTTTCTGTAATGGAGTTTAGTGGTGGATAATCAAACGTGAAGGAAGGGGAATCAGAACAATTCACTCACTCAGTGAGGACCAATAAAGGGAGTAACACAATAATAAATGCAAAGAAAGAAAAGACAGGAAACTACTTCCTTGTGGCTAAACAGCCAAACATAAATCAACCCACTAAAATAGGGCGAACTCGAATAACGAGTGAAACACAAACTAAATCACCCGAGCTCAATACTGGAGCCAAAACGGGAAACTTAGCAAAAAAAGAACACCCTCAGCACCTAAGTTCAGGCGGCCTAAAAGATGTAAAACCAAAATGAAACAAGAAAAGCTGTCTCAGAGAGAACAGCAACGAATAAGATAAATAGCACAGAACGCTAACAGGAGGAATAATACCTATACCTGAAATAAAAGCTAATAGCAAGTCCCTCGTGAACATAAACAACGTTTAATATCACGAGGTCGCTAGTACCTGGGTATACCTGACTCAATGCAATGTCGAATGACAAAGAAGCACCGGGTAAGCGGAAGTGAGGAACTTAAATACCCCGCAGGTAGAGGCATATGTAAAAATAATAATGAGGCAAAGCAAACCCCGGAACGGAACGTGGAAAAAATTCGATAGATTCTCAATCGGGAAACCAGGACGAGAACCGCAACGGAAAAGAACATAAAAACCCACGTACCATGACAGGACCCCCCCCTCTAAGGGACGACCCCAGACGATCCCTCAGACTAACTACTGCGGAAATACTTAATTAGATTAGGATCCAAGATATTTCTGGCCGGAACCCAACACCATTCCTCTGGACCATACTGCCCTACAAAGGCTAAAGGCAGTAACTGCATTTTTGGTCGAAAATGAGTTATTGTCATTTTTGGGATATTAAAGACTTCCTTTATCATGTGGATAAATATCTATACTCAATTTGACTGTTTTTTCGAAAAAATAGAGGTTTGTGTTCACCGTAACTCCCAAAACCATACAAGCAACCATGGCAGAAAGCCCTAACTGCAGTTACCGTTCTTTGGCTTTGATCTTCGACGCACAAGTCCAGTTACCGTACCCTGCCTTTGTTAAGCCATTCATAAAGGAGATGTTACGGTGCCGCCTCGCAGTTACCATGATCTGCCTTTGTTTTACTGTCCATAAAAAATTGCCGCGCTTCAGTTACTGTCCATGTATTGTCACTGAATCACTTATAACACACAAATATCCAAATAAAAAAGCCTGAGCTGTCAAATGTGTTGAGTGGTTGTAATACTTTTATCAAGTTTACTGTAAGAATGGCAAATTGCTCTCGAGGGAGAATGATGGTGGAGTTGGCGTTGAAACGCAGACATCAAGACCAAGGTAAGAAATTATCTTAATATATCAAAATAATGCATTAGATGAAGTATGAAAGTGCCATATACTTAATTTAGCGAGCTTGCTAGGACAAGGAACTGACAAAGAAGCTAGCTAGTCTACTTGATAGCCAGCACACCAACTATGACACCAGAAGCAAAACATGGTCAACAGATACCTAGACAGCATGACAGCTATTCATATTTAAATAAATAAAAATCAGAGACAATCCAGAGCTGCAGAAGTTGCAGGAATGTAGCCTATTCAATGCTGACATGTTAGCCCCAACCTAGCTATCATGCTAACACATTACTGCACAGCGGCAGTAGCCTGCTAAACATAAACACATACTGCATGGCGGCAGTAAACAATCATATCCTACCTTTTCTTGTAACGCCATAAAATCCATTGCAATGCACGTCATCTACGATGTTTCCACAATCCTCAAAGGTTTTGAACATATTCCGTATCCCTTGCTGGTATTCAGACCAAGCTATCCACAAGTTATCTAGGCTAGCTTCGATGTTCCAAAGCGTCTTCTGTCATTTAGCGTTAGTGAAACAGCATAAAATGTATTTGTTGCAAAATATTATCCACGTACACATACAAGTTTTTGTTTGGTCGATTCCCTTGGTGTTATGGCTAAAAAACAAATAGTCCAACTAGACGAGTTCTTGTCATGCCGCAGAAAATCCGATCCGTGCATCTCGATCACTTTAACCCTTGATTAACCAGAGGGAGGTAGTGACTGCCTACCTCGGAGGCCCAACCCAACAGGACAGATTAAATGTTTTGAGGGGGCTTTTATGATAATATCTAATTGTTAACTGCCAAGATTATTTTATGCAAAAAAGAACATCCATTCTTGCACAATACTGGATAAGGCTGCCCAGTGTCGTCTTACATCCTCATGTTTTCCTTTTCACTATGCATCCATATATCAGCATAGATGCAGACTTTTAAACTGAGCACTAATAGCAAGTTGGATAGTTGGATGGACATAAAGTTCCATCAGAGCTGTTTCAACAACTGACATGTAGTCCGTGCACTTCATGAAATATATTTATTATCTTTAGTATTGGGCAAGTTAGTTCCAAAATGCAATGCATTATTATACATTACTAGTTACTGTCTTTAGCAATTCATTATTTACATTACAATATTACTGTCTTTGAATTGTAATGCATTACATTACTTATGCATTACTTTTGAGTTACATGTACTTTCACTAAAATTACTGGGAGTTCTAAAATGCCAAAATTTGTGATGGCCAAAAACATGCAGGGTGATGTAGTAATGTAGGCCCCAAAGGTCACTTACAAATTAACATAATACAAACATAGTAATATTGGGAGTTGCTTGAAGTAAGAAGTATTAATGTTAGATCTATTGTGTGAATGTTGGGGAGACTCAAATGCTAGTAACATGTAGTTAATGATTTTCTGTGTTAATTTCAGTCCCACAGGTGGATCTTCCTTGTGGTCCTGCACAACCAAGCACAACCAAAAGGATCATTCTGGACAATGGTAGGCCTTCAATTATATCAAATATTAGTCATATGTCAGGTTCATATTTCTTCTATTTTTAATGTACATGTCTAATAAGAATTAGTTTTTCTCATTTCAGACACTTTTGAGGGTGACTGTGATCCTGACGTTTCAAAAACGTGGGCGATTCTCGACAGTTGTCTGGACTTTAGTTTCCCAGCATTCTGTTCAGATGTCTGCAGCACACCTAATACCACCTTCGACACTCTTGTGGACTTTTCCCCCGCTCTGGCCACCAACCTGCTGCCTGCTCCAGACAACACCATCGCTCTGGCCACCAACCTGCTGCCCGCTCCAGACACCACCATCGCTCTGGCCACCAACCTGCTGCCTGCTCCAGACAACACCATCGCTCTGGCCACCAACCTGCTGCCCGCTCCAGACACCACCATCGCTCTGGCCACCAACCTGCTGCCCGCTCCAGACACCACCATCGCTCTGGCCACCAACCTGCTGCCTGCTCCAGACAACACCATCGCTCTGGCCACCAACCTGCTGCCCGCTCCAGACACCAACCTGCTGCCCACTCCAAGCACCACCGGAGCCATCGCCACTGCATCAGAATCCGCCCGCACTCCAGGCAGAGCCCCACCAATGCGAGATCCATGTGGCCAGAAATGCAAGAGGAAATGCACAGACAGATTTTGCGAGGAGCGGCGAAAGCAAATCTGGCAAATGTTCTGGGACCTGGACTACACAAACAAACGGGCATTTGTGTATAACACCGTCAGCCAGCTACCAACAGCAAGACCTGTAAATGCAGAAAAGAGTCGGCGGAGCTGGTCCTTTGTGTACAGGCTTAAGGACTTGAATCAGATCCCACAGCAAGTCTGTAAAACCTTCTTTTTGACCACATTAGGGTTCCACCCAGCAAACGACAGCCTGGTGCTTTCTGTGATGGGGAGTGAGGTAGGCAGTGAGGTGATCCCCAGAGATCAGAGAGGACGTCATGTGCCAGCCAACAAACTGGACCTGCAGCCTGTCATTGACCACATTGAGTCATTCAACCCCACAGTGAGCCACTATCGTAGGGAGCATGCCCCACATCGTCGCTACCTACCTAGTGATATTTCAATTCGATTAATGTATGCTGACTTCGTTGAAAAGGGCAACAGCTGCTCTTATGAAACGTACAGAAAAGCGGTAAAACAGCTTAACATCAGCTTTACTAAGCTTGGTGAAGAAGAGTGTGAGGAGTGCCTCCTTCATGATCAGCACAAAAACACTCACACACATGAAGAAAATGCACAGATGGACTGCTTGCAGTGCCAGAAATGGCTACAGCACAAGGAGTCTGCTGTGCAGAGCAGAGCAGCATATCAGGCTGATGCTGAGAGGACCTGGCCAGAGGACACATCTGTGAGAAGTGTGGACCTCCAAAAGGTTATAATGTTGCCTCGCATGCCTGGTGTCAAAACGGCAGTCTTCACCAGACGAATTGTGGCTTTTCATGAGACCTTTGCCTCTGTGGGCAAAAAAAAGAATAAAAAAAACAACATCTCTGTGGTCTGGCATGAGGGCGTGATGGGTCGCAGTGCTGGAGAGATTGCTTCAGCCTATGTGGTGGCAGTTGAGAAGGAGAGAGACCTTATACACAGTGTGTTTTGGGTGGACAACTGCTCTGCCCAAAATAAAAATTGGTGCCTTCTGTCCACACTGGTCAGCCTTGTGAACGGGTCTACCACCTCAAGGGAGGACATCACCCTGAAATTTTTTGAGAAGGGGCACACTTTTATGAGTGCCGATAGTGTGCATCATGGTGTTGAGCAAGAGATGAGGAAACGTCCTGGAGGCAATATCTTCGACTTTGAAGACTTCGTCAGTGTGGTGGCAAGCTCTAATTCAAAGAAGATGGACGTGATTGAGATGGAGAATTCGAATGTGCTGAATTGGAAAGATGGCCATTCTGCTGCAAAGATGAAGAAGGCACCAAAGTTGAACCAGATGGCTGAAATTCAGCTACGGCGTGGGTCCAGGAGCCTCTTCTTTAAGCACAGCCACACAGACTGTGACTTCACTGAAGTGGACTTCCTCCTGGCCAAGTTCGATCTCAAGATGCCCCCTCCCCTGAGGCCACATGACCGGGGCATTGAGGAGACAAAGAAAGACGACATCATTAAAAAACTTTGTCCTCTCATGCCCCCCAACAGAAGGGCTTTCTGGCTGTCACTTCTTGTGGAGGAGTGACAACATAATTCAAGTCAAGTTCATTTAAAGAATGAGTCACTTGTTTTTATCTCCATACATGAATTTTAAACCATCCATTAATTTGATATCTTTGCGTTCTCTTTCAAATAAATTATTGTTTTTAATTATCAGAGATAGTTGTTGTATTTATTTATACTGTACACTCTTGTGTCACCTATCTGCAGTCACCCTGTTGGTTTTGCTGCACACAAAATTGAAGTTCTTTAGTCCACGCATTGACTCCAACTGAATGCACTCCCAGCACTGGATAGCAACAACTAAATGTCTAAGTAATTGTTTGTCATCTAAAACAAATGCCATGATCATTAGACTTTAAAGGCAGTAACTGACATATAATTAATATTTGCTTACCACCATATAGAAGATCATTAACTGAACACCTTCAGTTAATGATCTTCTATATGGTGGTAAGCAAATATTGATTATATGTCAGTTACTGCCTTTTGCCTTTGCACGACTCCTTATTTTTAGTACATAATACAAAGGCAGAGTACAGTATCTGACAAATAAGGGTCAAAGGTCAACTTTGAGCACAAGATTTTTTTATATACACACATTTCTTCATCAGGGCAACAAATCACCAGATTTTCATTGCTCTACCTATAATACATTTGTGTAGACAAAACAAAAAACTTTAAAGTCATTTTTCTCAGTTTGACACTCTGGTCAGTTACTGCCTTTTGCCTTTGTAGGGCAGCATACCCCTCCCAATCCACTAAAAACTGCCACCCCCTACCTACCCGTCTCTCCGCTAAAACGCGGCGGACAGTATACACTGGATCTCCATCCATGATCCGAGGAAGAGGAGGGGCCTCTCAGCAGGAGACAACGGACTGATCAGCAGCGGCTTCAAATGCGAAACGTGAAATGTAGGATGAATCAGCATAGAGCGTGCCAATTTAAGACGCACCATTACTGGATTTATCCTATGGATAATTTTGAATGGTCCTATGTAACATGGAGCAAGTTTACGTGACTCAACCCTCAAAGGCAAATCTCGCGAGCCAGACTCGCTGACCTACCCGATAAGAGGGAGCTGTCCGGCGATGTCTGTCGGCTAAAACGTTTTGGGACGCTGAAGCTCGCAACAGAGATGCGCAAACTCATTTCCACACCGAACGACACCAACAGAAGGAACCTCCACATTCCTCTCAAGTTCAGAGAAGAGTGGAAGCAGATAACCTACTTAGGCCTCGAACGGAGAGAGGCCAGTGGAGTATTATGGGCATACTCCGCCTAAGGGAGATAACAACTCCACAAAGTAGGATTATTAGCTGCTATGTTTTCCATAGTCTGGTTAGTTTCCTCCATCTGCCCATTAGTTTGCGAGTGGAAACCGGACGATAGACTAACCAACGCGCCTAACTGGGCACAAAAAGAACCAGGCGATAAATTGAGGACCACGGTTCGATACTATATCCTGCGGTAATCCGTGTATGCGGAACACGTGACTGATCACCAATTGAGCGGTCTCCGGTGCCAATGGTAATTTAGTCAGAGCGAGAAAATGGGCCGCCTTGGAAAACCTATCCACTATAACTAAAATAACCGTATTACCTTGTGAATCGGGCAATCTGGTTACAAAGTTCAATGCGATATGGCTCCAAGGTCGACTGGGCATGGGTAACGGGCGTAACAAGCCCGAGGGTGGGAGTCGAGAACCCTTGCTGCGAGCGGAAACAGAACAAGCAGCTACAAATTCATGCACGTCCTTCTCCATACCAGAATCGTCTGGAGATAAATTCCTTGATACAGTGGGCACCCGGATGCACCGCGAACTGTGACAAATGGCCCCACTGGAGTTCCCGAGGCTTCACTTCGGGAGGTACAAAAACGCAATTGACGGGACCCCCACCCGGGCCCGGATTACGTAGCAACGCCTGTTGTACCACCACTTCAACGAAAATAAACCTGCGCCAGCAGGCGAAGTAGATGGCCTTATAAACCCATTAGCTAACGCCTCCTCAATATATTCCTTCATAGCCGCACTCTCAGGAGCCGCTAAGGAATATAAACTCCCTCTAGTAGGGGTAGTACCCGAATGGAGTTCTATGGCGCAATCATAAGGCCGGTGGGGAGGAAGGGTGGTTGCCCTCTGTTTACTAAAAAACCTCTGCTAATTTGGCATATTCAGCCAGAACATTGAGAGGCAAAGGAAATTCAAGTGTCCCTGCAATCCCAGTCACTCCCTTCTGAGTAGGCGACCCAGGAGGAGAAGACCACTGAATCTCAGAGTCGGAGAGCTCCTCAGAAGAGATATCCCTCCAATTAGAACATCCGTCAGCCAGGGAGTCCCACCGCAGACTCTCATCACCAGCCTCAGAACCTGAGACAGACTCTCCCTGATTGGGCGGAGAGGTAACCTCCTCCAGCTCAGACTCGGAACTGGAAATGTCAACATTTTCCCCGGACAAACTGGAACGAGCGAGGTGACCCTGCGCGGTACACACGGGACCCCATTGATGAATGACTAGCTTATGACTTAGCAGAAGATACCAACGCATCTAGAGAATCGGACTGCTCAAGAATGGATAGGGCATCCTGAACAGACTCATCTAATGCCTCAGAGAATAACGTCATCAGAAGAGCTTCTGACCAAGCTGTCTCACCTGCCAGTGCTCAAAATTTTATGGCGAATTCGGCCACAGTATCGCTATCCTGGCGAAGGCGATAAAGCCGTCTAGCTGACTCCCGACCTGAAATGTTATGGTCGAAAACCGACTCCATTTCGTCCATACGTGTTTTAGTAATATTTCAAATTGGAGACTTCCCCCTGATTAATGGAGTAGCCCAATCAAGAGCGGATCCGTTGAGTAGTGAAAGTACGAACGCTACCTCAGACTTTTGTTTACTAAACCGCTAAAGACTGGGCTTTAAAAAAATGTAAACATTGGGCAAGGAACCCCCGGCACTTGCCCGGTCGACCGTAATAGCGGAGGGAGAGCTGTAATTTGGGCTCCCTACCCATCTGTGCAACAGGGACCGGGGGAGCGATAGCCTGAGCAGCAGGTAGGTGTGCTTGGTGTAGAAATGTATTTATTTTATAACTTATTTTTTTGAAAACTAATTAAAGCTACTATCATTTAATAATCTTTATAAAATGTGTTCGCGTAAGCTCTCAATTTTGTGTCCAGTCTTCGGAAATTCACCGATTTGTGGAGACTTCCCTCGGGAGCCTATAACTAAAAGTACAAAACTACAGTGTTTTGATTGGTGGTAGATTAATATCTGACAACGATTTCCTGCTTGGTTACGCACAGATGAGTACATTTGGAAAGCGAATAACTAACCTAAATGATCATCTTCAATCTTTGTCATCTTCAGCTAATAAGAGGAGCCAGCTTGCCTCCAAAAAATGCTCAGGTAACGTTAAAGATCTCGTCTTTCTTCCATGTAAATGTATAGGCTAAATGAGATAGACACAAATGTTACGGTGCAGCTTTATGAAACACGCCTAGGAGCGTAACTCAAAAGTAAAGTTTGCGATCTTCGTTAGAGAATGAAACTCCTAAATATCCCAATCACAGAGCAGCTGTTAAACAACCATATTTTAGCCATCTGTTTTGACATAACGTTAAACTGATAATTTATCCTCTTCTCCCGTCCTGACTTTTTCATTATTTTCCGGTGTCTCTTATTTTCTTAAATATGTCTGATATTTTTAAGCACTCGCATTCATCAAGCCAAATTACATGTACAATGCCATCTCAACTTACAGAATTATACAATTCTGACTGTTTTATTGGATGCTCTGCCACGTGTGCAGGCATAAATATAGCAGATAAATATTAAGAAATATGAATGAAAAACGAATGCTTTATACTTTATAAATATTATGTCATTGAATCTATTTTAGATGAGCACCGGATACTAATAGTAGCCTAATAGTTGATCTTTTAATAGCCTGGGAGCAAATTATATTTAAAGAATCGATAAAAAATCTGATCAATAAGCAGAATCGATAATGGCGTCGGTATCAATAAAATCAAACGATTCCCATCCCTATAGGAACAGATCGCAAGCGTGTATCACTGCATGCATATCGCTATTCACGCGCTATAATATGTGTTTACGCCGTCGACTGATATAAATTATGTACGCGCAGCAACGTTGGACAGTGCATTCGTAGGCTACACACTACACAGACCCAGACTGTACTAGACACATGCATACACATACCAGCAGCAGCGCTCTGCACGCATACCATGTATACACAGCCGCCCAAAGAAACGGCGCACTTTGATTTCTTTTGATAAAAAAAATTTGACCTATTGGCTATCGCTATAACAGCTCTTCACATATGTGAAACTAGAAGTGTTACTGATACATACAGTCATAAATGCACATGAATTCCAGCAAGAGAACAATGCGCAAAAAGGGCCAGTATTGTGTCGAATTCTGTTCCCCCACGAAATCATGTTTCCCCAGTTGCTGCGCAATTATTTCAGGAAATAGCGTAATGGACGCGCGACCTGAAATCAGCTCGCTCCCAAGGAGGAATGCTCGTGCCACATACGTGAATCTCAGTTTGTATAGGCTACGTTTTAAGCGATTTGTTCTTTTGCGACAAGGAAATCTTAAGATCAGAAGCCGCGATATGCAGGTCAGCCTATACGTAAAACGGTGAAATACGTTCAGAAAAGCAGCAAGTGTTCTGGTGGCTTTGTCGTCAGTTTGTAGGGTGTCAGTGACTTGGTTAGTTAAAACATTCATTCACTTAGTCTTATAACGTGTACGTTACATAACCGATTGTATAAAATATATATGAAGCCCAATGAACATGATCAGACTGTTTATGAGTAAGATATACAATAAACGTCATACTACAGTTATTTTGACCTTGTCTGAGTATATTATTATTAGTAGCCTACTATCATTATTATTCCTACGAGTAGAAGAGGAGGTGGTGGGGTTTTAATGATGGTGGTATTACGAATAGTGACGTTAGTGGTAGCTACAAGATACGCGATGCTACGGTTATTTTCTTTATCTGGCATGAGTATATTTTAGCATTTTATATGTGTGTGTATATATGTATATGGATACATGTATATATGCAGTATATATATATACATACACATACAGTATATATACGAATGTGTGTGTGTGTGTGTGTGTGTGTGTGTGTGTGTGTGTGTGAAAAACGCTATATATAAAGTGAATGAATTATTAATAATTAATTATTGTTATTAGTAGCAGTACATTACATTACAGTTATTTGGCAGACGCTTTTATCCAAAGTGATGTACAATAAAGGTTCTGTCACCTTCCCACTCCCTATTTTCCAAAGAAAATACATTCAACAAACTAATACTGGTAATGCATCACCCAAAATAGTCAATTCACCAAGTTTCACCATTTTACCACCTAATCTGTCCGTTTCCATAGGGGGAACAGTATCTGACGGCTGAATTTAACCCCATCAGATACCGTGTGTTACGGTTCTAACCGTTCCACGCCATGTTTTATGTTTATTGTTATGTCACGCCCTTATTTGTATTCACGTTCTGTCATAGTTTATTAGTTTCATACATTTCTATGTGTTTCCGCGAACTCGCGTTCATGCTTTCTCTCTCTCCCGCTTTTGCTTACGTGTTTTCCATTGTATCTGCCATTCCCTGTCTAACTAACAGATTACTAACAATTAGCTAGATCATTGCTTACTAACCATCTAATCTCTTGTAGTTAATTGTTACCTTACGTTTCTAGTGCATGTCCTTACTAATTAACTAATTTACTAACGCTAGGATGGGATAATTACTAACAGACTAATTGACTAATGATCTTCGTCTCGTTTTCCCAAGCTGTTCCTAATTTCTCTCTGTTCTCAAGCTAAGCGTTTGCACCTGTCTACACACACATATAAGCCCTCAGTTTTCACCTGTTCAGTGCGAAATTGTTGCCTCACTAGCACTCTTAAGCATTTGTCAAGTATACGTATTCTGATTTCCTGTTTTGATCCAAGCCTGTTTTTTTTTTTGGACCACTGTTTACTGCCAGCCTTTTGTTTTCACTGCCTGTCCTGACCACGATTCCTGCTTGCTGATTTTGTACTTTTGCCACGCAGCGAGGACTCCAGTCTGACCCTGCTTATTTTTCGACTATTCTTTTGCCTTCTCCCGTTTGTACCTCTGCCACGCTGATTGCCTTCCTGGTTCCAAACTACTGCCTGGCTTACCGACGACGAAACTGCCTTCTCCCTCGGTCCTTTTGTTTATTGGCTGGATCTTTTTGTGTATGACCTTTGCTTGTGCTAAGACAACGATTAAGGAACTTTCCTTAATAAAGCCCTTGCGGGTATTTATTACATCCATTGTTCTGAGTCGTGCTTCTCGGGTCCAACCCTCCACGCACTTCGTCTCACCGTGCCCCCTATGATTCTGCAGAAAGGAGGGGCTCACATTCACCAAACTAATACTGGTAACTCATCTCCCCATATAGAGATAATTCACCAAGTTTCACCATCTTACCACCAAATCTGTCCGTTTCCATAGGGGGAACAGTATCTGACGGATGAATTTATCCCCATCAGATACCGTGCCCTCTATGATTCTGCAGAAAGGAAGGGCTCACATACATCAAACTAATACTAGTAACTCATCTCCCCATATAGAGATAATTCACCAAGTTTCACCATCTTACCGCCTTATCTGTCCGTTTCCATAGGGGGAACGGTATCTGACGGCTGAATTTAGCCCCATCAGATACCGTGCCCCCTATGATTCTGCAGAAAGGAAGGGCTCACATACACCAAACTAATACTAGTAACTCATCTAACCATATAGAGATAATTCACCAAGTTTCATTATCTTACCACCAAATCTGTCCGTTTCCATAGGGGGAACGGTATCTGACGGATGAATTTAGCCCCATCAGATACCGTGCCCCCTATGATTCTGAAGAAAGAAAGGGCTAATATTGGTAACTCATCTCCCCATATAGAGATAATTCACCAAGTTTCATTATCTTACCACCAAATCTGTCCGTTTCCATAGGGGGAACATTATCTGACAGCTGAATTTAGGCGAATGGTGAATTATCTCTATATGGGGAGATGAGTTACCACTATTAGTTTGGTGTACGTGAGCCCTTCCTTTCCGCAGAATCATAGGGGGCACGGTATCTGATGGGGCTAAATTCAGCCGATAAGATAATGAAACTGAGATTCACGCCAGTGGCACGAGCATTCTTCCTTGGGAGCGAGCTGATTTCAGATCGCGCTCCTATAACGCTATTTCCTTAAATAATTGTGCAGCAACGCGAGGGGAAACATGATTTTGTGGGGGAACAGAATTCGACACAACACCGGGGGGGGGGGGGGATCATTTATTTGAATTCAATTTTTATGATTACACTGAGCCTCTTTTAACATTATACAATTATAATTTTCATTGTCATTGTCAATTTGTCATTGCCATGAACTTGCGGAAAACACAGCTTCGCAAAGTTCATCCAGTTCTCAAAAATATACCCATTCTGTAATGTACGAGTCAATAAAATAGACATACTAAATATACTTTAATTTCTGATACATGGCATCCACTGAACTGTACAGCAAGCTAGCTGTTGTCGTTGTTTTAGTTTTATTGTCATTCAGTCAGAGTGACTATTTTCGCCGGTCATTGTGGATAAAAGACTAAACGTTTTCTAGTTGTCCAGTTGAGTCAGGTCTCGAATAAGGAATTTCCATGTCGCTGAAATGCAGCAGGGATTTCCGTGTGTATCGCTAGTCGTAGCAAGCTAGCGCGCTACGTACTATTATACAGGTGCAGCTCAAAAAATGTGAATATCGTGAAAAAGTTCAATATTTTTTGTCACTCATGTCAGAAAGTGAAACTCATAAATTATATAGATTCATTACACAGAGTGAAATATTTCAAGCCTTTATTTCTTGTAATTTTGAAGATTATGGCTTACAGCTAATGAAAACCCAAATTCAGTGTCTCAGAAAATTAGAATATTACATAAGATCAATAAAAAAGGATATTTTAAACAGAAATGTCAGCCTTCTGAAAAGTATGTTCATTTCTATGCACTCAATACTTGGTTGGGGCTCCTTTTGCATGAATTACTGCATCAATGCGGCGTGGCATGGAGGCGATCAGCCTGTGGCACTGCTGAGGTGTAATGGAAGCCCAGGTTGTAAGGGGTAGCGTGGGAACGAGGACCAGACGCGACAGTGGTTTCAACAAGTGCTCGACTGAACACCACAAAGCGGGAGGGAAACCCCGCAAACAGGCAATAATGATAATACACCAAAATAATAACTCTCCACACCAGGAGGGAAACCGCTACAACTCAAAGCGACCCGAAGAGGGCGAAAAAACTCTTCACGAGATATTAAAACAAACAACAAAGAAAAACCCTATAGCTCACAACGAGGGAGCCGAAACACATAAACAAGAGGTATAGCGACGGAGAAGACAATCTGTCAAAGACAGAAGACAGAGGTGAAAAAAAGAGACAGGATAGAAACGGCTAACCTAATCTAAGTTTCTATCAAACTCTTGAACACATGCACCCTTGTCCCGTGGAACCACAACACGTTGAGGATATACGGTCGATACTTAGTGTCCGCAATGACCCGTAATATACCGGCTTTCCTAGACCACAAGAATGGCAATATGGAAGCGTCTACCACAGGTGACGCGAGGTTTAAATAATGACAGGAACTACCGAACAGGTGAATACACTGAGTAGCAAACCCAAAAACATGAAACGGACAAAGAAACAAAGAGAAGAGACGCAACACGAGCGCTCCCCAGGGAAGTGGTCAAACAGAGAACAGCAGGCTGAGAAACCATGACACAGGTTGCTTTGATAGCGGCCTTCAGGTTGTCTGCATTGTTGGGTCTGGTGTCTCTCATCTTCCTCTTGACAATACCCCATAGATTCTCTATGGGGTTCAGGTCAGGCGAGTTTGCTGGCCAATCAAGCACAGTAATACCATGGTCATTGAACCAACTTTTGGTACTTTTGGCAGTGTGGGCAGGTGCCAAGTCCTGCTGGAAAATGAAATCAGCATCTCCATAAAGCTTGTCAGCAGAAGGAAGCATGAAGTGCTCTAAAATTTCCTGGTAGATGGCTGCATTGACTGTGGACTTCAGAAAACACAGTGGACCAACACCAGCAGATGACATGGCACCCCAAATCATCTCTGACTGTGGAAACTTCACACTGGACTTCAAGCAATGTGGATTCTGTGCCTCTCCACTCTTCCTCCAGACTCTGGGACCTTGATTTAATCTGAAAAGAGGACTTTGGACCACTGAGCAACAGTCCAGTTCTTTTTCTCCTTAGCCCAGGTAAGACGCTTCTGACGTTGTCTCTGGTTCAGGAGTGGCTCCAGCCTCAGTCCCCTCCTTGTGAAGCTCCCCCAAATTCTTGAATGGATTTTGCATGACAATCCTCTCAAGGCTGCGGTTATCCCTGTTGCTTGTGCACCTTTTCCTACCACACTTTTTCCTTCCACTCAACTTTCTATGAATATGCTTGGATACAGCACTCTGTGAACAACCAGCTTCTTTAGCAATGACCTTTTGTGGCTTACCCTCCTTGTGGAGGGTGTCAATGACTGTCTTCTGGACATCTGTCAAGTCAGCAGTCTTCCCCATGATTGTGTAGCCTACTGAACCAGACTGAGAGACCATTTAAAGGCTCAGGAAACCTTTGCAGGTGTTTTGAGTTAATTAGCTGATTAGAGTGTGACACCATGAGTTTCCAATATTGAACTTTTTCACAATATTCAAATTTTCTGAGACACTGAATTTGGGTTTTCATTAGCTGTAAGCCATAATCATCAAAATTACAAGAAATAAAGGCTTGAAATATTTCACTCTATGTGTAATGAATCTATATGAGTTTCACTTTCTGAAATGAGTGACAAAAAATATAATATATTTTTCACAATATTCTAATTTTTTGAGCTGCACCTGTATACACCCGCGCCGCCGTATCGTAACACGTAAACAAAAACGTGTGCAGACTGAGCACGCACCCGGGTAGTTGTGTACGTACTGTCAAAGATCTTTGGTACTGTGTACCATATCGTTGAGCTTTCCACGCCACGCCATGTGAAACATCCACCAAGTTTTAAAATGTCTAAGTTCTCAAATAATTTGTTTTGGTTACTATGAGCATGAGGAGTATGAAGAGAACCATCCAGTGGATTAGTGCATACATTAAAATAAGTCAACCTCACATTGTGGAGCACCGACTTATGCGGGTTTGCGAGTGACGCGACTTCCGAGATATTTAGCATTGACAGTATGATGTTGGTATACTGGCACGAAACGAGTACAGTGCTACATTATATGTGTTCACCTGTTCATATACAAACAGTATACATACATGTATGTATAAATTGCACTCAACTCAGCTTACATTATTTTGGCACAAATATAAATTTTCCCTGTCTGGAACTTATATACATACATGTATCTAGGACTTTTAAAAAAGCATTAAATACAATTTAAATTGGGAAATATACACGGTAGAATTTTTAGCGCTGGACTCGGATGGTGTGGACTCGGACTCGGACGGCTGGACTCGGACTCGGAAGTTGTGGACTCAGCTACAACACTGCTTCTTTGATTAATCACTTTAAATACCGGCCTTGACTTGTGTGATTGGCCATTTGATCTGGGAATCGCAGAGGGGGAATACAAATCTGTAATTTGATATATTACAGAAGCCACCTTAAAGGGTAACAAAGCACTAAAACCACTTATTTTAGATGATATTTGGGTATTACATTTGGGTTTTTCTAAGTATTACTCATTGATCCTGGTCCAAATCTTGACAAATTACTGCAGTTGGCGCAAAAAAGCATAAACTTTAAGAATCTGGCTCAAAAGTGTCTCGAGTGGTAAAACGTTAGGTACTGCACGTTCAATCTGTGATTGGCCAGAAAGGTCTTCCCTAATGTATTTGGTACTCGGTGACGAAATAGAAATCTGTACAGCTAAGCCCGGAAGTTTAGGAGCGAGGGCGGGCTAAGAAAATCTCGGCGGTTGATCTGCGTGCCGTGGACGGGGAGAGGAGGTAGGAGAGAGAGAGCGAGCGAACAAGCGATATACACTGCTCAAAATAATTAAGGGAACACTTAATCATCACAGTATAACACCAAGTCAATTAAATCAAACCGGTCATGCTGGATGATGTTGCAGGCAGCATAACATTCGTCACGGCGTCTCCAGACTCTTTCACGCCTGTCACGTGTGCTCAGTGTGAACCTGCTCTCATCTGTGAAGAGAACGGGGCGCCAATGACGAACCTGCCAATTCTGGTGTTGTGAGCACAGGTCCCACTACAGGACGTTGGGCCCTCATGCCACCCTCATGGAGTCTGTTTCTGACAGTTTGGTCAGAAACATGCACACGAGTAGCCCGCTGGAGGTCATTTTGTAGGGCTCTGGCAGTGCTCCTCCTGTTCTTCCTCGCACAAAGGAGCAGATACCGGTCCTGCCGCTGGGTTGTTGCCCTTCTACGGCCCTGTCCAGCTCTCCTCATGTAATGTCCCATCTCCCAGTATCTCATCCACACTCTTGAGACTGCTGGGAGATACAGCAAACCTTCTTGCGACGGCACGTATGGATGTGCCATCCTGGAGGAGCTGGACTACCTGTGCAACCTGAATGGGCTGCAGGTACCACCTCATGTTACCAGTAGTGGCAAGGGCACTAGCAAAATGCAAAACTAGAGAAAAATCAGTCAGGAAGGATAAGGAGAGAGAAATGGTCTGTGGCCACCACCTGCAAAACCATTTACTTTTTGGGGATTATCTTGCTGTTGCCTCTCCTGTCCATCTGTTGTGACTTTCATTTGCACCAAAGCAGGTGAAATTGATTCACAATCGTTTACGCTTCCTAACTGAACAGATCGATATCCCAGAAGTTTAATTGACTTGGTGTTATACTGCGTTGATTAAGTGTTCCCTTAATTTCTTTGAGCAGTGTATATAGCTAGCTTACAGTTTAGCTTTTTTGAATATTCTAGTAAATTATAATAACCAATTTTTGGTATATTCTTTATAGTTAGATTGATAGTACCTTGTTTTTTGATAGTTCGTTTTTCAGTCTAGCTTAGCAAGTAGCTTAGCAACTAGCTAGTTTATAAAAATAAAAATAAAAAATATATATATATACATATAAAGTTTTTTTTAAATAAATGGCATGGGTAACTATTTGTACAGCATGTTTACTGGCCGCATCATTATAAGCCCAAACGGGGCTATGCGTGCTGCATTATCCACCATTGCTTATGGCTCGGCAGCGGCAAGCTTCTTGGGGCTCGCTTGGGTGTGGTTTGATACCTGGAGCTCAGCCCCAATTATTTTCTTATCACGCCCAGATTGCGGCATTTGTCAAATTCCAAAAGGGAGCGGGGTCTAGCTAAGCCAGCATGTTTTGTTACCCTTTAAAGAGTAACTCCACGGACTGTT
The DNA here is from genome assembly GCA_022702515.1 of Ilyophis sp. 1 JC-2022. NCBI lineage: Eukaryota > Metazoa > Chordata > Actinopteri > Anguilliformes > Synaphobranchidae > Ilyophis > Ilyophis sp. 1 JC-2022. The sequence goes on along the minus strand of CM040397.1, from coordinate 70,186,338 downwards.
TCAGAGACTACGCCTCCGTTTGGGGTTTGAAAAATGCCAAAATTGGGGGTGGGAAAGACACTCATGAAAGGGTTGGGCTCGAGTTAGCAAGCCACGCCCTTTTTTAACGTGTATGCTCATTCACAGCCATAATGTGTTTTGTTCGAGCCGTGGCAGAGGCAGAGAACGTAGGCTACATAATAAGGCCTAGTTATAAACTTAGCTCTCATCTCAATTTGGATAATTTTGTAGTCACAGTTAATGTTATTAAAGACTGCTAAGTTAGCCATTAATTAATATACAATTAAACTCGTAGTAAATTTCGGTCAAAACTGCATAAACATGAACATTGATCAGTCATAACCGTTTAACTGTTAGCTAAGTTAACTAACGTAAGTATCTTGTGGGCTACTGTGCCATTTTTAGATCAGTCCTGCTACTTATTTTTTCAATGGCCTCTCAAAGCGGGAGAATGTGATTGCTGCGATTAAATTAATTATAGGTTTAGGTTTATTTGTTTAAGAAAGGGACAATGCACATTAATAAACGTAAATGTGCCAGATGATAATGGAGGGGGACACTAATAATATACCATCCAACAGTAGCGAACCATGACTATTGGACCCAGGCCCTCAACCATTCCCATGAGCAAAGCAATGCACATTGTAGCCTAGTGCATTGTGTCTCCTACATTGCCAACATTGTTTATTACACTTGTAGCTCTAATACAAGGAATCAGATTTCTATCAAAAATAACATAATTGAGAAATTGCTGTGGTCAGGGCTGTTTCTAGACTGCTTTGATTGGAGGGGAAATCAAGAGATGTTGGTGGGGTACAAGGCAGGAACAAAGTATCGGGTGGTCTGGTGGTCCTCCCCCTGAAAAATTTGAGCCTTTTAAAACTAATTTCCTGAATTTCTACACAACCTCACACAGGGCATTTTCTACAATAAAATGTTTTATTATGAACATTTTGGAGAAGTCCTAGCCGAGATTTGAGATGCTTTAATATAAAGCTAAAGCCATGGCAGGCTAATCAGTACATTAGTGGATAAGATACGTTTATAACATTTTAAACTCTGTGGTTCTCAAACTCGGTCCTAGGGGCCCCCCTGTGTATGCTGGTTTTCATTCCAACCACAATTGCAATTCCACAATTTTAACAAGCTGTTAATTTTTCTTAATTAGGTATTTTTCATGTTTAGAGGGATTATTTACCCTCTTAAGACAAATGATGTCAGAAATAGTTATGCATACCATGAAGACTATCCCATGTTCACATTTTGTTTACAGTGCTATTTTTCAAACAATAATACAAGGTAACAAGTTTATTGATCAATAAACTGATCAATTTAAAAACTGAGGTGAATCAATAGGCTCCAAATTCAGTAGTTGTTATTTTTTCCTTAAAATTATTAACACAATGCAGATTTGGCTCATTATCATTTGCTTTGTCTTTTGAATTGTTCATTATTTACCAAGTAGCTAGTTTTAGTTGCCATGAGTCCACAATTTCACCAATTAGCCTATTGATTCACCTCAGTCTTTAATTTGATCATTTAAAACATTTTTACCTCTCTTTTTGTAATTGTTTGCAATAATAGCACAATGTGAATATTGGACTTCATGACATGCATAGCTATTGCTAACAGAATGTGGCTTCAGAAGGGAATTAATCCCTCTAAACATGAAAAACACCTAATTAAGAAAAATCAACACCTTGTTAAAATTCTGGAATTATTGTGGTTGGAACGAAAACCAGCATATGCAGGGGGCCCCCAGGAACGAGTTTAAGAACCACTGCCCTAGTGTTAGTCGTCGACATCCCAATTATGGTATTCACATTTCTCTGAAATTGTAATTAGGCTACTTTAAGAAAAGCCTCATAGTTCTGATGCAGGATTGTTAGTGTTGCCGCTTGCGAATACATCGGCCTCTCAAGTTGCACTGCACAGGGCAATAAAATAAACAAAATAAACAGTTTAAGGAACCAAATAGCCTACCTTTAAGAAGCTACAACTGTTTTCTGATGAACCCTGAAGAGATTCTCTATTCAATTGTCCAGCAACGTCGACATTTCCACAGCGCTACCTAACGTTATCGCACTCGCGGGATTAGCTATCTTGTTGTTATGAAAAAAATATAAAGGCAACTTTTTTATGTAGGCTATATATAAGGCATATACTGTATATAAGGAGTAGTCTAGTTAAAGAGAGTGTCATCACTGAAATAGCTTAAGTTAGGAACAGCGCCTACATAGCTTAGATGGATGGGGAAACTACTGGGTCAGCGTTTCTTTTAATAAAAGTTGTATTCACTCTGGGGATTTTGATTTGATTTTCAGTTGAGAGGACAGTTTCAGGTGAAACGAATCAAACGTAGCAAAGACCGCCTATGCACCAAACAAACCGTCTGCACCCCCATAGCGAGCGTGAAGTTTCTCGTCTTTTTTTGCGGTCTGACTTCTCCATTACAACCAACCTGATTACAAAATATTAGTGATGTGCAGTTCGCGAACGAATCTGTATTTTTGAACAACTCTTTATACTGAGTCGTCTGAGTCGACTCGACAGTTCGAGGGAATCGTGCTTACCCACGGCTTTGGCTCTTAGCTCTGGCTCTGACTCTGCCTATTTTCTACTACAGCCGGGAGCCATATCACTTGTTGTAACCTAGGTTGAGCAGCAATAGTAATGCGCCCAACAAAATAGGTTGCACAAATCTGTTTTATAATAAGAATACATTTTAATTTGATCTCACAATATTGCACACATTTTTGTGAATTAGATAATCGCCCCAGCTCGTTCCAAAGTGATTATTACTAGGCTACTGCTAATGGTTAAAAGATGTACCGACAGTCGCCTCCTACCCAACTCTGATCAGCACAAAATCAACTCGACTCAAGGCAAGGCAAGGCAAGTTTATTTATATAGCACATTTCATACAACAATGGCAATTCAAAGTGCTTTACAGGGAGCATGTGAATACAGAGCCAGGAGAATAGTTTAATAATTTAAATAAAATAAATAACAATAGGAATAAAAAAATAGGAATAAAAGAATATAGATCTCTATAGTAAAAGAGTAAAAGAATAGAAATAAGAATAAAATATAGGAACAGAAAAAATAAAAATACAAATACGATATAAAAATAATGGAGAAAATTAGGTGTTTAGTTATAGATACTGCAGAACATTAAAGTTTTTAGCTTGGTTTTGAATGTGTTTAAATTTTGGGCCTGTTTGAGTTCTTCAGGAAGTTTATTCCAGATACACGAGGCATAATGACTAAAAGCTGCCTCACCGTGTTTAGTTTTCACTCTTGGAGTGTTTAGTAGACTGGTGTCAGTTGACCTTAGGGGTCTAGCTGGAATGTAAGGTGAGAGGAGATCAGATATGTATTTTGGCCCAAGACCATTTAGAGATTTGTAGACAATTAGGAGTACTTTGAATTCAATTCTCTGAGACTGGTAGCCAGTGTAGAGATCTAAGAATTGGTGTAATATGTTCAAATTTTTTGGTTTTAGTTAAGACTCTTGCTGCAGCATTTTGGACGAGCTGCAGTTTACGAATAGCTCCTTTAGATAGGCCTGTCAACAAACCATTGCAATAATCAAGCCGACTCGAAATAAATGCATGGATGAGCTTTTCAAGGTCTTGTTTAGACATGAAACCCCTAATTCTTGTTATATTTTTCAGATGATAGTAGGCTGATTTAGTTATTGAGTTTATGTGGCTGTTAAAGTTTAAATCAGAGTCTAGAATTACACCAATATTTCTGACCTGGTTTTTAGTATGCAAAGAGAGAGAATCAAGGTGAGCGCTGACTTTCAATCTTTTGTCGTGTGCACCGAACACAATTATCTCAGTTTTATTTTTGTTTAGCTGGAGAAAATTATGTCTCATCCAACTGTTTATCTGTTCAATGCATTGACGGAGATTGTTGATGGGACTATAGTCATTTGGTGTGAGGGCTATATAAATTTGAGTATCATCCGCATAGTTGTGATAATTAATTTTGTTGTTTTTTAAGATGTGTCCTAATGGAAGCATGTAGAGATTGAATAAAAGAGGGGCAAGGATAGATCCTTGGGGAACTCCACATGTCATTTTAATTTGATCAGAAGCAAAATTACCAATGGAGACATAATAGTTTCTGTCCTGTAAGTAGGATCTAAACCAGTTTAAGACAGTGCCTGAAAGTCCAATCCAATTTTCTAATCTGTCTATTAAAATGTTGTGGTCTACAGTATCAAAGGCAGCACTAAGATCCAAAACTGAGATTTTTCCGGAATCTGTATTTAAACGGATGTCATTTAAGACTTTGATGAGGGCCGTTTCAGTGCTATGTAGGGGGCGAAAGCCTGATTGAAAGTTGTCAAAGAGGTTATTTAAGGCCAAATAATTGCTAAGTTGTTGGTAGACAACTTTTTCAATTATTTTACCTATAACGGGTAAGTTTGATATGGGCCGGTAGTTGTTAAGTAAGAGTGGATCTAGGCTGCTCTTTTTTAATAAAGGCTTAATAATTGCAGTTTTCAAAGTTTCAGGGAAAATTCCTGATGAAAGGGAATTATTGATCATTTGTAATAATTCAGGCGCCAAGCAGCTAAAAACTTTTTTTTAAAGACTCGTAGGTAGAATATCGAGGGCACAAGTGGATGTTTTAAGATGTAACATGATTGGTATTGGAGATGGGAGTAGAGGAGTGGGGGAGTGATGGGGGGGACATTTGAGGTGGTGAAGAGGTGGGGAGCAAAGGGGATGATGAGGGGGATGGTGAGGATAGTGCATTGGGAGGGGCTGGCAATGAGGTGTGCAGTGAAGAGGGAGTGGGTGGACGAAATGGTGGGCAATCCAATTTAATAACCTTTGGGCTGGCAGTGAAGGATACAATTGTACCTCCTGCCACTAAATCCTTCATTCTCGGATGTAGGGAGAGAAAAGAAGACGATAGAGCGGTGGATTCGGGCTCCATGTCCTCTGATTTTGTTTGTGGGAAAGATTCCGTCAGCTGGAGAGATTCCCCAAAGGCCTCCATTGGCCTGGGGCTGGCCACCTCCTCGCAGTCTTTTTGGAGATCACTTGTAGGCGAGCGATAGGGGGTGGCTGCTGGTGGCTTGTTGTCACTGTTGAGGGGCGGAAAATCCCGGGGCGATTTCCACAGGTGTGACTGCGGCTTTTTCTCAGAGTGCTTCGGAGGGCCCTCGGGCTGTGATTGCACTGAAAGAAATTCCTTGCACTGAAAGTGGTCATTTGTGAAGGTTGTAGCGTTCCGGAGGGTGAAAATAAAATTGTCTGACAGGGCTTTTGTGCCCATCTTGTTCAGGTGAATGCCATCTTGCATAAAAAGAGCTCTGTGTCCCCAGAAGAGATTTAAGTTTTCGATGTAATTAAGTCCTAATAAAATGCAAATTTTGGAGAGCCATGCATGAAGGCTCAGTGATCGAGAAAACAGATTACTTCCCTGACCTGGCAGGGGGCCACTGATGAAAGTTTGCATTTTCAGCCCTCTGAGTGAGTTAAAAAGATCCATAAAATCATTCTTCAGTAATTCTGATTGCTCTCTGTAAATGTCTTTCTTCCCGATGTGAATTATAAGGTGACTGACCGATTTGTGGAGCTTGAGTATTTCGGGATGTTTAATTGCAATGTCGGAGACGGACGCGTCAGGGATACAGACTGTTCTGGCGTTCTTAGCTGCTACGTGATGCACAGCGGTGTCTCCCACAATGAGAATACTTTTCCTGGCCGTGACGTTAACCGTGGGTCGGTGCTGAATAGGCCCCGTTAGCTTATTTGCCATGATTGTCTGTTTTCGGGCTTTAAGCTCATTCACTACACTATTTGTGCTTTGCACTGGTTCATAGCCTTCCGTGTTGGATGATTCTTCATGCAAGTTCATAAGCGGTTCAAATCTGTTACTTAGAGGCAGAGAAGGCTGGCTGGTAACCTTAGCATAGGAATTTTGATTGTATTTTTTCTTCGAGCCGTGTTTAAGTGTAAAGCCATCGGAGGAAAGTTGAACCAACTCACCGTCTGTATCGAGTTGATGACTTTCGCTAGCAGTTTGGGTAATCGGTCGTGTGTCCTTTGTTTTGTCCGATTCTAATGCGAGAATTCTGCATTCCAGGCGACTCACTTCCTGAAAGAGCTTTTGAAAAACCGTCACACATGTTTCAAATCCATTGCCAAGAAGTTCACGGTTGCATTTCGAGTCATCCAGTCCTTGGAAAAATTTTGGAAGAGCCTCGTTGCATAAATTAACCATGGAATTCAGTGCCGAAAGCATTTTTGAAGACAAAACTGAAGTAGACAAAACTTTTTGAAGTCGTAGCAGTAGCAGCAGCAGCAGCAGTAAAACAATTAAACAAATCAGCTCTTCAACTGTTTAAATTTTGTAAAAATAAAACAAATAGAAAGAAAGTAAGAAAGCAAAAGCGATAAGAGCAGGAGCAGTCGGAAAACACGTCTGCTCTCCAAGTAAGGCGGAGGTAAAGACTCAGAGCCGTGAACCGCGGCAATATCCCACAGCTCCAGAGCCGTGACACAAACCAGTCTTTTCGAGTTTCGAGAGAGAAAATGCAGCAGCCTACACGATTAATAATTGGGTTTAGCCTACTCAGCATCGGATCAACCAGAAACATTGACAAAAGTATTCTGTTATACAGGGCCGGCCCTAGCCTTTTAGTAGGCCTAGGCAAGATCTGTAGATGGCGCCCCCCTTGTCACCTCACACTCAATTTTCTGAATTGTCGCGTACTTAAAAGCTTTTTTTACTCAATACTATTCGGACACGGTCATGGAAAAAACAAGGAATCCTGAGAAATAAATATCACCCCAAATAACTGAGATGCAGGGCTGTTTGTAGACTGCTTTGATTCAGGGTCATCAAGCCAGCGAATTACTGGCTTGATGACCCTGGCTTTCTACACAACCACACACAGGGCATTTTCATTTACGAATATTCTGGAGAAGATATATAGCCGCGATATAGGTGAGATTTGAGATGCTTCCATATAAAGCTAAAGCCATGGTAGGCAGTACATTAGTGGATAAGATCATTTTTAACCCCCCCTATAGGAGCACAACATTATTTATGCCCAATAATAGCAAATAATAATCTAATCTTACAAGTATATTAAAGATGAGATGTAGTCCTTCATCATTTCAGTTTCTTTGTGCTATTTATTATTTATATGTGAAACTAAGATACTGTAATTGGCTCATCATTTTCATTTGTATTTTAGAATCTTGTGTTTTGATCAAGTTTATTTTCTCATGTATTTACCATCCATTCTTAGAGGACATACAATATTTTCACTAACTATATTACAACACTTTTTTTTTTTAGTTCTGTGATTCACAATCCTACTTTTAATCGTATACACATTCCTGCACGCTACATGAGATCACAACACCAGTCTTCTGTTTCTTTCCGCAGAAAACACGTAGCTACAAATTCATCCATGTCAAGAGCCGACATAATGGCCTTATCATGAGCAAAAATAATCTTTCGCCCGTGTAAGATGATGCGGCGGAAGGGGGTTAAGAAGCGATATCAGTTTATACAATGGGGGAAATAAGTATTGGACACGTCAACAATTTTATTATCAAACATATTTCCAATGTAGCTATTCACATGAGATTTTGACCAGACATTGGTATTAACTCAATAAAACTACACAGCTAAAGAAATTGTAACGTTCCAATTCTTTAAAAAAGTTATGTGCAATAAAGTGAAATGACACAGGAAAAAAGTATTAAATTAAATGTATTTAATACTTGGTAGAAAGTATTATTTTTTATATTTGGTTGCATATCCTTTGCATGCCATGACTTTATGATGTCTGTGACCCAACAACATCAAAAGGCTCTTGATATCTTATTTGCTGGTACTCTTACAAGCGATACTATAACAGCTCTGCATTTGAATGGATCTCTATGGGAATTGGGAGGTGAGACAAGATTTAGCTGTAAATTACACTGGAACAGTATAGAACACATGGTTGGCTAAGTGGCTCTAAGTCATCAAGGGTCTGATGTATTTAACCATCACTCTGCTGCCAGAAATACAGTAGATATGGAAGGATCACTTTAAGGGTTGTTTCTCCTGACAGATTTTCCTATTGAACTCTATGGAAAAATAAGTCAGGAGAAGAAACCCTTTAAGTTATCCATCCATATCTACTGTATTTCTGGCAGCAGTGATGGTTAAAGGCTTGTTTAATAGATATCATGAGGTGGTACACCTTTGTGCTGCCCATGACATAGCCATACTTCTAGTTGACCTACACCAGACAGTCTTAGGTAAAGGACTAGCGCTAGCCTCATAGGCTGCAGCTATCGCCTTCAATACCCAGAGCCGAGAGCCTTTTTCCCTTAGACTTGCCGTAGCAGACAAAAAGTTGCCCTGTATGTCTGATGTAAGTGGTAGCCTCAACATAACGCCGCAGCGCACGCACTAGGCATACCAAATGTGCCTCCCCCAGGTCCCTGCCTGGTGGAAGGCGAAGCACAGCAAGCTCAATCGGCTGGTTAATATGAAACGCTGAACAATTTTTGGTAGAAAAGATGGGTTGGGCCGCAAAGTGACGCCAGAGTCATGCGGCTGCCTCCTCATACACTCCGCGGTGATGGAGAGAGCGCAAACCTCACCAACACGTCTTGTTGAACCAATTTCTAGTAGTAATGCCGTCTAAAAAAAAAGCCACTTAAGGCTGGTCATATCGAGAGGCTCATAGGGCTGACCTGTAAGCACTCGCAAAACCAAAGGAGGATCCCAGGAGGGAGCCACCAGGGACCTCGCAGGTCTCAGCCGATAGGCACGGGGTCCGCGCATTTCTGTGAGCACCCTGTGCAGAATAACTACCACATATACTCATAGGCCCTCCTCATGGAGAAAGAAGAAACGTCTACAGGACAGGGGAACCACACCCAGTTAGCGAACGGTCGGGCTCCTCAGTGGCTAAACCCCAAGCTTCATCCTGCTTGACTAAGGGTGTCAAATAGAGCCGCTCTTTTGAGACAGCAGGTCTGTCCAGATTGGGAGTTTCCAGGGCGATCCGCAAAGAAGGCCGAAGAACGAGCTGTCCATAACCAACTGTCTGTTTTTCTCCACCAGAACAACCTGCTTGACCCCCAGGCTTCAGAACCGGACATTCCACGGAAACTGCTCTCCTGGCCGTGACTGAGGCACTCTCCACTGCTAGAGCCTCATCCCTCTCCTCTGTCCTGTCTGCAGCGTTCGACACGGTCAACCACAAACTCCTGATCTCCACACTCTCTGAGATGGGCATTTCTGGGACTGCCCTCTCCTGGTTTGTATCGTACCTCACTGATAGATCCTAGCAAGTCTCTTGGAAGGGTTCTGTCTCTGCACCCCATCCCCTGTCTAGAGTTCCGCAGGGATCTGTACTGGGTCCTCTGCTGTTCTCCATTTATACAAAGTCTCAATTCACATGGCTTCTCATACCATAGTTATGCTGACGATACTCAACTCTTTCTCTCTTTCCCTCCCTCTACCCAACAGGTGAAGGAGAGGATATCTGCTTGTCTGGCCGACATCTCTGAGTGGATGACTACCCATCACCTGAAGCTCAACCTCGACAAGACAGAGCTCCTCTTCATGCCATACAAGACCTCCCCACTACCTGACCTCTCCATCACCGTTGACGGGACCATGGTGGCTGCCTCCCGCTCTGCAAAGAACCTGGGGGTGGTCTTGGACGACCAGCTGGACTTCAAATACCACATCAGGAGGATTCGACTGTACCTGACCACCTACTCCACCCAGCTTCTGGTCCAGACTATGGTCACCTCACGCCTGGATTACTGTAACTCCCTGCTCGCAAGTTTACCAGCTTGCGCCATCCTGCCTCTTCAACTCATCCAGAACGCAGCTGCCCGGGTTGTGTTCAACCTCCCGAAACTTTCACATGTCACTCCACTGGCTGCCAGTTGCAGCCAGGAGCAGGTTCAAAGTTCTCACCCTGGCCTACACTGCAGCCAATGGAACAGGCCCCGTCTACCTGCAGGACTTGATCCAGAACTATGTTCCTGCTCGACCACTTCGCTCATCTACAGCAGGGCGACTCGCACTTCCCCCCCGTCCGTGTCAATGGCACTCGCTCGTCCCGACTGCGGAGCTTTTCCACCCTAGCTCCCCAGTGGTGGAACGAACTTCCCATTCCCCTACGTTCTATGCCAACCCTGCCTGCTTTCCGTCGTGGCCTGAAAACACACATTTTCAGACTCCACCTGGACTGATACTTATCGAGGACCTCATGGTATTTGTTCTTGTTGAACTGTGTATTCAAGTTTATAATATTTAGAATAGAATTGTAGTAGAGCTGATTTACCCAGTTTACTGTGAACTGCATTCAATGTTCATTACTAGGGATAGCTGCTACTTTATGGGAAGAATTTGCTTTCTTATCTGTTCTGTAGTTACTTCAATGACGTTTCTATATGCACTTACTGTATGTCGCTTTGGATAAATGTGTCTGCTAAATGACTGTCATGTAGGACAGCTGCCGTGTAGGAGCCTACGTATGTGTCGGGGTTTGTATAGTCATGAAAAACCTGGAAAATCATGGCATTTGAAAATCGTTCTTTCCAGGCCTGGAAAAGTGTTGTAAAAAAATAAAATGCAAAACGTTTTTGGAAAAGTGGAAATTAGTTTAACAAATTATTTCATGTCGTTCATTTAGCATACACCATTTAAAATAATTAATGTTTTTTGAATTTTTTTAAAATCATGTAACGTTGAAAATATAAGCAGAAGTGAGACCCAGAGCCTTCTAGAGTTGCGACAATGAGGGACCGCTCTGCCCTTTTATTTAAAAAGCTTAATTTAAAAAACTTAAAACTTAAAAAAGTGTTAATTTCATCAGCAAAAAATGCCACTCAATTGAGTTTATTGTAAAAAGTGCCCACTTGTTCACAAGTCATACATAAACCAAAAAAATTAAATACCCCACTATTCATGGGAAAGTGCAAGGAATGTCAGCTTTGGTTTTGTATACAATGTCCATCAGTCAGACACCTGCCTTCCAGAAACTGGAAGGTGTCCAGGTGGGGTATTGCACCAAGCAGGATTACTCAGCCAGGTAACTTATAAAATAGCATGCAACTTCTCTGAACATTTGTTCATAAATAGCAATAATCAATACTTATGACTAATTGACACCTAATATATTCAAGTTTAGTTTTACAAATCCAGATTCAAAACATTAAAAACTATAGGCAAATATTTTTCACAGGTGAGCTGACAATCCAGCTTTCTGGAATACCCCTGAGACCTAAACCTGTCCTAAACAAAACAATCCTATCTGGACAAAATTGCTACACAAAAAATGGCAAAAAAGTAATTTAACTACTTTAATCACTATGCAAATATGAATGTAGTTGAACTACCAGCAAGCTACTGCAAAATGTAGTTAAACTACTAGTTTAATTACATTTAGTTCACTACTCCCCAACACTGGCTATTTATCAATTAACGTTAGTCATTAGCCCAGCATCGGAAATATACTATGGGGCAAAGCCGGACAAAAATGCCCCTCAATAAATCGATTTTGCTCCAGAAAGCACAAGGGCCGGAGGAAAAAATGACCCTAAAATATTTCTTGTAAGATTCAAATTTATATGCATTGTTGTCACTATCTTACTATTAAACGCAGCTAAAACAGTTGTTGGTCAAATCACATATAGCCTATGAATTAACCTACACCATATCATGCTTTAGACAAAGAGGGTAGGCGGAGCAACAGGTCCAATTTCGGGACTGGAACGTCCGCTTTTCGGCACCAGGCCAATTATAAGCAGCATGTCCATCTAAGATAAGTTATGATTTAGAAATGGTTTATATCGGTATCCTACATCCCAGTTATCTCTGTGGTCATTGCAATGCAAACATTCAGACATTTCGAGTGTTCACCTAGTTAAGTCAGCCAATATTCAGCCGATATTGGCTATAAAAGTGGTTGCTAGCTTATAACTTAGTTGACAAATGTCTGGCTAAATCACAACTGACCAGCACATAACTCCAATTCACGGAGGCATTGAGCGATTCCATTTAGGATGCCTTGGCAATAATTGAGCCATGTGAGACACTAGAGGTTTTAGTCTGTACGGCCATTCGCATCAACAATCATGTCAGAGATCGGGCCCGTACTAAAGGTAGCAGGAGAGACCATCCTATGAACTCCTTTGCTCCCTTCACTACGCCGGTTCTAGCGGTAATGAGGAGCCGATGGAGGTGGATGGTGCTTCTTGCGGTTTCTCTGGAGACATTCCTCCTACTCCGGGATGGTGCCATTACTGCAAGCACCAGAGACACACTCTTAATCAGTGTCCCAGGCTTAAGAGAAGGGCTGTCTCGTTAGAGGAACCGGGGCCTCTAGCAAGACATAACAAAATGACACCTTGGACCCTACTTCCAGTTAAAATAATATGGGAACAGCGCTCCCTCCTGGTCGATGCCGTTATCGGTCGAGTGCTTTATTGATGCCCGGTGGGCCAAGAAACATCGTTTACCCGTCTGTCGCCTTACTCACTCCCTGAGAATCACCACACTCGACGATCGACCGTTGGGCACGGGTATCATCAAAGAGGTCACTGCCTCCCTCACTATGAATATTCCTCACGAGCATCATACCGTTCTTTTTAGTTGATTCTCCCTCTTACCCCATAGTACTGGGTCACACGTGGCTGGTCCAACATAACCATCATATTAAATGGGGGAGGGGCAAATCCAGCATCAGCACCTGTTTTTGGTTCGGAGGTTTGAGACGAGAGTCTGGAGTGGGATTCTCAGGCTGATGGATTTTCCATCAGGGAGGAGATCTCTGATGAATTTTCTGATTCTGAGATCCAGTGGTCGTCCTCTCCTAATTCGCCCACCAAAGCTGGAGATGCTAGGTTGGCAGGGACGCTTGAGTTTCCCTTGCCTCCCAACGTACCCACAGAGGGTGCAGACCTAGCTGAGGTTTTCAGCAGAGAGCTACCCCAGAGCCTATTGTGCCAGCTGCCCAGAGCGTAGCTCTTGTATTGTGGGACATTGAAGTGGCGGTCCAAGAGGCGTTGCGCCTTAACCCAGGTCTGGGGGGGGTCCCGCCAATTGCCTTTTTGTTTCTCAGAGGCGTTCCGTAGGGATAAGCCTGGGGAATCGCCTGGGGACATCCCTTAGAGGGGGGGCGTCCTGTCATGGGTTGTGGCTTTCTTCACTACGGTTTTCTGCTTCTCTGCACCTGTTAGCAATCTATCGGATTTTTCCCACATTCAGTCTCTGGGTTTTGCTCTTCCCCGCTAATTATTCATTTCACCTGCCGCCAGGTATTTAAGCCCTTGAGTTCCGCTTCCTGGCACTTCGTTATCATTTTGTGCCTTCACAAAGTGAGGGTTAGTAATTTTTTTTATCTCTCTCCAGTTTAAGAAAAGGTTTTCTTTGGTTTAGCAGCTTGAGATAGTTTTTATATTCCCTTTTCTCTTTCCCTCTCCGACATTTCCACTCTCTCCTTTTCTGAGGGTGTGAGTTTTATTTTTATTTTGTTTATTTCACCAGTTATCGGACGTTAGAGTCACGTTCCGAAGGTGCCTTATTTTTCCTTTCCTTGTCTCGTTATTTTATTTAGTGGTGGCTATTCAGTCTCCTCTCTGCCCGTGTTTACGTGGCTAGCCCGTTTTAGAGGGGTGTGTTATTGTTTGGTATGGCCAGGGGCTTCATATCCCTTTTTGCTTTGTCGCGTTTGGCTCATCGTTATTCTGCACAAACCCTCACATTGACTGCGTGTGCTGCCTGCGAGTGGCACCCGGAGATTTTTCGTTTCATAAGCAGACAGACTAAATAAAACCATTACGATGCAATACATAGCCTATAATTTTATTAACACTAACAAATGGGCCTACAATTGCACACATTTTATTAGTTTTTATTCGATGGGGAATGATCATGATTTGTAGATCAGTTTTCAGGTCTAGGTTAGCTACTCTTTCCGTCCGCGATCTCTGAACCACTTTTCCCCTAAAAGGCTCATTTGTAAATAAATGTTGCCTTTTGTAGCTTTTTGTAGTTACGTTAGTGAACTACATTAGGCTATTGATTACGTTTTGAAATCGACCGGGGGGTATTTTACAAACCCCCCCCCCCCCCCATTGGTTTACTTGTAGCTGCGTAGCCTCGCGTTTGGTGTTGTCACATTCGTAGGCAGTTCGCTAATTTGTAATGCCGTAGCCTACAATTTTTTTTAACTGTTCATCTCTTGGAAAGAGGTGAAAACTTACAGAGAGTTGAACCTTCCTGAAATTGTCCATTGTGGAATGCAGCAATGATCATTATTTATACTCTCCTTTTTTGCAAAAGGTTTTGAAAAAGCCATTTTCAGATTTGTCCTAATTAATTTCATGTTTTATTAAAAAAATTAGTAATAAATAGGTAATAACTAGTCGTTAATTAGTTTTTAATTAGCTAATCTTATTCCTGTCAGGTTTCTGTTATATTTATATACATGTCCACTAACCGGAAGTAAACAAGCCTGTTTTTCGCTTTTGTGACGTCACATTGTGCATAGACCCTATTCCTGTATAGTTAGATTTAAGTTTGAAAGTCAATTTCCGTGCCATTTAAATGAATGGTGGAATGTTGACAATGTTCCAATGCACTCTAGCAGCCTCTGCAGCTGATGATGTCACAGTACCCTCTAGCTCCTCCTCCTACAGTTTTCAGGACAAATAGCTTATTTTCTGGAGAACCGCTCATCCAGTCAACTTCACAGTCAGCACTGCACTTCCTAGGGTCCTGAGCAATACGCCTAGCGCAGGGGTTCCCAAACTTTTCCATGCCAAGGACCCCCAAATAGTTGTAGCCTCTGGCTGGGGCCCCCCTATTGCGAAATGGCTTTTAAAAAAAAGCTTTTAAATTACTCTGGCAAATATAAAAAAATCTAACATACAGCTTCTTAATACACAACACAATACTTTTGACCCTATTTTGATTCCATAATCGGGCCGTTAGCAGCTCAATGTAACGCTTTGACTGAAAGGCAGACGGTTAGTTATTGGCTGCGATTGAAAGAAGGGCATGGCAAAGACCTAATTTCGATATGAAAGGATTTATAACAATTTATATCTTATTTTAAACCGGCACAGTAATCTTATGAATTGAATTGAAATAAATAAATAAAATAAAATAAATTTTTTTTTTTTTTTTTGCATTTTCCATTTTCCTCTCCCTTCCAATTGGCCCCCCTGGCGCCCCCTGGCGGCCCCCACTTTGAAAACCCCTGGCCTAGCGCACTTCATACAGTGCCCGGTTGTTGAGCAAAGTGAAATACAGACAGACAGAAGGACAGAGAGGATTTCTTCCTTTATAGTTAGATATTGAGGAACACATTTAAACTAACACGTAGCCTATGCGTTTGACAGGGTACTTAATGCGGATGTCCTAGCGGTATTCATTGTAGTGGCCCGTGTTTTCTAGTTGTCTAGTCAGGGCTTTCATTGTCTGTAGTGGCTTCTACAAACATTTGCTAACCTAGCAGGCCTGTGTATGATGATGGACTGCAGCATTATTGTTGGTTTTCCATCCATTATCTAGTAGAGTTAACATTAGTTGCTGCCAACTAACGTTAGGTGAAGTGACTTCTAACCGTTCTTGGCTAGCTAGTTAACCTCTACATGTTTCCCACATTGACTCAATATCAGCAAGGCCGTCATAAAATAAAAAGTGGTGGTCAATAATGCGATTTATTTAGGAGATGCGTGTTTAGAGAGGCACAGTCATCGCAGATGAACGACCGCATCGACATCGACAAGGCAGCGAAAGGTAGCCTAACTTTTTATTCACCTCCAATAATGTCGCAATTTCTCTCCCCTCGGTCCACGATCGCAATTTAAATTACACCATCAACGGAGTGTAATGGCTAACGTTAGGCTACTGTTACCCCCAACGCCTATAAGCTAACGTTAGCTATACAACATATCATGCCACCACCGCAGATAACCGTGTGAACAATGGGGAAATAAAAATTTTGCCTGATATGAAGTGTGCACACCGGGTATTATCAATGTGAATCTGCCCGGTGAATTGCTTGAATCCGGAGATGCTGAAGGTATCCTGTAAAATCTAAGTTTTCCCTCCTTCGTCTTATTGTTTTGGCACCCAAAGACGCAACAGGTTGATGCCATTTTATCAGTTAGTTTAAAGGTTAACAAAGCACTAAAACAACTTATTTTAGATTAAAACTGATGCACTCAACGCAAAAAAAGCGTAAACTTTAAGAATCTGGCTCAAAAGTGTCTCTAGTGGTAAAATGTTAGGTACTGCACGTTCAATGTGTGATTGGCCAGAGATTTCCTCCAGCTGACATATTCCTCCAGGTGACGAAATAGAAACCTGAACAGTTACACCCGCTGATAGTTTGGTGGCTACGCCCTGAAGTTTTGGAGCTATAAAAAGATTTGCTATAAAAGCGAATCTCAGCACAGTGGTTGATCTGCGTGGAGAGGAGAATCAGGAGATAGAGAGCGCGAGAGAGTGATATAGCTAGCTTACAGTTTCGCTTTTTTGAATATTCTAGTTATAGCAGCCTATTTATGTTTGGTATATATTTGTTAGCTTGATAGTCCCTTTGTTTTTCAGTCTAGCTCAGCAAGTAGCTAGCTAGTTTCTTTAAAAAAAATATATATATAGGCTACTTTATTAAAAATAAACATATAGTATAAAGCATATGAAAACTGCGTATCTGACAGGGATGTAGAGAGCTACTCCTGTATTTGTATGTTAAAACAAAACTAAATTGTACGTTCTGACGAGGTAAGTAACGTATCAATTGTTTCGTTTGTTCACACTGTGCCCATGCTGGCCTGTTTATGTTGAATATTTTTTGTAAACAAACTATTACTCGCGCTGGACGACACCGTTCAGTGTGAGCTGCAGTGCTGACTGCGGACGAGAGCAGTACATTTACATTTTGTTGGTTAATGAAGTAACTTTTGAAATGGAAACCAATATTGTTGATATCTTGCACATAGGTGTCAACCTCTGGAGAGAGCTGCCCTTATTTTCATGCCTGCCATTATCCATTAAAATCATTAGCCACCACAGTTATTTGTCTGATTCAAGTTTATTTAATTCCTGAATGAAGCTTTTCACATAATAACTGTGTACATACAAATTCAGCAAGGGGCTCATTTTAAAACAGTTAAACAGTCACTGAGACACCCCACACACTTAAGCTACAACCGACTGCAAGAGAAATACATAGATAGATAGCCTACCACAATTTCCTAAATTATGCAAGAGTTATGTTGCATGTGCTTGTGGCACTTTTAATGCATTTTTTCTGTCTAACTAGCCTACATTAATGTATGTTTAGCTCTGATCTTAATTTGGATAATGTTTTAGTAGCCTAACAGTTAACGTTGTTAAAGACTGCTAAGTTAGCCATGAATTAATTTACAATTAAACTTGTACCTTCGCTAAATTGAGTCAAAGCCAACACATTAAAACGTCACAGAGCATTAAACTATCTAGTTTCTGTAAAAATTGCATAAACATGAATATTATCCAGTCAAAACCATTTAACTAATGTTAGATAGTTGTTAGGTATGTGGGCTAGGCTAGCTACTGCGTCTTTGTCATTCGTTGTAGGCTAAGTGCATTTTTAGATCATAGGTCTCCGCTACTTGCTTTTCCCACGGCCTCAGAAATCGAGAGAATATAGCAGAGAGAGGGAGAAAGAATGTGATTTCTGCGATTAAAATGTTGGAAAACGTATCATAACCTTAGACACCCGTATACCTTTGAAAAGGTGTAAAACCCGTCTTTTATACGGGCAAACCAAATGGGTTGACACCTATGCTTGCAGGTAGCATGATTGCCTACAGCCTTTGTAAAATGAGTAGCCTACATGGTGTGGGTAACTACTTGGATGGCGTGGGTAACTACTTCGACAGCGTGTGATTTTCTGTTTGCTGGTCGCATTATTATGGAAGACCAAATGTGACAAAATGAAATAAATAAATAAGCAATGAAATATATAATGAAATAAATACATAAGCAATGAATTAAGTAAATTTGCAATGAAATAAATAAATAAGCAATGAAATAAATAAATAAACAATGAAATAAGTAAATAGGATATTTATTATTTTACGTCTTATTTATTTCATGATGTATTTATTTCCACTCGCATTTATTTCAAGGCGTAGGGTCTATTTATTTCACGGCATATTTATTTCAAGGCGTATTTATTTCAAGGCGTATTTATTTCACGTCATATTTATTTCATGGCGTGTTTATTTCAAAACAATTCGGCCTGTCAGTCAATATGAAAGGGGCAGGGTCAGCTATGATCATTGGTTGCTCAGTCCATAGATATAAAACACTAGATATCGCGCAGCCGCCATATTAGGTGGTCAATATCAGATGCCAGGGTTCCAAATTAATCGGGGCTTGGGGCAAAAATCCCCTCGAAAATGGATAGTATGCCCTCGAAAATCAGTTAAGGGGGCCAAAAAAATGCCCATGACATTTTCGAGGGCATTTTTATGGTTTATATATATAGTTTTTTCCTGTCACGAAAATGTCTAGAAACATTGATAATACGTTACCAAATAGTAAAGAATAGAATAACGTTACGATAATGAAGAGTGAAAAATGTGAATTATTCATCTCTATGGAGGCCTGTCACCTACGTCACAATTTGGCCAGACACGCCCACTTTTTACGCAAACCGCCTTACTGGAAGACCAAATGCTGGTGTTCCACAACGTTATGCAAACCAAACTAATAGGCTATCACATTTAATCGGGAGGTTGCTTAATTTCCCTTTATTGCCATCATCGGAATTTGCTTTACGCAATGCTTACAGGTAGCTCAGCAATATACAAAATATACAGTGCACAACATAACGAAACAATTTCTCAGTTTGGCGGTGTACAGAGACCGCGGCACTGCATGTATGGAGGAAATTCGTGGATGTGGAGTTTGTGCGTTGGACTGCTTGGTGACACTGGACATCTCGGGACAGCGGGGGCCATTTTTAATCATGGCTGTATTGCACTTTCATTCACTTGATTGATGTAATGATTCTGTTGGATATCTTTGTTTGATATGTTTGTTTGTGTGTTGTGGGTCCCACTGTTTGTATTTTTTGTTGTTGCTGGGGCTACAACTGAAGTTCCCTGGCGGGAAATAAAAGTTATTATATTCTATTCTAATAATACCAACATAAACAAATATTATAAGGAGTATCGCTGGGGTATACGTACGAAGTAAGATTAATTACAGAGTAAACCCCGGAACCCTCCCAAATCTGGAACATGCATGGGCTGAAGTAGAAAGAGCTGTTCTGGGTTTTATTTAGTTATCCAGCTAGTACTAACTCAGTAATCCTGCTTTGTAGTATACCACCTTGGTAAGTAAAGTGCTTGTGCAGTTAATATGGGAGCAAAGCGATACGTTACATGTTAGGTAGGCTACAGTAGCCTACTTCAGCAATAAAACATTTTAGCTCGATGGATAGAATATAATAACTTTTTTTCCCGATAGGGAACTTCAGTTGTAGACACCATAAAAGGCAAATCAGTTCTACACATAAAGTACATTTACCGTTACTTTAATTATTACTTTCAAATACATTGTTATTTGGTGCTTACTATCGTAACGTTACATTTTATTTTCGCCCTCTTCTGGATTCTCTCATATTGCTCGCACCCTGCCTGGCCAGCACAGGTAATGTTTACAGTTTATCCAATCTATTTGTGAGACATATCGTACAACGTAGCACCCCTAGCAATGTAATAATAGTTCAAATGAACACTGTTTTGATGTTCACAATATGCTTGACGTATCGCATTAGGTTAACATTAATGTTTCGCAGGCGTAGCAGTCGTTCACACAAATGATATAGCTACTAACGTTAGCTAAACCAAGCGATTAATTCACTTTTAACTTTCTAACATTAAGATAATGCACATAGATGTACATTAGGCCAGCTAGTTATGTATATATTAACTGGCTAACTTTATAATTTGTTCATAAAGCGTAATTTACCATTAATGATCCGAGCCTATGCTGTCTAAACCCTGCTCACTCCTCACTGCTTTCAACCACCAGTCTCTTCATTCGGTCGTAAAATTGAGTTCGTTCACCCTGCCTGGTGGTTTAGCTACTATGGTGAGTCCTCAAATTATCACGTAAAAGGACATTTTCGCCTTTTCCCAGTTTTATTCGCACATCAGTACGCAGTGCAGAAGTTCGTCATTGTAGGACAGCAATCATAGTAGCGTTAGCATGAAACTCGTTTCATGGAGTAGCGAACACTACGAGTTCAGTGGTAACGTTAAGCGTCTCTGTTAGGGATGGACCTCCAACATGGCGGCGCGTCCCTGTAACCATTGGTAATGACAGTTCTAGTTCTATGTGACAGGCCTCCATTGATCAAATGCCAACGAATCTCTCCTCTATGGTACCACTATTGCGAACATTAACTGCGTCTGCTGTGGCGTTGTGATTGTGCTAACGACATTAGAAGCATGGGCCGTTTTCTAGTAGCCTATCCACAACAAAGCCCGTCCAAAAGCCAACAACAACGTTACATGGGGACACAAAGGTCCCACCACCACCAAACAAAAATGTAAAGTAACTATGTTATTGTAGCCTACTTAAAGGGTTATGAAACCCTCGGTTACATTCTCTCTCCGCCCACACCACAAATTCGAAAAATGCAATTAAATGGGCGTGGAAAGCAGCAGAGGGGGAGGGGCGAGAGTGAAGAGCGAGGCTATCGCCACCTGAAGACACGCCCACAAGGGAAAAGATGGCGAGTGAAACTGAGCCTGTATTAATCGCTGACTATTCGGTGATATCAGTCAATGGCTTCTTCGAGGTGGAGGACATCTCTCCTCCGGAATGCTCTGGGCTTTCCACCGACCAGGAGTATGAAGAAGGAAATAGTCCGAAGCCCTATCAGTTTCAGCCGTAGAGTTTTTTTTAGCCATCTAACGTAGCTATGCTACACGGACATGACAATAAAATATGTAAACGAATGCCAAGTGAAACTAAACGGATGTTAGCTGAAGGCTATAGGCTACGCTACGGGATACTTCACAATCTGCTCAAATCGATATTCTGCCCAGTAAATTAACGTTTGTCAGCTAATATTCATCCTGACCAAACGCTACCTGCAGATTATACAAACATGAAAAAATACAACACGTAGGCAATGAATGTCAAGTGAAACTGAACGGCTTTTGGCTTTTTTTTTTAACCTACGTTATCCTAGCCATCTACAAATGCGTTTACTAGCTATCTAGCTATCCAAATAACTTAACTAAGACATAAGTTAACATAAGCACAGCATGGGGCTTGTATCACTTTGTACCTTGTACCATTTTTATTTCAGTAAATACATGTTCCAGCCATGGGGAGTTCCAGATAGTGCAGTTAACGGTTATCCATCAAACGTAACTCCGTAACTCCTGCTTCAATCCTGAAGCAGACCCCAGGCCAGTAAGATTGACAACGCAGTAGCTATCAAACCTAACATTATAGCTTATACGCAAAAGGCAGTGAAATATCACCGGCCAGTTAACTATGGTTAACGATACGAAAACAACTCAAGTAAATATCTTTGAGGCTACAAGATAACCACCACGTTAGCAAGCCAACAAGACGCCGTAGGATGCACTTAATTTAATTTACCGCATTTGGAGGGACAGAAATATCAGTCGGGCTTGGTAACGTTTCCGCATTCCTTTGGCTGGCATACCCCAATTAAACCTGGGCATAGTGTAACTGTTAACGTTAATCCGCTGATGCTCTTGCACCCAGAGAAAGCACACTTGCGACCCATCAGTCATTGCTTGTAAATTGAAACTATTGGAATTGAAAAAACGAATTTACAATTTTTAATAACTAGTATAATTGGAAAAAAGCTAATACATTGAAAGAGACTAACTGTAGGCTACAACATTGCTTGTCAAATGGATGTCCCTAGAAAAAAAAGCTAAAAAAACACATTTTTTGAGATGTTAACTAATATCTAGGCATTGCCTCAGATGGAAGAGAACAATAGTATGCATTATATCTACAATTTTTGGCAAAACGTTTAATTTCAGTATTTTAGCCGTTACATCGCCTATTCTTCTTCTTCCGGGGTTGAAAATGAAAAATAGGCTACGTCATTGAAAATGACGTTGAAGTGTACTTTTTGTACACTTGCGCGTAATCAGTTTCGCACTTTGTTACCGCCCCCAATATAAATACATTCCTGAGAAGGCGTGGCCAATGGCTATATACATTTGACAAGCAATATCGTTGTAGCCTACAGTTCGTCTCTTTCAATGTATTAGCTTTTTTCCAATTATGCTAGTTATTAAAAATTGTAAATTCGTTTTTTCAATTCCAATAGTTTCAATTTACAAGCAATGACTGATGGGTCGCAAGTGTGCTTTCTCTGGGTGCAAGAGCATCAGCGGATTAATGTTAACAGTTACACTATGCCCAGGTTGAATTGGGGTATGTCAGCCAAAGGAATGCGGAAACGTTACCAAGCCCGACTGATATTTCTGTCCCTCCAAATGCGGTAAATTAAATTAAGTGCAGCCTACGGCGTCTTGTTGGCTTGCTAACGTGATGGTTATCTTGTAGCCTCAAAGATATTTACTTGAGTTGTTTTCGTATCGTTAACCATAGTTAACTGGCCGGTGATATTTCACTGCCTTTTGCGTATAAGCTATAACGTTAGGTTTGATAGCTACTGCGTTGTCAATCTTACTGGCCTGGGGCAGGAGTTACGTTTGATGGATAACCGTTAACTGCACTATCTGGAACTCCCCATGGCTGGAACATGTATTTACTGAAATAAAAATGGTACAAAGTGATACAAGCCCCATGCTGTGCTTATGTTAACTTATGTCTTAGTTAAGTTATTTGGATAGCTAGATAGCTAGTAAACGTGCATTTGTAGATGGCTAGGATAACGTAGGTAAAAAAAAGAAGAAGTCAAAAGCCGTTCAGTTTCACTTGACATTCATTGCCTACGTGTTGTATTTTTTCATGTTTGTATAATCTGCAGGTAGCGTTAGGTCAGGATGAATATTAGCTGACAAACGTTAATTTACTGGGCAGAATATCGATTTGAGCAGATTGTGAAGTCTCCCGTAGCGTAGCCTATAGCCTTCAGCTAACAGCCGTTTAGTTTCACTTGGCATTCGTTTACATATTTTATTGTCATGTTCGTGTAGCATCTACGTTAGATGGCTAAAAAAAACTCTACGGCTGAAACTGATAGGGCTTCGGACTATTTCCTCCTTCATACTCCTGGTCGGTGGAAAGCCCAGAGCATTCCGGAGGAGAGATGTCCTCCGCCTCGAAGAAGCCATTGACTGATATCACCGAATTAGTCAGCGATTAATACGATCAGTTTCACTCCATCTTTTCCCTAGTGGGCGTGTCTTCAGGTGGCGATAGCCTCTCTCCTCGCTCTCGCCCCTCCCCCTCTGCTGCTGCTTTCCACGCCCATTTAATTGCATTTTTCAAATTCGTGGAGTGGGGGCAGAGAGAATGTAACCGAGGGTTTCCTACCCCTTTAACCCAGTTTGTTTAGCTGCTTGCTCCGAGACGCTGGGCCTGTAGTGTAGCTGCAACATCCCCTCCTGTATGGCAAGCCGTTTTAACATTTATTCCTCGAGACTTACTAGTAACTATTCATTAGATACTAGTACTTATTCTTTAGTTACTAGTAACTATTCCAATAGTTACTAGTATCTATTTCAGTTTTACTAGTAACTTTTCATTAGATACTAGTACTTATTCTTTAGTTACTAGTAACTATTCCAATAGTTACTAGTAACTATTCCATTTTTACTAGTAAGAAATAGAGATTTTTTGCAATTGAATTCTATGGGGCTCTGCAGTTCAGATATCAACTATTTGCTTCTGACTAGTAACTATTCCAATAGTGACTAGTATCTATTTCAGTTTTACTAGTAACTATTCATTAGATACTAGTACTTATTCTTTCGTTACTAGTAACTATTCCAATTGTTACTAGTAACATTTTTATTGCTACTAGTAAGAATGTTAATTGAACTATCAAATAGTCATTTTGACTAGTCATTACCGATGACGAGTAAAACAGAAATAGTTACTAGTAAGAATAAAAATATTACTAGTAACAATTGGAATACTAGTCACTAAAGAATAAGTACTAGTATCTAATGAATAGTTACTAGTAAAACTGAAATAGATACTAGTACCTATTGGAAGTTACTAGTAACTAAAGAATAAGTACTAGTATCTAATGAATAGTTACTTGTAAGTCTCGAGGAATAAATGTTAAAACGGCTTGCCATACTCCTGTCTCATCTCACAAAACAGTATTTTGTTTTTGTAGTAGACACATCATAGCTTGCTCCAAAATGAATATGTGATGACAAACATGTTGAAGATGAGCAACAAGGCAGTCAATATTATATTTTTATGTTATATTGAACAATCCGGGGAATTGCTGGTAAGATATAATGAGTAGAAATGGTTTAAAAGTAAGCTTTAGTTAATGTCTACGCTCTAAATGAATGGGGAATTTACTTCCGAAACCAGCGTGACGTAGTCACTTGAGTACTCTATTGAGGCGGCAAAGCGGGGGGGTGTATATCGATGTATTATCCGCGGAAGTTAGTTTGTGCTTTAAAATGATTCATTTTGGTGAGGTCCCGAAAATGAATGGGAGTGAATGAGGAGCCTGACTACCGGGGATGCCGTTTACGGTCAGCAGGGAGGGACAGCTTATGTTGCTTGTATTCACGCTATGCAAATATAATGGGTTAGGCTCCACAAAATTACTTACGTCACACGAAGGTGAAATATCCCTAAGTCTAATGCTGTAGCCTATACCCAGCTTTTTTCCAGCGCACCAGCTATCAATAGGCTACATACAGGCTAATAAGTCAGTGCTACCCATTTTATGACACAAAGAAAATGCTAGCACAGAAAAACATTCATTGATATTTGTTATTCGGTTAATTTGCTTGATAATTGAGAACTATACATGGAAACAGGTCAAGTTGACACTCATATCCGTATAAAGGTAAGGTTATAGGCTACAGAAGGCTAGTTGACATGGACATGGTTCCTGACCGGGGGATTCAGGGAATGACCGGAGGCCACTGAGTTGTAGCCTATCAGTTGTCCATTCTGTAACCGCATAAGGACAGCACTCGAGTTGCCTACTGTTTGGTTTATTTTGTAAACACATCTTGAGGAAACAACGTGCCAATGTAATTTTCTAACATAGAGTACTTATTGCGCTAGACATCTCCGGGGTAAGACCTCCAGCACCCGGCATGCACTATAGGTGGGCCTAGTCTTTTTATATTTGTATTGTTATATTAATTAGGCTACTGTTAGTTTTTTCCCCCAATTCTGTAAAGCAAAGAGAAGGGAGAAAAGCGGCGCCTTTACATAACGCGATAAAACAGGCTATCGGCTAAATGACAGATATTCTGACCTTAACAACCATCGACATGAACCTTGATTTCAGCTTCTGGTTACGCGCCTCCCTGTTCTTTGGAATGTCAACAGTTGTTTATTTTATATATAATTACGCTTGCGATTGTACAAAAAAATGTTTATGAATTATGACGCATTACCATAGCAACACACCACAGCAAACTGTCGCTAAGCCCCTACTCCAGTTGCAGGCTAGCTGAGTGTGTAGACAAAGATTTTAGATATATGACAAGATACGCAACTGGCGATTTCCCCCCATTAGATTTTTTATCCGCACAAGAGAAAGTGATCAGGCATGCGCAGTACTGTTTTCAGTTAACTTAGCAACTAAAGTTACATAATGTATGCTTAGAGTGGCGCGCATCTGACCGGCGCTAACCGGATTTAAAGTTGGTTTTCGTTGAATAGTCAAAATCATAACGAGTTGTAAGTAGTAGTACTGGGTCATCTAGGCATATATAATCTAAAAAAGAAAAGGGAGATTTTTATTGTCTGATAATGACCCGTTTAGCGAACTGTTTTGTAAAACTCCATTGACCGCCAGTCATTCAATGAACGCCTGTTGTCTGTCTAATAAGTTCCAAGTGCGTACGTTCCAGCCCCGAAGTTGGACCTCTTGCTCCGCCTACCGTCTTTGATATCGACTATCGAGTACTTAAAGGGGTAGGAAACCCTAAAACACATTTTTTGAGGTGCTAACTAATATCTAGGCACTGCCTCAGATGGAAGAGAACAATAATATACATTATATCTCCAATTTTTGGCAAAACGTTTAATTTCAGTATTTTAGCCGTTAAATCGCCTATTCTTCTTCTTCCGGGGTTGAAAACGAAAAATGGCCCACGTCATTAAAAATGACGTTGTAGTGTACCTTTTGTACACTTGCGCGTAATCAGTTTCGCACTTTGTTACCGCCCCCAATATAAATACATTCCTGAGAAGGCGTGGCCAATGGCCATATCCATTTGACAAGCAATATCGTTGTAGCCTACAGTTAGTCTCTTTCAATGTATTTGCTTTTTTCCAATTATGCGAGTTATTAAAAATGGTAAATTCGTTTTTTCAATTCCAATAGTTTCAATTTACAAGCAAGTGTGCTTTCTCTGGGTGCAAGAGCATCAGCGGATTAACGTTAACAGTTACACTATGCCCAGGTTGAATTGGGGTATGCCAGCCAAAGGAATGCGGAAACGTTACCAAGCCCGACTGATATTTCTGTCCCTCTAAATGCGGTAAATTAAATTAAGTGCAGCCTACGGCGTCTTGTTGGCTTGCTAACGTGATGGTTATCTTGTAGCCTCAAAGATATTTACTTGAGTTGTTTTCGTATCGTTAACCATAGTTAACTGGCCGGTGATATTTCACTGCCTTTTGCGTATAAGATATAACGTTAGGTTTGATAGCTACTGCGTTGTCGATCTTACTGGCCTGAGGATTGAAGCAGGAGGTACGGAGTTACGTTTGATGGATAACCGTTAACTGCACTATCTGGAACTCCCCATGGCTGGAACATGTATTTACTGAAATAAAAATGGTACAAGGTACAAAGTGATACAAGCCCCATGCTGTGCTTATGTTAACTTATGTCTTAGTTAAGTTATTTGGATAGCTAGTAAACGTGCATTTGTAGATGGCTAGGATAACAAAACAACAAAAAAAGCCGTTCAGTTTCACTTGACATTCATTAGCCTACGTGTTGTATTTTTTCATGTTTGTATAATCTGCAGGTAGCGTTAGGTCAGGATGAATATTAGCTGACAAACGTTATTTTACTGGGCAGAACATCGATTTGAGCAGATTGTGAAGTCTCCCGTAGCGTAGCCTATAGCCTTCAGCTAACATCCGTTTAGTTTCACTTGGCATTCGTTTACATATTTTATTGTCATGTTCGTGTAGCATAGCTACGTTAGATGTAACGTTATAGATGGCTAAAAAAAACTCTACGGCTGAAACTGATAGGGCTTCGTACTATTTCCTTCTTCATACTCCTGGTCGGTGGAAAGCCCAGAGCATTCCGGAGGAGAGATGTCCTCCGCCTCGAAGAAGCCATTGACTGATATCACCGAATTAGTCAGCGATTAATACGATCAGTTTCACTCCCCATCTTTTCCCTTGTGGGCGTGTCTTCAGGTGGCGATAGGCTCTCGCCCCTCCCCCTCCAACGCTACTTTCCACGCCCATTTAATTGCATTTTTCGAATTTGTGGTGTGGGCGGAGAGAGAATGTAACCGAGGGTTTCCTACCCCTTTAAAGGGGTAGGAAACACTAAAACATATTTTTTGAGATGTTAACTAACATTTAGGCATTGCCTAAGATTGAAGAGAGGGTCAATGACAAATACGGTTGCCAAAAGTATTTTTTTAAGAATTATTTTCAAAATGGATATAATACATATTTTTTTATTTGGAACAGTGTGCTTAAGCAAGTCTCATTTGTTAAACAACATTTTAACATGTTTTTATTCATTTTTTGACTGTATTTATAACTTCACCTGCCAAAAAATGTCAGGTGGCGCAACCAAATTTCTGTTGAGAATTACATATTTTCCTACTATTTATTCAAAGTTAAATCTTGGGCACATTTTCTTTAGAGTGTCTAAAGTGCCTACCACATTCATATTTTGAAGTAGTATTTTGTATTTCCAATAATTTAAGACTACTGCATTCTAATGGCCGGGTATTTAGTATTTTCTGTATCCAATTTTACTTTTAAAGACATAAAAACAATTATACAAATATACAAATGAAGGCATTCCATATATTTACTATTCATACCATACTTTTAAACCATTTGTCCACTTTGACCTATTATTTATTGGTTAAAATTAATATTTTACCTGGTTGCACCACCTGACAATTATCAGTTGTACCACCTGACAATATTAGTAATGACAGGAAATAGCTGAATAATTGCATTTTTATTTCAAATAGGCAATACAAAAAGTGTTTTAGTCAAGTAATAAATGGATCAAAAACAGGATAAACAGATCACATTAAGTATAGCATCTGTAATAGGCAACAGTGCAATAGATGTACACTGTAACAGATTATGATTGAACAAGCCTTTTTTAGTTTAATACAGTACACAAAATGTAATATCCAAATCCATCCATATAAATTCCAAGAGTTTAAAACATTCAATTCATGGTAACTGGAATACAATAATAAATAGCTTAAGAACTGCTATAAAGGGATTGTTATTTAACCACAATTAATTCATCCATAAAAGGTAGGCCTATTCTAAGAGTTTAAAACATAAAATTTATGGTGACTGGAATACAACAATAAATAGCTTAACTGCTAAAATAGCTTGTGATTTAATCTCAATTAATTCATCCAGAAAAGGTATTCTATTAGTTAAAAACATTAAATTCATGGTAACTGGAATAAAACAATAAATAGCTTAATAACTGCTAAAAATGGGCTATGATGTAACCACATTGAAGATTTAACAATCAAATTCTGTCATAAAAATATTGCAAAACATTAAGTTCATAGCAACTGGAATGCAAAAATATATGCTAACATCTACTAAATAAAAACATATTGTGTCAATGAAGATTTAATAACCAAATGCATTAATAAAATGTATTCCAGGATTAAAATTACACTTAATTCATACTGTAGCAAACTAAACTAAAGCAGTTCCAGTCTGTATGAGTTAGCTGTGTGTGCCGTGAATTAAGTGGCTCTGGCTCCGAGATCAATTTGAGCACATCACTTGTGTAGTAAAAGATGATGTCCGCGGGATGGGGCCAAGCGAACGTATTCTTTCTTCCCTTCTGCTGCATGCAGCTCACCTCAATCTCATCACCAATCACCTGAAGAACCTGTCCGATGAACGGCCGACCTTCATATTTCACCAAGATGAACTTTCCATTCAGATCGTCCTCATCTTGGGCACTGGACTGGGCACTGGACTTGGCACTGTACTTGGCACTGGACAGGGCACTGGCGGGGGTTTGCAAGTTGACCATTGTGGGATTGTGACAGTGGCAGATATGCGGTCTGCTACAGAAGCAGGAGATCTCCCTGTGCATGATCTTCCCTGGTTCAGTGGAAATGACCTGATGCATCGCCAGAGTTCCCTTTTCAGCGGGCACAACTTCAGGGACTGCTTCATCAAATCTTTCGATGTCCTCCTCACTCACCCAGAAGTACTTTACGTCAGATTTCTTTTCTGCTAGGAGGCTGTAGAAGTCTTCTGGGGTTTGGATATCTGCACCCCTTTGGACAGCAGAGTCAGCTGTCCTCTTGACTGCCCCACCTACTCCATCAGGGGCTCCTTTTCCATGGGACTTCTCTGAGAAGTTCCACGTTACCTGCTTGAAGCCTGAGAGGTAAGGGATGGTACTGAGCAGAAAGAAATTATTTTTATTGCGGTATTGAGTAACTGGGCCATCACTCATTACGTGTAACATTGTCAGAGGCAGGTTTTCTTTACATCTTTGAGCACTGGCTCCAAGTGGGCCCACACAGCTCTCTCGTCATGTCGGAGGGAGGCACTGATGGTGGCATATGACTGGGAGCCAGCTGCTGTGTAGGTCACGCAGGTGTGTACTGTGGCCTGCTTCCGGCTTCCTCCAAAGTGGAAAGATTGCACCTCTCTATTAAGCTTGCAGGAGAAGTTCTCAGAAAAATCCACATGGAGGACAACTTCATCTTCTCTTAGGTTTTCTTTTAGAGCCCTGCACTCTTTTGCTTGGTGTAACCAGTTGTAATGGTGTTTTGCTAGGCCGTCTAGCTTCTGTTTGAAAATCTCCAACAGCTCAGTGCATGTTCCTTCTTTTTCTTCTTTTACAAAGTTCATGTATGTCTTCTGCCCCTCAGACACAGGTTTCCTAATCCATTGGTGCCAGGTGACAGTCTCTTCCTCGGGTGTTCTTACTTCTATCTCAGAGTAGCAGCATTTTGCACAGACTCTATACGTGCATGCCTTGTTGTCTGTACTGCACACGATTGAAGGCAACAGCTGAGAAATGCTAGCAGTTTCTAGCAGAGCTTTCTGCAGCAGTTTTTCACTCAGAAGTTTGACGTTCTCGTGGTCCAAGCATGAACATGTGTTTCTGTCTGATGCCTTTGGCTGAGTGACATAGAAAGGACAGTATCGAACAAATTGTCTGTAAGACAACATGTGGGACATTTGCACTTCAGTATTATACTGCAGGTGGAGTTCAGTCAGTGGTTTAGTTAACACACGCCTCTGTTTTTTGTTTTTGTTTTTAGTCACTGTATCTTTTCTCCCTGGCAGTAAGCGACTGTTCTCGTCATGACAGAGAAAGTCAACAACTCTCTCTCTTCTCTGCTTGGCTAATTTCTTAGCACTCCTTGACCTGTTACCTTCAGTTGTAGATTTTGCCTTATTTTTTCTCCTCAACCTTTCTATGCATTTTCGCAATTTTTCTGATTCCCTTTTGGCAGCTTCTATTTCTCTTTTGATTTTGTACAATTTACTGCGCAACTTTGCTTTCTCTCTTCGCCATTTTGTGCTACTGCTTGCTACTCTCTGTGGTGTTGAAGATGCTCTGGGTTGTACATCTACACTTGAAGATGCCCTGGGTTGTACATCTACACTGACAATCTCCTCCCTGTCAATGTTGGGAGGTTCTGCAATAACAATATCCTCTGCTGGGGGTTCTGCGGGAGTGGTATCTAATGACTCAGGTGTGTTATTCAGGATTTCCTCCATAGCCCTTTTCTTTTCCCTATGCCTTCTCTGGTCTTGCTTCCATTTCTGCCTCACTTTTTCCTTTGCCGTTTTAGATAGCTGGCTGACGGGGGGTTTCACAATCTTTCCCTCTCTCTTCCTTCTCTGGTAACTATAAAACATTAGAACTCATGAACCTGCATATTTATTTATTTATTTATTTATTTATTAAAAAGGGACAGTGCACATTAATGAACACTTCTGTAAATGTGGCCTTGCCACTACTCAAATATGAACAGACTCAAACTTATCAAGACTACATTATAAGTAATCAAGATGTAATTACCTCTCCTTTCTTTTGGCAAGATATGCCTCTCTTGCAGCTGGATCATTTTTAATGCGCTGTCTGTGTCTTGCAGCCTTTTCTTTAGTTGATAGTGCCATCTAAAATATATATTTTTTAAATTATAATCATGAAAACGGTTTAAAAAGTGTATAATATATTTAATTTTAAACATACATTTTACAAATGCTGTAACATCATCTTAGAGCTTTAAAAAAACATAATTGATTACACAGAGTGACATTCCTTGCAGTTAAGCTCATATACATATGGTTGCGCCACCTGACTTAGGGGTTGCGCCGCCTGACTTTTTCAACTAATTTCAAATTAAACAGGCTTCTACTTGGGACACCTACATTAGCTTTGGCTGTTGCTAGCAAGGTTATACAAATACTTTTTAAACATAATAAGTTGTTTTCTGGAAAAAATAACTTTTCCTAGTTTTTCATTGGTTGTACCACCTGACATGGAAAGTGTACCAACCTACCTATGACATGAAAGAAGATATTTTCATCAATATTTGAGAGAGCTCTGCAAATCTTTTCACTCAGCTCTGAAGGTCAGTTGGGGTCTTCTTGATGATGCAATATCCTGTTCACTGTTATGTAGCTCTCCATTTCAAAATAAAAGTGCTATGTTTACGGTTGTGCCACCCTGACATTGGAAAACACAAATAACTGGACACAAGTTTTTCAATTATCTAAACAGTTTTAAAATGGTTGGTATTTGTGAAATTGTGTTCATCTGAAAGGATTCCAAAACAAAATGATGCCATAGTATTATATTTTTAGTTTATCATCATTAAAATACCATTTTTAACAATCTTCTTAATCTGTTTGTTTGCTCGGACGGTTGCCTGACATTTTGGGGGTTTGAGATGCCAAAACACAAAATAATATATATTATGTGAATGTACTGAAAACACACCAAAACTAATCATGTTTCATAGAATAAAATGATACATGACTTGAATTGATTAAATTATTTTAAAAAGAAAATAATGCTTTCGGACACAAAAATATGCATGTCATGTCATTGACCCGAGAACAATAGTATGCATAGCATCTACAATTTTGGGCAAAATGTTTAATTTCAGTATTTTAGCCGTTACATCGCCTATTCTTCTTCTTCCGGGGTTGAAAATGAAATATGGGCTACGTCATTGAAAATGACGTTGAAATGTACTTTTTGTACACTTGTACGTAATCAGTTTCGCACTTTGTTACCGCCCCCAGTATAAATACATTCCTGAGAAGGCATGGCCAATGGCTATATCCATTTGACAAGCAATATCGTTGTAGCCTACAGTTCGTCTCTTTCAATGTATTAGCTTTTTTCCAATAGAGGCCTGTCACATAGAACTAGAACTGTCGTTACCAATGGTTACAGGGACGCGCCGCCATGTTGGCGGACCAACCCTAACAGAGACGCTTAACATTACCACTGAACTCGTAGTGTTCGCTACTCCATGAAACGAGTTTCATGCTAACGCTACTATGATTGCTGTCCTACAATGACGAACTTCTGCACTGCGTACTGATGTGCGAATAAAACTGGGAAAAGGCGAAAATGTCCTTTTACATGATAATTTGAGGACACACCATAGTAGCTAAACCACCAGGCAGGGTGAACAAACTCAATTTTACGACCGAAAGAAGAGACTGGTGGTTGAAAGCAGTGAGGAGTGAGCAGGGTTTAGACAGCATAGGCTCGGATCATTAATGGTAAATTACGTTTTATGAACAAATTATAAAGTTAGCCAGTTAATATATACATAACTAGCTGGCCTAATGTACATTTATGTGCATTATCTTAATGTTAGAAAGTTAAAAGTGAATTAATCGCTTGGTTTAGCTAACGTTAGTAGCTATATCATTTGTGTGAACGACTGCTACGCCTGCGAAACATTAATGTTAACCTAATGCGATACGTCAAGCATATTGTGAACATCAAAACAGTGTTCATTTGAACTATTATTACATTGCTAGGGGTGCTACGTTGTACGATGTCTCACAAATAGATTGGATAAACTGTAAACATTAGCTACCTGTGCTGGCCAGGCAGGGTTCGAGCAATATGAGAGAATCCAGAAGAGGGCGAAAATAAAATGTAACGTTACGATAGTAAGCACCAAATAACAATGTATTTGAAAGTAATAATTAAAGTAACGGTAAATGTACTTTACGTGTAGAACTGATTTGCCTTTTATGGTGTCTACAACTGAAGTTCCCTATCGGGAAAAAAAGTTATTATATTCTATCCATCGAGCTAAAATGTTTTATTGCTGAAGTAGGCTACTGTAGCCTACCTAACATGTAACGTATCACTTTGCTCCCATATTAACTGCACAAGCACTTTACTTACCAAGGTGGTATACTACAAAGCAGGATTACTGAGTTAGTACTAGCTGGATAACTAAATAAAACCCAGAACAGCTCTTTTTTTTATACTTCAGCCCATGCATGTTCCAGATTTGGGAGGGTTCCGGGGTTTACTCTGTAATTAATCTTACTTCGTACGTATACCCCCGCGATACTTCTTATAATATTTGTTTATGTTGGTATTATTAGAATAGAATATAATAACTTTTATTTCCTGCCAGGGAACTTCAGTTGTAGCCCCAGCAACAACAAAAAAAACATAGACAGTGGGACACACAAACAAACATATCAAACAAATATATCCAACAGAATCATTACATCAATCAAGTGAATGAAAGTGCAATACAGCTATGATTAAAAATGGCCCCCGCTGTCCCGAGATGTCCAGTGTCACCAAGCAGTCCAACACACAAACTCCACATCCACGAATTTCCTGCATACAAGCAGTGCCGCGGTCTCTGTACACCGCCAAACTGAGAAATTGTTTCGTTATGTTGTGCACTGTATATTTTGTATATTGCTGAGCTACCTGTAAGCATTGCGTAAAGCAAATTCCGATGATGGCAATAAAGGGAAATTAAGCAACCTCCCGATTAAATGTGATAGCCTATTAGTTTGGTTTGCATAACGTTATGGAACACCGGCATTTGGTCTTCCAGTATGGTGGTTGGAGTAAAAAGTGGGCGTGTCTGGCCAAATTGTGACGTAGGTGACAGGCCTCAATTATGCTAGTTATTAACAATTGTAAATTAGTTTTTTCAATTCCAATAGTTTCAATTTACAAGCAATGACTGATGGGTCGCAAGTGTGCTTTCTCTGGGTGCAAGAGCATCAGTGGATTAACGTTAACAGTTGCATCCTTTCCTGAGCGATCCAGAGTGAGCTGTAGGCTACTCTGACTGGGCATTTTGGGTCTGGCGCCAATGATCAGCACTGCTGGCAAGTTTGTGTGCAACAAGCATTTCCAGTGGGACTGTTACGAGAACTATGCCCGGGTTGAATTGGGGTATGCCAAGCCCTATTGATATTTCTGTCCCTCCAAATGCGGTAAGTTAAATTAAGTGCAGCCAACGGCGTCTCGTTAGCTTGCTAACGTGATGGTTATCTTGTAGCCTCAAAGATATTTACTTGAGTTGTTTTTGTATTGTTAACCATAGTTAACTGGCCGGTGATATTTCACTGCCTTTTGCGTATAAGCTATAACGTTAGGTTTGGTAGCTACTACGTTGTCAATCTTACTGGCCTGGGGTCTGCTTCAGGATTGAAGCAGGAGTTACGGAGTTACGTTTGATGGATAACAGTTAACTGCACTTAATCTGGAACCCCCACGGCTGGAACATGTATTTACTGAAATAAAAATGGTACAAGGTACAAAGTGATACAAGCCCCATGCTGTGATTATGTTAACTTATGTCTTAGTTAAGTTATTTTTATAACTAGATAGCTAGTAAACATGCATTTGTAGATGGCTTGGATAACGTGGGTAAAAAAAAATAAAAAAGCCAAAAGCTGTTCAGTTTCACTTGACATTCATTAGCCTACGTGTTGTATTTTTTCATGTTTGTATAGTCTGCAGGTAACGTTAGGTCAGAATGAATATTAGCTGACAAACGTTAATTTACTGGGCAGAACATCGATTTGAGCAGATTGTGAAGTCTCCCGTAGCGTAGCCTATAGCCTTCAGCTAACAGCCGTTTAGTTTCACTTGGCATTCGTTTACATATTTTATTGTCATGTTCGTGTACCATAGCTACGTTAGATGTAACGTTATAGATGGCTAAACAAGCGAGTTAGTTTGAGAATGGAGTGATGGTGTGACGTGATGCTTCGTATTTACAGAGTAACATAAGGTATTAATTACGTATTTTAGTTATTCATTGTTCATTTATTTATTTTATTCATTAAGTAGTTTGTGTACGGGCAGGTTAGACTTATTATGTGCTAACAATACTGGGCATAACATCGATTTACGCAGAATGAGATAGTCGAGTTCACAAGTGGGATAAAAGATAATTAGCTATACTACCACTCAAACTTCTCTCTACGGCTGAAACTGATAGGGCTTCGGACTATTTCCTTCTTCATACTCCTGGTCGGTGGAAAGCCCAGAGCATTCCGGAGGGGAGATGTCCTCCACCTCGAAGAAGCCATTGACTGATATCACCGAATTAGTCAGCGATTGATACAGACTCAGTTTCACTCGCCATCTTTTCCCTTGTGGGCGTGTCTTCAGGTGGCGATAGCCTCTCTCCTCGCTCTCGCCCCTCCCCCTCTGCTGCTGCTTTCCACGCCCATTTAATTGCATTTTTCGAATTTGTGGTGTCGGCGGAGAGAGAATGTAACCGAGGGTTTCATAACCCTTTAAGGTATTAATTACGTATTTTAGTTATTCATTGTTCATTTATTTATTTTATTCATTAAGTAGTTTGTGTACGGGTAGGTTAGACTTAATATGTGCTGACAATACTGGGCATAACATCGATTTAAGCAGAAGGAGATAGTACTACTCCACAGAGTACTCAATTGACTACGTCACGCTGTTTTTGGAAGTAAATTCCCCATTCATTTAGTGTAGACATTAACTAAAACTTACTTTTAAACTATTTCTACTGATTATGTCTTACCGTCAATTTCCCGGATTGTTCAATATAACGCCCGTTCGCAAACTATGTCGTTTTTCTGGACCACCTTCGAGTATATTTTACGTTTTAGTATTTTACTGCCACGGTTTAAAATTTCCCGTCCCATAATTCTCTCCAAACGTGCAGCATTGTCTCCAGACGCTGTCATATAAGGTTAGCCAGCAGTAGCACACTTTTTTCTAACGTTAGCTAGCTAGCTTGAAGGACTAAAAGCTATAATTGCTTTATGTGGTTAACCCTAGCGCAGTTTCTGACCTTGTCGGGTGGGCTTCTCTACTTAGCAAGCTAACATTAGCTCCTCTTCAGTGGCAGTAGTAGGCAGGACAACTGAAAAATGTATTTCGGGAAATCAACATAAATATTGTGCTTAAAATGCCAGTTTAACCTTAAATAAACATATTATTGTAGGGGATCTCTGTGTCAGAGACACGGAGGAAATATTGGAAGTCCAGATGCGATAGCTGTGCAATCTGAAAGTGTTCGAAAGAACACCGCTGAGACGGACAATAATCCGTAGTGGAATAGAGGAAAATAACAGAATGCAAATAACCTCGCGATAAGAATGAGGAACTCGATCTCCGAGCAAAAAACAAGCTATACGCTTATCTAACTCCTGTTAGTGGAGCGAAACAAAAAGGAAAACACAGAGAGCTCAACAGAACCCCAAACACTTTGGGTAAGAGCACTCTTAGATAAGAAAGGAAAACCAAAAGAAACGAGAAAGCCTCTGCTCTGAACTCAGAGCGAAAAAGAGACTTGCTTACTTTCTAAACTTCCTAACCCTTTCTTTTTTAAACTAGCTTTCTAACTAATCTCCTATACCTTTTTTACCGGCTCGAATGTTACGTAGAATAACATGGAAGCAACGAGAGAGACAGGAAGCGGAGTATAAATAGTCAACGGAAATGAATAACAGCTGAACTTACTAATGACGAGGCGAAAGCAAAACCCCGTCACAGAACAAAGGAAAATCCGATAGATTACCGGTAACGACAAAAAAGAATAAAGAGAACGTGGAGATAAGAGAAGGAAGGCAAGATCCATGACAGGACCCCCCCTCTAAGGAACGGCACCGGATGTTTCCACAACCTTATCTCTGCGGAAGTCGGTGATTAACTGAGGGTCCAGGATGTTTCTTGATGGAACCCAGCAACGTTCCTCCGGACCGTAGCCCTCCCAGTCTACGACGAACTGCCACCCTTTGCCCACAAGTCTCTCGGCCACAATGCGGCGAACGGTATAAGCCGGACCCCCCTCTATGAGTCGGGGAGGCGGAGGTGGTTTCTCCACCGGGGCGAGGGGACTGACGAGCACTGGTTTCAGACGGGAGACGTGAAACGTGGGGTGGATGCGCATCGAGCGCGGCAGTTGCAGTCGAAAAGTGACTGGATTGATCTTTTTTATGATCTTGAAGGGTCCCACAAAACGAGGGGCGAGTTTGCGGGACTCGACCCGCAACGGAAGGTCACGCGTAGAAAGCCAAACCCGCTGACTAACTCTATAGGGTGGTGTGGCTCGACGATGCCTATCAGCCGTGGCTTTTTGTTTAGCCGATGCCCATATGAGAGACGAACGCACTTGTCTCCAGATCGACCGACACCTCCGAACGAAAAATCCTGTGGAGGGCACCTCCACCTCCCTCTCCAGCTCAGGAAAAAGAGGTGGTTGATAACCCAGCTGAGCTTCGAAGGGTGAGAGGCCGGTGGAGGCGTTACTTAGCGTGTTATGAGCGTACTCAGCCCAGGCGAGGTGACGACTCCAGGAGGTGGGCTTGGACGCGGCAAGGCAGCGAAGAGTACTCTCCAGAGTCTGATTCGTACGCTCTGTCTGGCCGTTAGTCTCCGGGTGAAAACTAGAAGACAGACTAACCGAAGCCCCCAGCAAAGAGCAAAACGCCCGCCAAAACTTGGCGGCGAACTGAGGACCGCGATCAGACACCACATCCGACGGAAGACCGTGCGGCCGAAACACATAGTCAATCATAAGTTGCGCTGTCTCAGGTGCAGAAGGCAGCTTGGGCAGCGCAATGAAGTGAGCCGCTTTAGAAAAACGGTCGACCACCACTAAAATGGTGGTATTGCCTGCAGATAACGGCAACCCCGTGACGAAGTCCAGGGAAATATGACTCCAGGGACGGGTGGGAATAGGTAGGGGATGAAGAAGACCCGAGGGGGGAAGGTGAGAGGCCTTGCTGCGAGCGCAAACCGGACAAGCCGCGACAAATGAGCGTACGTCCCTCTCCAGACTAGGCTACCAAAAACGCCGGGATAAAAAATCCCTAGTACGATGAACCGGGTGACAGGTGAGTTGGGAGGCGTGACCCCATTGGAGAACCCGAGACCTAAGACGAGGAGGCACAAAAAGACAGTTGACCGGTGCCCCACCTGGACCTGGGTCAGAGCGCAAGGCTCTCTGCACCACTGCCTCAACCTCCCATATAACCGGGGCAACAACGAGGTCAGTGGCGATAATCGGCTCTGGAACAGAGTCAGTCTCAGAGCGGTCGTAAATCCGCGAGAGAGCGTCAGGTTTTACGTTCTTGGACCCGAGGCGATATGTAATGATAAAATTGAATCTTAAAAAGAACAGCGCCCACCGCGCTTGCCGTGAATTGCGCCTCTTAGCCAGCTGAACATACTCCAGATTTTTATGGTCAGTCCAAACCGTAAACGGATGTTCCGCTCCTTCGAGCCAATGGCGTCACTCCTCCAAAGCTAACTTGACCGCAAGCAATTCTCGATCCCCTACGTCGTAATTCCTCTCTGCCGATGTTAGGACGCGAGAGAAATAAACGCAGGGGTGCATCTTGTGGTCAAGTGGCGAGCATTGGGACAGAATGGCCCGGCGCCTAGCTCGGAGGCGTCCACCTCTACCACAATGGGAAGGGAGGGGTTGGTTGTGACCAGGATGGGTTCGGAAGTGAATCTTCTCTTCAATTCCGTGAAAGCTGCACCCGCCTTGGAATTCCATTGGAACTGACCGCCGCAAATTTAGTAAGTGCAGTAATAGGCGCTGCTACCGCACTAAAATTGCGAATAAATCGCCGATAAAAATTAGCAAACCCTAAAAAACATATCTGTTTAATGGAAGACGGTGTGGGCCAGTTTTTTACCACGGAAACCTTCTCCGGATCCATCTGTACCTTGCCCTCCTTTACATCATCATCATCATCATCATCAACCGCTTATCCGAAGTCGGGTCGCGGAGGCAGTAGGCTAAGCAGGGGGTTCCAGACGTCCTTCTCCCCAGCGACGCTTTCCAGCTCCTCCTGGGGGATCCCGAGGCGTTCCCAGGCCAGGAGAGATATATAATCTCTCCATCGGGTTCTGGGTCTACCTCGGGGTCTCCGCCCAGTTGGACGTGCCCGGAACACCTCCAAATGGAGGCGCCCGGGGGGCATCCTAATCAGATGCCCGAACCACCTCAGCTGGCTCCTTTCGATGCGAAGGAGCAGCGGCTCTACTCCGAGCTCCCTCCGGATGTCCGAGCTCCTCACCCTATCTCTAAGGCTGAGCCCGGCTACCCTACGGAGGAAGCTCATTTCGGCCGCTTGTATCCGCGATCTCGTTCTTTCGGTCACGACCCAAAGTTCGTGACCATAGGTGAGGGTAGGAACATAGATCGACTGGTAGACCGAGAGCTTCGCCTTCCGGCTCAGCTCTCTCTTCACCACGACGGTCCGGCACAACGCCCGCATTACTGCGGATGCTGCACCGATCCGCCTGTCGACCTCCCGCTCCATTTTACCCTCACTCGTGAACAAGACCCCGAGATACTTGAACTCCTTCGCTTGGGGCAAAGACTCATTCCCAACCTGGAGGGAGCATTCCACCATTTTCCTTTACAATGAAACCCAAAAATGACACAGAGCCAGAGTGAAAGACGCACTTCTCTGCTTTTACAAATAATTGGGCCTTGAGAAGAGCCGAAAGAACCTGACGAACGTGACCGACATGTGTAGTAAGATCGGCCGAAAATATTAAAATATCGTCAAGATAAACGAAGACGAATCTCTCCAGCATCTCCCTCAGCACATCGTTAACTAATGCCTGAAACACCGAGGGGGCGCTAGTGATCCCGAACGGTATAACGAGATATTCGTAGTGGCTGATGTGCGTGTTAAAAGCGGTCTTCCATTCGTCGCTTTCACGAATGCGAACGAGGTTATAGGCGTTACGTAAGTCCAGCTTCGTGAAGACAGACGCCCCCTGAAGACGCTCGAAGGCGGAGTTCATAAGGGGAAGGGGGTACCTGTTTTCACCGTTATGTCGTTAAGGGACCTGAAGTCAATACAGGGTCTGAGACCTCCGTCCTT
Organism: Ilyophis sp. 1 JC-2022; assembly: GCA_022702515.1. Classification (NCBI taxonomy): domain Eukaryota; kingdom Metazoa; phylum Chordata; class Actinopteri; order Anguilliformes; family Synaphobranchidae; genus Ilyophis; species Ilyophis sp. 1 JC-2022. The sequence goes on along the minus strand of CM040397.1, from coordinate 70,145,514 downwards.
TTTTTAACAACAAAAAAACCCGCCCATGCAGGCGAGGTGGAAGGTCTAATGAACCCATTAGCCAAGGCCTCCTCAATATATTTATGCATAGATGCGCTCTCCAGAATGGATAAGGAGTAAAGAGACCCTCTAGAGGGGGTAGTGCCCGGGTATAGCTCTATGGCGCAGTCATAAGGTCTGTGAGGTGGTAGTGAAGTGGACCGTTGTTTGCTGAATGTCTCTGCAAGATCGGCGTATTGTTTAGGGACATTAGCGGGCAGCTGAAATTCGAGCGCCCCTCCCACTTCAACCTCCTCCGTGTCTGAGACAGAGTGAATTTCCCAGTCGATCTCTGAATCGGACGTCAACTCCTGCCATGCATGAGGTTGCTCTGCAGAGCGATCCCAATCTAAACTCTCCTCTCCATTCTCGGAGGGAGCATAAGAGAACTCCTGTTTAACGGAGCCATCACTCTCTGAGTCAGACTCGGCACAATCCTCACCCCCTCCTCCCGACAGAAACGGACTGGAGGCAGAACAGTGGCGTTTGCATCTGGGCCCCCATTGACGAATAACGGGCCCCGCCCCCCCCAATTAATATGTGGGTTATGGCGAGTAAGCCAGGAATGACCCAAAACCAGCGGATAAGCTGGGGACTCCACTAAAAAAAATTTAACCTCCTCCGTATATTCTTCAGGGTTCTTACACCTTTTCCAAAGTCAAATTCAAGCACTTTTCAAGCACTTTCATGGTGCATTTTCAAGCTTTTCCAGCACCTTACGCGGCTGGGGTGAATTACATATTTATATACTGTATATACTCAAAATGATAATTTCACTTCATCATTCATCAGATGTTATGGTTATTGTGCTATAAACAACCACAAGTATGTTTAGTGAGAGCATTCTACAGGGGTGACAAATTAAAGTAAAACACAACAAATTTGAGAAATGTGTCACCTGTCTCTATATATACCTGGTATCCTACTGTATATAACCCGGCTGAGCCAATATGAAACAATCACTCAAATAATCACCAGATAAATAACTTCAATTTCAATAAAATCTTTACTGAAATTTTAAACAGTGAACAGTAGTCTCGAGGCAGTCAATCAGCTCATTGAGCCATTTTTAAACAATTAACAGTAGTCTTGAGGCAGTCAATCAGCTCCTTGATCCATTTTTAAACAGTGAACAGTAGTCTTGAGGCAGTCAATCAGCCCCTTGAGCCATTTTTAAACAGTGAACAGTAGTCTTGAGGCAGTCAATCAGCTCCTTGAGCCATTTTTAAACAGTGAACAGTAGTCTTGAGGCAGTCAATCAGCTCCTTGAGCCATTTTTAAAGTGAACAGTAGTCTTGAGGCAGTCAATCAGCTCCTTGAGCCATACAGTAAGTGCACTTTTTTTATCTCTTTGAGCTGGAAAAACTAACTGCAGTGAAGAACACAAAATAGTGCAAAAAATATAATTGACTTATCCAAGAAAGAAAAAAAACAGGGCAGGGTCTATTAGGGAGTGTCCTTAAGTTCCTTTAGTTTGTCGGTTAGCCATTTCTCCACAGTCTCTAGACTTCTTTCCTTTTCTTTTGCAGCTCTTCGAAGGCCATTGGACTTTGAGATGAAGCTCAGTTTCCCTTGTGACTCAGCTTTTTCTGCATTGGCATCAGCAGACTTCAGGAGGACTCTTATGTCCTCCTCCATTCTCTTTTTTTTAGCTTTCATCTCTGTTATCTCCTCCATTAGTCCTTTCCTCTTCTGTGCCTTCTTCTCATCTTGCTTGAGTCGTGTTTGGTCGTCTAGATAGATATGATACTTCTGCCTGGCAGCAGCTGCAGAGAGGAGTAGCTCCTTTGTGTAGGCTATGTTGAGCAGCCCTCCAACACTCTGCACATGGTCATGAATTACCCGCTGGGCTATCAGAGAATTCTCTTTGAGGTTCACCACCATCACCTCCTTGTTGACCGAAAACCCTGTGGCTTGACCGTGTGAAAGGATCAGGAGGAGTTTTACTACTCCCCATAGATGGTGCCATTCTGCTTTGCTGGAGAAAACTTCATGGTAGAATTCATCCAACCTTCCACTTTCTGGGTTGAAGTTCCTGAAGGAATCTGACACTGACATCAGGCTGTGGTCATAGAAGTGACCAAACTCCCTCAGAATCTCATCACAGGATTTCTCTTCGATGCGGCGGCCAGTTTCCACAAGGAGCCGTAGAACAGTGGTGAGTTTCCGGGTGCTTATCTCTTTGCTCTTGATGAGCTCCCTATGATCCAGAACAGACAGGCTTCTCACGAGAAGATAGTTGAGTGGAGCCTTTTCAAAAAGCTTGGCGACCATCTTCAGCAAAAGCACCTTGCAGTTCTGCCTGAACTCCAGCCTCAGCCTATCAGCATTTGTGTTTTTCTTCATGTGCTCCTCCAGGGCTCACTCTGTGACAAATCCCACTCTCAGTTTGGTGACATCCATGTGGTTGGCTGGGTCAGCATAGTCAACTTGCAGAAGCTTTACTGTGGTAGTTGCGTTCTTCATGACACTGGGCTTGATAAACTTCTCCATCAGACTCCTCAGCATATTGGTGAGATCCGCACTCATAAACGGCAGCATGGGTTTGTCTGTCTGGTATGACTTCAAAATTGGTGTGATTTCCCTAGCCACCATTAGAAAGAAGTTGAGCTTTGCTGGGAAGAGGTCATCTTGAACAATCATCTGAGCAGTCTTGAAAGACTTTGTAGATGGTTCTGTTACAGTTTTCGTTTTTGCAGCATTGATGTACATTTCCAGAGAAGGCAAAATCTGTAGTGCACGCTCAGCCACCTCCACATTTTCCAGCCATCGATTACTACAGAAGTCAAGAGGGAAGGACGAGGAACCAGTGACTGCTGTATAGTCCTCCCTACGAGCTGGAACATCCTTGAATAGCCATTTAAGGCTTGACAGAGCATTTCCCAGCTCCCAGTCTGTGGCTGCACACCCTGCTCTGAAGGAATTGTGTAGTATATGCAAACCACAGCTTCCTACATTCAGCATTTTCTTGCTTGTTTGTTCTTCTATGTTTTTCTGGGCCAGGGAGAAGAGCTTCCAATTGACATTTGGGCCATCCATAGACAGCTGAATCAGGTTTTTGAAGCCGATATCTGAACACACGGTCTCAACCTTCTCATACATTTGTTCTGCAGTGTGATGACCCATGAAAAAAGATGTCAGATACCTTGAATTTACTTGATTATCATTCCAGAATCTCATGTGCATGTCAAGTTGGCATTTCTTCATTTCCCGATTTAGACTTTCATCAAACAGAAGTACATATCCAGACTCTTTCTTGGCTTTGGCCTTCATCAAGGAAGAGAAATGAGGAGCTATCCCAAATGTGGAGAGGTATGCCACTTTAGCCTCCCCACAAGTAAACTGCTTTGCTATCTCACTGTCAGGAAACATTGTTTGAAAAATGGCCCCTGTATTCACGCATGAGAGTTGTAAGAATAGTGGCTGGTTACCACTTTTGTTGCCCAGCATATTTCTGCTTTAAAGGGGTAGGAAACACTAAAACATATTTTTTTAGATGTTAACTAACATCTAGGCATTGCCTAAGATGGAAGAGAACAATAGTATGCATAGCATCTACAATTTTGGGCAAAATGTTTAATTTCAGTATTTTAGCCTTTACATCGCCTATTCTTCTTCTTCCGGGGTTGAAAATGAAATATGGGCTACGTCATTGAAAATGACGTTGAACTGTACTTTTTGTACACTTGGACGTAATCAGTTTCGCACTTTGTTACCGCCCCCAATATAAATACATTCCTGAGAAGGCGTGGCTAATGGCTATATCCATTTGACAAGCAATATCGTTGTAGCCTACAGTTCGTCTCTTTCAATGTATTTGCTTTTTTCCAATTATGCTAGTTATTAACAATTGTAAGTTTGTTTTTTCAATTCCAATAGTTTCAATTTACAAGCGATGACTGATGGGTCGCAAGTGTGCTTTCTCTGGGTGCAAGAGCATCAGTGGATTAACGTTAACAGTTACATCCTTTCCCAAGCAATCCGGAGTGAGCTGTAGGCTACTCTGACTGGGCATTTTGGGTCTGGCGCCAATGATCAGCACTGCTGGCAAGTTTGTGTGCAACAAGCATTTCCAGTGGGACTGTTAGGAGAACTATGCCCGGTTTGAATTGGGGTATGCCAGCCAAAGGAATGCGGTAACGTTACCAAGCCCTACTGATATTTCTGTCCCTCCAAATTTGGTAAGTTAAATTAAGTGCAGCCAACGGCGTCTCGTTGGATTGCTAACGTGATGGTTATCTTGTAGCCTCAAAGATATTTACTTGAGTTGTTTTTGTATCGTTAACCATAGTTAACTGGCCGGTGCTATTTCACTGCCTTTTGCGTATAAGCTATAACGTTAGGTTTGGTAGCTACTACGTTGTCAATCTTACTGTCCTGGGGTCTGCTTCAGGATTGAAGCAGGAGTTACGGCGTTACGTTTGATGGATAACAGTTAACTGCACTATCTGGAACCCCCCATGGCTGGAACATGTATTTACTGAAATAAAAATGGTACAAGGTACAAAGTGATACAAGCCCCATGCTGTGATTATGTTAACTTATGTCTTAGTTAAGTTATTTGTGTAGCTAGATAGCTAGTAAACATGCATTTGTAGATGGCTTAGATAACGTGGGTAAAAAAAAAAAAAAAGCCAAAAGCCATTCAGTTTCACTTGACATTAATTGGCCTACGTGTTGTATTTTTTCATGTTTGTATAGTCTGCTGGTAACGTTAGGTCAGACTGAATATTTGCTGACAAACGTTAACTTACTGGGCAGAACATCGATTTGAGCAGATTATGAAGTCACCCGTAACGTTATAGAAGACTAAAAAAGCGAGTTAGTTTGAGAATGGAGTGATGGTGTGACGTGATGCTTCGTATTTAGAGTAACATAAGGTATTAATTACGTATTTTAGTTATTCATTGTTCATTTATTTATTTTATTTATTAAGTAGTTTGTGTACACGTAGGTTAGACTTAATATGTGCCAACAATACTGGGCATAACATCGATTTAAGCAGAAGGAGATAGTCGAGTTCACAAGTGGGATAAAAGATAATTAGCTAGACTACCACTCAGAAACTTCTCCCAACGGCTCAAACTGATTTCCTCATTCATACTCCTGGTCGGTGCAAAGCTCAGAGGATTCCGGAGGGGAGAAGTCCTCCACCTCGAAAGAGCCATTAACTAATACCGCAGAATTAGTCAGTGATTGATACAGACTCCGTTTCACTCTCAATCTTTTTCCTTGTGGGCGTGTCTTCAGGTGGCCGTAGCCTCAATCCTCGCCCCTCCCCCTCTGCTGCTGCTTTCCACGCCCATTTAATTGCATTTTTCGAATTTGCGGTGTGGGCGGAGAGAGAACGTAACTGAGGGTTTCATAACCCTATAAGTGTTGCATTACTGCTGACAAATGATGTTATGGTGTTGCTGGTTGACTGATTGGATGAGCCTGGGGATGGGGAAACTCCTGCCATGACTCCACTGACTGCTTCCACTGTTCTGGCTCTCACAGTGCTGGTTGTTGATGTGGATGTGCTTGTCTGCTGAAAAAAATCAGGAATTGCAGGACCTCGATTTAGATGCCGGCTCATTAGGTCTTGATGCTTCTTCCCTAAAAAAAGAAGAAAACAAAGCCTAGCTAGTAGGCTATAGTTTAGCTAGTAATATTTAGGTAGCTAGGGATGTTAACGGTTGACCGTTAATCGGTTAACCCTTTCCAGCCGGACCGCTCTAATTTCGGATTAATTGTTCCGATGGTGTGACGTTTAATATCTCTGCCGTCCAATCACGGATTTTTTTTTTTGAAAAATGCTCATTAAAGATGACAAAATAAGCTACAATGACATCTAACTGGTTGGTGAGCTTAGTGGGCGGGATTGCTTTCTTGACCGCTATATAAAAGCGCCCGTAAAACACGGAAGTCTCCATTTGCCTCCCGCGGACGAAGCTACCACATCGGACAAGAGACCATCGTTTGAAGACTTGACGGCGACTGAAGAAACCACAATAAGCTAGGTAGGTAAAAAAGCATTTAAAGATAATAATTAACCATAAATATTACTTCAGAAACGGTTTTATTTTGAATAAAATCATGTTTTTGTACCGCAGACTTTCTCAGATTATCATTTAGAATTCTAACAAAAACATGAACATTCGTGTAAAAGATATCACGTTTTCTTCAAGTGTTATTCTTCCCCCAACTCGTTTCGAGATGAAATTGTGAAAAAGTCTGTCATATAATGAATAAGTGAAGTGATAACGTTAGATATTGTTCGTATTTAGTGTAGACTTTGATAACTAAATAATGGCTAGCTAAAGCTAAAACCAGTAGCGTTAGTCTAGCTGCGAGCTGTGTCTCGGCGCGAAGTCCTTTGTCCTTTGTTTTGGTAACTTTTAACGTTAGCTCTTCTGTCTAAAATGGCTAGCTTTCTAAAAGTTGAATAGTTGAGTTATACTCAACTATTAGTCTTATCAATAGCAAGTACTAATTATCTAGCTAGTGTTTTAACATAACGTTATGCCTAAATCTGAAGGTAACTAATTGCCCTGTCTAAAATGGAGAAGGGAACTGAACGGCAAAGTTTTTTTTTTTTTTTTTTTTGGACTCACGTTTCTGAAGCTTCAAGAAACCGCTGTGTTATTTTCCGCCCAGCTCGTTTCGAGATGAAATTGTGAAAAAGTCTGTCATATAATGAATAAGTGAAGTGATAACGTTAGATATTGTTCGTATTTAGTGTAGACTTTGATAACTAAATAATGGCTAACTAAAGCTAAAACCAGTAGCGTTAGTCTAGCTGTGAGCTGTGTCTCGGCGCGAAGTCCTTTGTCCTTTGTTTTGGTAACTTTTAAAGTTAGCTCTTCTGTCAGTCTGGCTAGCTTTCTAAAAGTTGAATAGTTGAGTTATACTCAACTATTAGTCTTATCAATAGCAAGTACTAATTATCTAGCTAGTGTTTTAACATAACGTTATGCCTAAATCTGAAGGTAACTAATTGCCCTGTCTAAAATGGAGAAGGAACTGAACGGCAGTATTTTTTTTTTGGACTCACGTTTCTGACATGAGTAAGATAAGCCTGTTTAGACACATATGACAAAAATACATCATCCAGTTGAGCCAATGTCACTGATGATTTATGTCTGTTCATTCAAAACGTTATTTTACATTGATGGACATTATGCCAAGTAGTCTAACTTGTGATATTGTTGAGCTTTTTATCTAACGTTATTCTGGAGCATAAAGTGTTTTCTGTAAAATGTCATTCTCACTATACAGCTCTTTAATGACTCAGAAATGGTTCTATATGTTATGGATTAATGAAATGGCAACTGATAATATTATTTATCTATTACAGTGATGGATGGACATTATGCTTGTGTCCAGAATAGCTATTTTATCTATTCCTGACATAAGCATAAATCGTTTGCTGTAAAAATGTTATTATTGTAAGTATACAGCCCTTCAATGAATCAGAAATGGTTTTATATGATATGTTATGGATTAATGAAATGGTAAATGATTACATATTTATGTATTGCAGCAAAGGATGGACATTTAGCCATCTATACAGTCCCTGAAGAGAAGGATGGTGCTGAGGGTCATTGCAGAGCACGACATGCACTTACTGTTATCTTCTTGATTCTTGAATATATTTAAGGTATTTATGCTTGACCATAGATTTGTCTGCTGTACCTGTACTAATACATTAATGATTTTACTGTAAATAAATCCAATGTATTAATTTTACAGGCATCTAAACTGATATTTGCCATGGGTTGTATCTTGTTTTTATTTGTTTTGCAATGTTATCCATTTACTTAGTTCATCCATTCACTATGTTAAACATTTGTTAACATTTTTGTTAAAATAAAGTGTGTTTCATTGAACCCATAAATTGTATATTTCAGTGTTTGTGTCTTTCAATTTTGCTATATATATATATATAGGCGGCACGGTGGTACAGTGGTTAGCACTGTCGCCTTACAGCAAGAAGGTACCGAGTTCGAATCCCGGCCGAGGGCCTTTCTGTGTGGAGTTTGCATGTTCTCCCCGTGTCAGCGTGGGTTTCCTCCGGGTACTCCGGTTTCCTCCCACAGTCCAAAAACATGCAGGTTAGGCTAATTGGAGACTCTAAATTGCCCATAGGTATGAATGAGTGAGTGATGGATTGGCGGCCTTCTCCAGGGTGTATTCCTGCCTCTCGCCCAATGCATGCTGGGATAGGCTCCAGCACCCCCGTACCCTGAATAGGAATAAGCGGGTTGATGGATGATATATATATATACACATACTCATACTCAAGTGGCCGATTAGGATAATGGATAAGTGGTAATGTGAAATGTCAATGAACCTAAAATTCTAATAATGTTTTTTTTAGCCTTTTCCCATACATCACTAAGTGGTTATAACTTTTGAGCAGTAGAAGATACATCTCTTCTGATTTGTACTCTATATCACTTCCAAAATAGTGAAGATAGCACACAGTTTGTCTCCCTCGATCTTGAACATGAAATGTTTAAAAACCTAGGTTTCTCATGGAGAATAGCCATTTAGAAAGTTTTGTATGATTATTTATTTTGTGAATTGTTTTAGTAATTGATGATATTGTGTTAAAGTAAGCATATTATTGTATATTAATGGATATATCTGGAAAGCCCCAGTTATCCTGTTTAAAATAGTATTTTAAGGTTAGGGGTTGTGATGTAATATGATCAATCCATAAACATTTTTGCATATGCACATCATATTGTCAATAAACCAACATTCTAAAGCGTTTTTTAACCCTTTTTGCACCCATAACTGAAGTGATTATAACTTTTGAACGGTAGATGATAGCTCTATTCTGATTTTTATTATATTTCACTCACAAAATGGTGAAGATACCATACACTCTAGGTTTTCCTATATCTTAAACATGAAATGGGTAAAAATGTAGGTTTCTCATTAGAAAATAGCCATTTAGAACATTTTAGAACATTTTATACATTTAGTTGTTGAATGTCTTTCCATAATTGATGATATTGCCATTAAGTAATCCTATTGTTTTTTATATCAATTGAAAGCCCCAGTTATCCTGTTTACAATGGTAAATAAAGTTTAGGTATCTGATGTAAGATTATCACACCACAAACATTTTTGCAACGCATGTTAATAAATAGAATGGAATAGAATGTTCACAAAATATTCGCTTAGGCTGGAAAGGGTTAACCACCGAAAATATTTTGACCGGTTATGCACGTCGGTCTATAGGTTAATTTGCATACACACTCTGAGCAATGATATGAAACTAACTAGTGCATAGAGCCTGTGGTACTGTATATACCTGGTCTGGTCCTGGTGCGCCGGTGGAAGGTCGCACTGACAATGGCTCCGCATTCAACTAGTAGCTTTTTGTTTATTATGATTTGTATTGTTTTTATTTTTGTACGTACTGCACTGTCGCTCATACAGTATGATCGACAAGCACTTTTGGAAGTTCGTTCGTCACTGGACACGGACTTTTTCTCAATTTACCGGAGTACGTGCTGTGATTCCTTTGTCCTGCCGCCGTTGTGTTTACCAATACGCTGACGGAGGAGAAAGAAAAGAGGCAAACGTGCCGGTATCCTATGCAGATCACGGACGAGATACTGCAAACCGCCGTTACCGAGCATTTTACTGGCAAATGTTCAATCCCTGGACAATAAAATGGACGAACTACATGCACGGATTAACTTCCAGCGGGACATTGCGAACTGCTGCGTGCTGGCGTTTACTGAGACCTGGCTAGACCCGACGGTACCTGACTCGGCCGCTACCCCGGCTGGATTTTCCATCTACCGACAGGACAGAACTACGGAGTCAGGCAAACGCAGAGGCGGTGGGGTCTGCATTATGGTTAACTCTCGCTGGGGTTCGGATGTAACAGTACTAACAAAACACTGCTCACCAGACCTGGAGCTCTTAATTATAAAAGTCCGTCCCTTCTACCTCCCTCGGGAATTCAGCTCCGCCATAATCACAGTAGTTTACATTCCCCCGCAGGCAGATAAAACGCGCGCACTAGAGGACATTTACGGAGTAATTAATGGACTAGAGAACGCTCACCCTGAGGCAGCTTCTATTGTTGTTGGCGACTTCAACAGGGCTAATATGAGGAAAGTCTTGCCTAAATATCACCAGCATATTAACTTTCCTACCCGTGGTGATCAGACTCTTGACCATTGTTATTCTCAACTACGGGACAGCTATAAACCCCTCCCCCGCCCTGCCTTTGGTAAAGCGGATCACACCTCCATTCTTCTCCTCCCAACCTACAGACAACGTCTAAAACAGGAAAAACCGTTTTTTTGAGCAGTTCAACGCTGGAGTGAGGAATCCATTGCCACTCTGCAGGACTGTTTTGAAACCACAGACTGGCAGTTGTTCTGTGTTGCAGCTGATGGGGACATTGATGAATACACAGACTCTGTCTCAGCCTACATCACCAAGTGCATAGATGACGTCCCAAGAGTCAATGTTAGGACTTTCCCCAGCCAAAAGCCATGGGTTAATGGTGATGTCCGTGCTAAGCTCAGAGCACGGTCTTCTGCCTATAGATCTGGGGACCTGGAGGCCTTGAGAAAGTCCAGATATGACCTACGGAAAACCATCAGAGATGCCAAAAGAGCCTACATGGACAAGTTGGAGTCTAACTACCACAGTTCCGACCCCAGACGCATGTGGTGTGGATTGCGCTCCATCACAGACTACAAAGGGAGAAATAGCAGTTATGCCCAGCCCGCCGCCTCTCTTCCCGACGAGCTCAACACCTTTTACGCATGGTTTGAGGCGAGCAACACCATCCCTATTGTAAGACTAGCTGAGGACCAGGATGACTGCACTCTGTACCTATCTATGGCTGACGTGAGGAGAGCTTTTAAAAGAGTAAACCCTCGGAAGTCACCAGGGCCAGATGGCATTCCAGGCCGTGTCCTCAGAGCGTGCGCTGACCAGCTAGCGGAGGTATTCACCTCTATATTCAACCTCTCCTTGAAACAGTCTGCAGTCCCCACCTGCTTCAAACAGACAACCATTGTCCCCGTACCAAAGAAACCTTCCATCACCTGCCTGAATGACTACCGCCCTGTAGCACTGACCTCCATCATCATGAAGTGCTTCGAGCGGTTAGTCAGAACCCACATTTGCTCCTCCCTTCCTGACACCTTGGACCCCCTTCAATTCGCATACCGTCCCAACAGATCTATGGATGACGCCATCACCCTGACAGTGCACACCGCCCTCTCCCACCTGGATAAGGGTAACACATGCGTGAGGATGCTGTTTATAGACTACAGCCACGGGCGGACTGGCCATCGGGACGTTCGGGACCAATCCCGAAGGGCCGGTCCACTTCTGGGCCGGTCCACTTCGAATCTAAAAAAATATATATATTTTTTTTAAAAATTATTATTATTTTTTTTAATTTTTTTTTAATGTATAGTAAATGTTACGCTAGCTGTCAGTACTGCGATGCGGTCCACGTTCGGGCATGGGCTGGCCCTCCTCACTTGACGCTCTCTGCATACATTACACATTCAGTCGTGACTCGTGTTGTTTGCTGTTCAGGTGTTCAGAGTGAACTATTACGATAGGTTAGCTTTAACGTCAATCTTATTACTGAAGGGGGAGATAAGAGCGGCCCCCATGATGACGAGAAGGATTCGTCCAATTGGAAGACAGATTCTCACAGACGCAGTTTTAGAATGATTTTTCGGCTGCTATGTGCTTGAGTTGGACAGAAAATGCTGTGTGCTGAGCTAAATAATTATTTCACAAATCTGCAATGATAGTCTTCAGAGTATCGTGACTATGGAGGTAGATTTCTATCAAAAATAAACAAGCACAAAAGTATAATCCACAATTGTATTTACCATCCACACACACACACACCTCTTAATTTGTGTTCGTAGATATAATCCACAATTGTATTTACCATCCACACACACACACCTCTCAATTTGTGTTTCGTAAATCATCATTTGGATGAATGCAAAAATGATATTCACAAATGCAAATAACATTTACAGATATGTTTCCAATGTTCACATGTACAAATCAAAAGCTTGGCTTGCGAATTGGCGAATCGACATTTGCCGATCGAAGCACACGCTTGATCTGCTTGGATTTACGGACAGAATTTAGAGACAAATATTCCGCTGTTTTTCACCGTGCCGATTCACGCTCGCTTAACTTGCGATTCGTACACTAAATTTCTTCTTCTTTGGTGCTACATAACACGGCGGTAGTGTTGTTCGGCTCATCAGCGCCACTTTTAGAACAAGTGGCCAAAATTGCACATTAAAGAAGTGGATTCATGGTACATTTAATTAAAACAACCGAGTTTTGAGTTTATTTAGGTTATAAAGTTAACCCCACGGGAAAAAAAGTAATTGCACAAATCTCCTATCAGATTGCATGTAGCTAGCTAGCTAGATTACATTACACAGGGGTAGGTCCGTACATTGATAGGAACTAGGAAGTACAACACTATGAGCTAAAATAAGGAGAGCACTCCATGCAATTTGAATGATCATTTTCATTTAGGTGTCTTATCTACTAGCTAGCTAGCTGAACAAATAAAAGATTTCATAGGAGACATCGGTAGCAGTGAGAATAGCTGCCAAATGAATTTAATTGGCTACAATACTTCACATGGTTGAGTTTGTTTTACATAATCTTTTCCATGAGGGACGAAAGAGTTATGTAGCTACTGTGTATGGAGTCCGTACCAGTGGCGGCTGCTGACCTGAAAATTGAGGAGGTTGAAAACTTCCCCTTAAACTGATTATTGGTCTCAATCATTTCCCAATGATTTTCCTTGATTAACAATAGGCTACAGCGTTTAATTCACAAATGACTCAATGCCATCAAATGTAGCCAGTTCTCCTCAATTAGGCTATTAGGCAAGTAATTCAATTATTTTAATTTGCGTCGCAAAATTGTGTTCATTTTAATCAACATTATAATTGTGGATACATCTGCTCTTTTTTTCTCCGCACTCAAATTCCGAGAATATTCATGGATATTAAACGATCTTAAAGCTCAGCTTTTGTTCGATTATTTGTATTGCAGGTTGTGCATTTCTATTAACGTGTACTTTTCCGTTTAATCTCCCTGACATGATGTGAAGAAAGACGCTGTGTCCTCACCTGCTAATTATTGTTCAGATCGTCGGCACACTTGTTAATCAAGGGAAATGATTGGAAAATGATTGAGACCAATAATCAGTTTCAATAATCAATTTTCAGCTCAGCAGCCGCCACTGGTACGGACCTACCCCTGTGTAATGTAATCTAGCTAGCTAGCTACATGCAATCTGATAGGAGTTTTGTGCAATGACTGTTTAAAAAACTTGCCATCGCAAGATTAGCGTGGGGTTAACTTTACAACCTAAATAAACTCAAAACTCGGTTGTTTTAATTAAATGTACCATGAATCCACTTCTTAAAGATAATGTGCAATTTTGGCCACTTGTTCTAAAAGTGGCGCTGATGAGCCGAACACACAAACCGCCGTGTTATGTAGCACCAAAAAAGAAGAAGTTTAGTTTACGAATTGCAAGTTAAGCGACCGTGAATCGACACGGTGAAAAACAGCGGAATATTTGTCTCAAAATTCTGTCCGTAAATCCAAGCAGATCAAGCGTGTCCTTCGATCGGCAAATGTAGATTCGCCAGTTCACAAGCCAAGCTTTTGATTTGTACATGTGAACATTGGAAACATATCTGTAAATGTTATTTGCATTTGTGAATATAATTTTTGCATTCATCCAAATGATGATTTACGAAACACAAGTTGAGAGGTGTTTGTGTGTGGATGGAAAACACATACTTGTGGATTATTTTTACGAAACACAAATTGAGAGGTGTGTGTGTGTGGATGGTAAATACAATTGTGGATTATATCTACGAACACAAATTGAGAGGTGTGTGTGTGTGGATGGTAAACACAATTGTGGATTATACTTTTGTGCTTGTTTATTTTTGATAGAAATCTACCTCCATAGGTGTGTGGGCCTCTGAACGTCTGAACGTCCCGGGCTGAATTTGTGTCCCAGTCCGCCCCTGACTACAGCTCAGCATTTAACACAATTGTGCCCGCTAAGCTCATTCCCAAGCTCAGGATCCTGGGTCTTAACACCTCCCTTTGCAACTGGATCCTGGACTTCCTAACGGGCAGACCCCAGGTGGTGAGAATGGGTAACCGCTACTCCTCTGCACTGACCCTGAGCACCGGAGCCCCTCAAGGCTGCATACTCAGTCCCCTCCTGTACGCCCTGTTCACACACGACTGTGTGGCCACACACAGCTCCAACGCCATCCTTAAGTTTGCAGACGACACCACCATCCTGGGTCTCATCTCCAACAATGATGAGACCGCCTACAGAGAGGAGGTCAGCATCTTAGCAACATGGTGCCAGGACAACAACCTCTCTCTCAACGTCTGCAAGACTAAGGAGATGATCGTGGACTTCAGGAAGCGACAGGGGGCGGGGGGTCACGCCCCCATTCACATCGATGGAGCTGAAGTGGAGAGAGTCTCCTGCTTCAAGTTCCTTGGTGTGTTCATCAGTGATGACCTCTCCTGGTCCAGGCAATCGGTCGCGGCAGTAAAAACTGCCCAAAAGCGCCTATACTTCCTGAGGAGACTCAAGAAGTTTGGCATGTCTTCCAAAACTCTCAACAACTTCTACAGGTGCACCATTGAGAGCATTCTCACTGGCTGCATTACTACCTGGTACGGCAGCTGCTCCACTGCTGATCGCAAGGCCCTTCAGAGGGTGGTGAAGACAGCGGAGCGCATCATTGGCTGCCACCTCCCCTCTGTGCAAGGCATCTACCACACACGATGCCTTAAGAAAGCACGGAAAATCATAAAAGACTACAGCCACCCAGGCTATGGACTGTTCTCGCTGCTGCCGTCTGGTAGACGTTACCGGAGCATACGGGCACGGACTACCAGACTCACAAACAGTTTTTTCCCCCAGGCCATCAGGCTTCTCAACCAGCAACATTAACCTCATTCATCCCCTCATTGTATGCTCTAGGCACTTCTTATGTACATTCAATGTACATCACCTTAATTTAATTTAATTTATTGTACATCGGCACCTCCACACTTTATATTTATAATATTTAATACTCTTACTCCTACTGTCCATATCTGGAACTGCTCCTAGTGTTTTACTGCTATGTATATGTATGTTATTCTTGCCCTTATTTGACTCTTTTTAACAATTTAATATATATATATTTTTTGTTTTTGTTTGTTATGCCTACTACATAGTTGTTGCTTGCCATGTCCTAAGAATTTCATTGTTCAGAATGACCTTGTGTTATACTGTGCACTTGATAAATAAAAACACTTTGACACTTTGACTTTGACTATAGCGTGGTACTCGCTATAGCTCGCTATATGGCACACATTTGACAACAGCTGTGCTGGCAACAAACTGCTGCGCGCCAAAGTGCCTGCAGCGCATTCATAACACTGCTGGTTAGCACAAGTTAGCTAGCTGTGCAAAGCTACGTGAACTTTGATAAATATTTGACACAGAACAAACTGTTATTTCTTTAATGTTTCAACTGGCTAGGTGGTATAGCATTGGCTATCTTCTCCTTCAAGGATGAAATAGTGACTCCAAGGATGCTCGTGGAAAAAACAGGAATGGAACTCACCTTTTATGTGGCTGGTAAGCGCAGACTCTCCCATGGCAGCGATTTGCAAAAAGCTGCTCTTGGATTTGATCCCTGGCTCAGCCATGTTTTATAATTCTCGTTTTCGAGCCAAAGCTTGTAAAAATGGCAACCTCCGGGCATGTTGAATATCTTGAATCTTGAATGTTGTCTGTTAACCCACGCACGTTGATGTTGCAGGCATAAAAAAAACGGACATATCACTGCGCACACAGAGTGGCAAGCGAGCGGCGTCATCTATATGTTGTGCGAACGGCGAAAGTCATTAGGCTGTCTCTGACTTATTTTTCTTCTAAAGCAAACTATTCAGTCAGATAGCGATTTATTATTAAAGTAGTGAAATTACAAAGGACTTTCAAGCATTTTATTCAAAATTCAAGCACTTTCCCAACCTTGAAAACATCACATTAAAATTCAAGAACTTTCAAGGAATTCAAGCACCCGTAGGAACCCTGGTTCTTGATACGGAACACGCATGCGAATGGCGGCGGTAACCCGGGAAATAGTGCCTGTGCCTAGCGGGCGGCCGTCCAAAGCCGTAACAAGGCGAGGAAGAGAAAGAGGGTGGGTGGGAATCTTGTGGGATTTAACCCAGTCGGAATCGACGAGGCACTCAACCGCCCCGGAATCAATAAACGCTTTGCAGTGAATCCGACAGTCGTTCCAGCGTAATGCAACCATGGAGGAAGGTCCGAGGGTAATTCAAATTTCGTCCCACTAGGCGACTCAGTTCCCCTAGTGAGACCCCTCTTTTCCCAAAAGTTTGGGACAGTGGTCCTTTAACCTGTTTGTGCATGCCCCCTAGTGGCAGAGACGCACGCGTCTTCTACTTTTATGACACGTCATAAATACGTTGCTCGTGATATTCAAGTTACGAAAATATGGATATTACCATATTTATCACCATAACCCGCATATGATCATAATCAGTACTTAATATCCTATCAGCGTGCGAAATATCACGTTTCTATCTGCCACCATTAGCTTGTAATTCATGAACGTAGCATGCTATGCTGCTACACTGTAGCTACTACTACATCTACAATGGACCCGACCACATGTAAGATAGCAGACATTTAAACACATTTGCAAGTTAATTAAAGTTTTTATTTCATCACCAAAAAATCGTTTACTATCACAGCAGCAAGAAACACCTTCCAAGATTCTGAATACATACAAGTAAAACTGTCAACATGCTTACTCACTCCACAGGAAAAAAAACGAGTGATGTTTGCTCGTCACCACATAACTTTCTTTTGCGATAAAAAGCTCCGGTAAAATATTAAATAAACTCGTAACCTTACCTCTGGTTATAAAGATTAAGATGTCCCATGCAAGAATCTGAGGTTATTTTTTGCCTTGGTTGGCCCGTTTTTAACATTTAAGCCTTTTCTCAACATGTGTCCATACTCTAAAATGGCCGTGCGCAAATGATCGCATTTCAAAGAAGCCCTGGTCAATCCTTCAAACGAACTT
This sequence comes from Ilyophis sp. 1 JC-2022, assembly GCA_022702515.1. NCBI lineage: Eukaryota > Metazoa > Chordata > Actinopteri > Anguilliformes > Synaphobranchidae > Ilyophis > Ilyophis sp. 1 JC-2022. Next base: position 70,128,298 of record CM040397.1, on the reverse strand, counting down.
TATTTCGATTGACACTTATTTCGTCCAATAGAGTACATCCTAAGCTTTCTAAAACGGTATGGCATTCCCATACGTGAATTTAACTCGCCGATGGCTATCCACGCGTAACGCAGCCCTTTGTTGAAAACACCCGGAAGCCATTTTAGATCACAATTCGTGTGTTACGCATGGATAGCGATCAGCTAGTTAAATCTACCTTTGGCAATTCCGTACCATTTCAGAAAGCTTAGGATGTATATATATATATATATATATGATGGCGAAAAAATATATGTCCCTGTCGGATGTAGTGGAGGAGATTTTTAGTTTGTTTTTTAGTTTTTAGTTCGTCGGAGGGATAGAGTGAAAGTGGATCTGAGGCTGAAAGCATAGACTGTTGTCGAAAATGCTTTTGCACAGGGCGAAGATGTATGTGGCTGTTGACATGTAAGTATTAACTGTATTAACTTAAAAATAACTTTATTTGTGCATCGGTTGAATTTTAGTCACAGTAGTCATGTAAAACATAGCATTTATTATCTAATTTCTTGTGGCTAAATGGTAGCATAAGTCATATCCATGAATTATTCCAGTCAGGATTTAGACCCTACCATAGCACTGAAACGGCACTGGTTAAAGTTATTAACGATTTACTGTTATCAGCCGACCAAAACTCTGTGTCTGTTCTTGTACTTCTAAGTGCAGCTTTTGATACAATAGATCATGAGATTCTACTGAACAGACTTGTTGTTATTGTAAGAAGGGTAGGTACACATTTTCAGTCAAATGACTTATTATTATTGAATTATATCTTTCTACACACCTCTTTGTAAAGAAAATGTTAATGACCGAAATAAAGTAAACTAACTTAATTTAGGGTAAATCTGAATCGCAGTCCATGTCAAATGTAGCATTTATTTTATTTTTTTGGAAAAGCCTAGCATTTTTATTTTTGATTTCACAACATAGTACACTATGTGGCTCTTATTGTGCACTTTTTTATTTTGCTTTCTTTTAAATAATTCAGGGCAGAAATCTGCTCCTGATCCCCGCAGGACTCTGGTCACGAGGTCAAGGAGGCCCTGCTGTCTCTGCTCACCGCGAGGAGCCCGAGTCTGAGGACGGATGGCACGACATGGCGGATGAGGATGAAGAGCCTCATCAGTTCCCCTTCTGCCCCCAGAGGACCCCAGGAGTGCAGCTAGACCTTCAGCAGGCCTACAGTAGGGATGTTCCTAACGACTAATTTCCCTGACGTTGAAACGGAAGTTTAAATTTAGACTAGTCGACTAATCTAAAAGTAAGAAAACACTCAGAAAACAGTCAAAATTGAGCACAATTTAATCTATAAGGTTAAACATTGTCCGGAAAAATATTGCGTATATTATAAGAGCCATTTGAAACCGTTAATCACTTTCTGATCGACGTGACATTAGATTAGTTTTATTGGGCTATTCAACAACGCGGTAGGCCTACTTACTCTTTCCACCTCGCTGGTTTAACTTGCAGGGCAAACAGGCTAATCCGTTCAGTTTTTTTCCTTAGTTAAAAAATATATATAATTTAATCCGGCGTTGTTAACATTAGTATCGGATGCTCGTTTTTTTATAAAGCAACATTTGACCAGGAAAACATGAAATTTCAGTGCAAATTTTGTCAATATGTAATTTAAATGTGTACATTAATAAAATAATAAGTTTAACCGACTAGTATTTCTGGTGCCGACTAGCGAGGGTAGCAACGTTTAATCGACTAGTCGACTAAACACGCAGATCCCTAGCCTACAGCCCCCTGGATCTCTTTCGGCTGTTCTTCAGCACACATGTCCTCAAGCTCCTCTGTGACAACACAAATGGCAACGCAGCCCGTAAACATGCTCAGGGACTGCATACACCATGGTCTGATGTGGATGCTGAGGACATGCAAAAATATCTGTCCATCGTCCTGTACCTGGGTCTTGTCAAGACATCTGCTGCCCGTGACCTATGGAGGAAGGACCGGCTTCACAAGCACCCCTTTCCCTGCAGTGTGATGCCGGGCTACAGGTATGAGGCCATTTGTGCATTCCTCCACATGAGCGACACAACAGCAGATGCCATCAATGACCAGCTGAAAGGCCAAGCAGGTTATTATGGCCTCTTTCGCCTGAAGCCTTTGCATGACCAGATCCTGATTGCATGCAGGGCTTACTACCACCCTCATCGGAACCTGGCCATTGATGAACGCATGGTAGCCTCAAAAGCTTGGCATGGGATGAAACAATACTTGAAGGACAAGCCAACAAAGTGGGGCTTCAAGTTATTTGTCCTGGCTGACAGCAAGACGGGCTACACATCAGTGACTTCAGTGTGTACCAGGGGAAAGAAATACATTTCTGGAACCATAAACTGAACTGGAGCTAATAAATGTATCACCCTCTGAATGTGAAGTGATTGTAATGATCCTACTACCTCAAAGAACATAATAAAATGCTTCATATGGACAAAAAAAGCATTGTATTCATTTTCGGAGAGGTTTTTGGACCCCTATATATCAAAACCCAAATTATTTGGAAAAAAATGAAAATGTCCTCATTTAGTTGATACAAACATGTGTTTTATGAGTCAGAATACTTTATCTGTTGAAAAAAGCTGATTATCTCTTGATTTACTGTGATGCACATTTTATCCATTTGGATAGATTTGGACACCCTAAGGGACACCAGGATACACTGTTTACAAATTAGCTTATGGAACCTGAGCAGATTGACATATCCCCCTAAAATTCTGTACACATGTTGACAAGTGGTGTGTGCACCAGGACAGTAAAATATGACCTGTTTTACATCTTTTCCTTTCAGAAGTGTACTGTAAACTAAGAATGACAACCTCGTTTTTGTTTTTTTTGCAAAGAGTTTGTGCATTTACAGCCCATAATCTATATGAAGATTATGAAATTTTATTATTTTAATCTAAGACACACAAAGGTACAGGGGTCTTCTCCAATTTAAGCCATTAAACAAGTGTGTGTGGTGAGCACAACTGTAGTTATAAAGGCTTAAACAGAACAGTGCAAAACAGGCGAAAATTGGCCCAAATTTGCTTCTGCACTAACAGGTTAAAGTGACTTGTATGTAGTTTTAAGCCTACAACCGGTCTTTTGTGCTGCTAATGTCAAGTACCTTCACCTGAGTGTATTTATAGCGTGTCTACCACTCGTACTACAGAGTGCATCTGGACAGCGTTTGTCGATTTTCTGCCGTCGGATCGATAAGTATCTTTTTTACATTTGGTTTTAGCTGTGCGTTAGATAATTTGAACCGCTTTGTAGCCATTGTGTAGCTGAGGTAAATCGCAGCAGTTAGCGATCTGTTTAAAGTGACTTGTATGTAGTTTTAAGCCTACAACCGGTCTTTTGTGCTGCTAATGTCAAGTACCTTCACCTGAGTGTATTTATAGCGTGTCTACCACTCGTACTACAGAGTGCATCTGGACAGCGTTTGTCGATTTTCTGCCGTCGGATCGATAAGTATCTTTTTTACATTTGGTTTTAGCTGTGCGTTAGATAATTTGAACCGCTTTGTAGCCATTGTGTAGCTGAGGTAAATCACAGCAGTTAGCGATCTGTTTAAAGTGACTTGTATGTAGTTTTAAGCCTACAACCGGTCTTTTGTGCTGCTAATGTCAAGTACCTTCACCTGAGTGTATTAACCCTGCAAGCAGCTGAATGCAATCGGCAATTAGCAAATAGTGCATAAATTAAAGCCGAGGCTTACGGCAGCCTCATCAGCAATTTGTACGACTTTGTTCTTATCTTTTCACCACCTACCATGTGTTTAACCCCCATTCCTCTGTGCTATATACCTCGAGCCTGGAGGTCCAACCACCGCAGGCGCTGCCCGGCTAACCTGGTCTGCCCACCCCTGTCCCTTCATAAGGAACTCTCAGTGGTGGGTGGACTATGGAACTGCCACTCAGCTGTCCAGAAAACTGACTTCATCACTGCCTATGCTAAGGTGAAGTCCCTCCACTTCCTGGCTCTCACTGAGACCTGGATCACTCCAGATAACACAGCCACTCCCGCTGCTCTGTCTGCTGGCTATTCCTTCTCCCACACCCCCAGGGCCTCTGGCCGAGGCGGGGGTACTGGGTTGCTCATTTCCTCATCCTGGAAATGTTCTATTCACACTGCACACTGCCTGAAATTCTCTTCTTTTGAGTTTCATGCAGTCACTGTAACCCACCCATCTACACTTAACATTGTAGTTCTCTATCGCCCTCCAGGTCCGCTCGGTGCTTTCCTGGATGAACTGGACACTCTCCTGAGCTCCTTCCCTGAGGATGGCACCCCTGTAATCCTACTGGGAGACTTCAACCTCCATCCAGAGAGCTCCCAGCTACCCAGTGTCACCTCACTCTTCCAGTCCTTCGCACTCACTCAATCCCCATCGCCTGCCACCCACAAGGCTGGTAACCAACTCGACCTTGTACTCACCAGGAGCTGCGCCACGTCTGAACTCACGGTGACCCCGCTCCACGTATCGGACCATTTCTTTATTTCATTCTCTCTTTCCCTCCCACTCTCCCTCAACCCTACTAACGACCCACCCACTGTTATGTTCAGGAGAAATCTCCGCACCCTCTCGCACTCCTCCCTCACTACTTCCGCTCTCTCGAAACTTCCCCCTCCCGCTTCCTTTGCGAATATGCATGTTGATGTTGCCACCTCTATGTTTAACTCCTGCCTCTCTCAGTCTCTCAACTCACTTTGTCCTCTTGTCTCCAAAACAGCTCGACCATCACCCCCCTCCCCGTGGCTGACAGATTCTCTCAGATCCAGCAGAACCCTGCTGCGAGCCGCTGAGAGAAAGTGGAGAAAATCCAGATCCCCAGATGACCTGGCCTCCTATCACACTCTGCTGGCAGCCTTCACAGCTACAACTACATCGGCTAAGGCTTCTTTTTTTCAGTCTAGAATTAATGCATGTGTGTCTAATCCACGGAAACTCTTTTCCACCTTCTCCTCCCTGCTTATCCCCCCTCCGCCCCCTTCACCCTCCTCCCTCTCTGCAGATGACTTCCTAACCCACTTCGAGGGGAAGGTGGCCATGATCCGCAACTCCTTCACACCTCAGGTGACACCCCACATCCCCTATACCGAACCCATCGCCACGCTGTCGTCCTTCAAGACTCTGGAGGAGGCAGATGTGCTCCAACTCATGACGCACCAGCGCGCAACCACCTGTGCGCTGGACCCCATCCCGTCGGCAGTCCTCCAGTCAATATCCGCTGAGCTTGTTCCATATCTGTCTTCTATTATCAACACCTCCCTAACCTGTGGCCATGTTCCTGCTGTTTTTAAGACTGCCCGTGTAACCCCACTCTTAAAAAAACCTAGCTTGGACCCCTCTGATGTCAGGAACTACCGTCCTGTATCTCTCTTGCCCTTCCTGTCCAAAACCCTTGAACGAGCTGTACATAACCAACTGTCTGTTTTTCTCCACCAGAATAACCTGCTTGACCCCCATCAGTCCGGCTTCAGAACCGGACATTCCACTGAAACTGCTCTCCTGGCCGTGACCGAGGCACTCTCCAATGCTAGAGCCTCATCCCTCTCCTCTGTCCTGATTCTACTTGACCTGTCTGCAGCATTTGACACGGTCAACCACAAACTCCTGATCTCTACACTTTCTGAGATGGGCATTTCTGGGACTGCCCTCTCCTGGTTTGTATCGTACCTCACTGATAGATCCTACCAAGTCTCTTGGAAGGGTTCTGTTTCTGCACCCCATCCCCTGTCTACAGGAGTCCCGCAGGGATCTGTACTTGGTCCTCTGCTGTTCTCCATTTATACAAAGTCTCTTGGTTCAGTAATCAATTCACATGGCTTCTCATACCATAGTTATGCTGACGATACTCAACTCTTCCTTTCTTTCCCTCCCTCTACCCAACAGGTGAAGGAGAGGATATCTGCTTGTCTGGCCGACATCTCTGAGTGGATGACTACCCATCACCTGAAGCTCAACCTCGACAAGACAGAGCTCCTCTTCATGCCATACAAAACCTCCCCGCTACTTGACCTCTCCATCACCGTTGACGGGACCGTGGTGGCTGCCTCCCGCTCTGCAAAGAACCTGGGGGTGGTCCTAGACGACCAGCTGGACTTCAAAGACCACATCAGGGCGACGGCACGGTCCTGCAGGTTCCTCCTGTACAACATCAGGAGGATTCGACCGTACCTGACCACCTACTCCACCCAGCTTCTGGTCCAGACTATGGTCACCTCACGCCTGGACTACTGCAACTCCCTGCTCGCAAGCTTACCAGCCTGCGCCATACTCCCTCTTCAACTGATCCAGAACGCAGCTGCCCGGCTTGTGTTTAACCTCCCGAAATTTTCACATGTCACCCCCCTGTTGAGGTCACTCCACTGGCTGCCAGTTGCAGCTAGGATCAGGTTCAAAGTTCTGACCCTGGCCCACACTGCAGCTAATAGGACAGGCCCCGTCTACCTGCAGGACCTGATCCAGACCTATGTTCCTGCTCGACCACTTCGCTCATCTACAGCAGGGCGCCTCGCACTTCCCCCCCTCCGTGTCAATGGCACTCGCTCCTCCCGACTGCGGAGCTTTTCCACCCTAGCTCCCCAGTGGTGGAACGAACTTCCCATTCCCCTACGCTCAATACCAACCCTGCCTGCTTTCCGTCATGGCCTGAAAACACACCTTTTCAGGCTCCACCTGGACTAATACTTATCTAGGACCTCATGGTATGTCTTCTTGTTGAACTGTGTACTCAAGTTTATACTATTTAGAATAGAATTGTAGTAGAGATGATTTACCCAGTTCACTGTGAACTGCACTGTGTTCGTTACTAGGGATAGCTGATACTGTATGGGAAGAATGTGCTTTCTTATCTGTTCTGTAGTTACTTCGATGACCTTTCTATATGCACTTACTGTACGTCGCTTTGGATAAAAGCGTCTGCTAAATGACTGTAATGTAATGTAATGTAACTAGACAAGGGAGAATGAAACAATTAGGGAAGCGTGAGTGACCGCAAGAGAAGAAACGGCATGAACGCAAGGCTGCGGAAAAACATGGAAATATGTATGCAAACAATGAACTGCATCGTAACATAAACAGAAAATAAACTGTGACAAACACTAAACATGAAACATGACATAAACATGACATAAACGTAACACTGACAGTCTTTCAGAATTCTAACAGTTGAACAAGGCAACTGCCAGAATGACCGCGAAAACAGAATACTGGCTGTGCTGATCTGTTTTCGGTGCCGCCAGAATCCTACTCTTATCATTGATCGAATGTTGGGAAAATGTGAGTTTAAAAGACGCAAAAACAGTCCGTATGTCACATAAAAATTACATATAAGGACAGTTATTGTCCATAATTGTCATATATTGTAATCTTGCCTTCCTTCTCTTATCTCCGCGTTCTCTTTATTCTTTTTTGTCGTTACCGGTAATCTATCGGATTTTCCTTTGTTCCGTGACGGGGTTTTGCTTTCGCCTCGTCATTAGTAAGTTCACCTGTTATTAATTTCCGTTGACTATTTATACTTCGCTTCCTGCCTCTCTCGTTGCTTCCATGTTATTCTACATAACATTCAAGCCGGTAAAAAAAGGTATAGGAGATTAGTTAGAAAGCTAGTTTAAAAAAGAAAGGGTTAGGAAGTTTAGAAAGTAAGCAAGTCTCTTTTTCGCTCTGAGTTCAGAGCAGAGGCTTTCTCGTTTCTTTTGGTTTTCCTTTCTTATCTAAGAGTGCTCTTACCCAAAGTGTTTGGGGTTCTGTTGAGCTCTCTGTGTTTTCCTTTTTGTTTCGCTCCACTAACAGGAGTTAGATAAGCGTATAACTTATTTCTTTGTTTTTTGCTCGGAGATCGAGTTCCTCGTTCTTATTGCGAGGTTATTTGCATTCTGTTATTTTCCTCTATTCCACTCCGAATTATTGTCCGTCTCAGTGGTGTTCTTTCGAACACTTTCAGATTGCACAGCTATCGCATCTGGACTTCCAATATTTCCTCTGTGTCTGACACAGAGATCCCCTACAGAACATGGAAGCCACAGGGGAAGTTCCAGCGATAGTTGTGAATCTGAAAGGAGTCATAGCTACTCAGGAGGCAATCCTGGCGGAACAGAGAGAGAGTATTCGTTCTCTGCAATATTCGCAGCAAGCGTTGCACGAGCAGATGCAACTGCAGGCAATAGCTCTGCGAGATTTGTCAGAGAATCCGGACTCTCTCTCTCAGGGCAGATCCACCTCCAGTCACACAAGCACCTACACAGGCCACTCCCCTGTCATTTCCACCTAACGTTAGGGAACCAAAACTCCAACTCCCGTTGCGATATAGCGGGGAATCGGGAAAGTGTCAGGGGTTTTAACGCAGTGCTTAATTCTTTTTTAAATACAGCCCTCGCGGTTTTGTGCACAAGAATCCAAAGTAGCTTTTATTCTGTCTCTTTTAACTGGAAATGCTCTCGCATGGGCTGACCCACTGATCAGGGCAGATTCACCTATCATGAGTAACACAGAGAGGCTTATGGCGGAGATGGTGTCAGTTTTTGATCAAGACGTTTCTGGCAAGGAAGCTGCCATGCGTTTGACCCGTCTTCGTCAGGGCACCGACACCGTGGCGGCCTTTGCGATTACTTTCCGTGCTCTCGCGGGGGTGACAGGATGGGCCGATGAGCCTCTTTGTGCACTGTTCCTGAACGCACAAAAGAACCCATAAAAGACGCCATTGCGGGTATCGAACCACCCGCTATATTCGGGGCTCTGGTATGTGCGACCATTCGGTTAGACAACCGGTTTAGAGAGAGAGAGAAGGAGAGGGCTGATAAGGGTTTTAAACATCGCCCAGCCCGTTACTCTTCCTCTCCCACGCCACTTGCCGTCTCACTTTCCGTTTTTAGCTCCCATTGAGCAGGAGGAGTCCATGCAGGTCGATGGCTCCTCCATGCGCGAAACGGGATGCTAAGTCTCGCGAGTGGTGGTATAGGTACTGTAAGAGGAGGGGTCATTTAACCTGTTAGTGCAGAAGCAAATTTGGGCCAATTTTCGCCTGTTTTGCACTGTTCTGTTTAAGCCTTTATAACTACAGTTGTGCTCACCACACACACTTGTTTAATGGCTTAAATTGGAGAAGACCCCTGTACCTTTGTGTGTCTTAGATTAAAATAATAAAATTTCATAATCTTCATATAGATTATGGGCTGTAAATGCACAAACTCTTTGCAAAAAAAACAAAAACGAGGTTGTCATTCTTAGTTTACAGTACACTTCTGAAAGGAAAAGATGTAAAACAGGTCATATTTTACTGTCCTGGTGCACACACCACTTGTCAACATGTGTACAGAATTTTAGGGGGATATGTCAATCTGCTCAGGTTCCATAAGCTAATTTGTAAACAGTGTATCCTGGTGTCCCTTAGGGTGTCCAAATCTATCCAAATGGATAAAATGTGCATCACAGTAAATCAAGAGATAATCAGCTTTTTTCAACAGATAAAGTATTCTGACTCATAAAACACATGTTTGTATCAACTAAATGAGGACATTTTCATTTTTTTCCAAATAATTTGGGTTTTGATATATAGGGGTCCAAAAACCTCTCCGAAAATGAATACAATGCTTTTTTTGTCCATATGAAGCATTTTATTATGTTCTTTGAGGTAGTAGGATCATTACAATCACTTCACATTCAGAGGGTGATACATTTATTAGCTCCAGTTCAGTTTATGGTTCCAGAAATGTATTTCTTTCCCCTGGTACACACTGAAGTCACTGATGTGTAGCCCGTCTTGCTGTCAGCCAGGACAAATAACTTGAAGCCCCACTTTGTTGGCTTGTCCTTCAAGTATTGTTTCATCCCATGCCAAGCTTTTGAGGCTACCATGCGTTCATCAATGGCCAGGTTCCGATGAGGGTGGTAGTAAGCCCTGCATGCAATCAGGATCTGGTCATGCAAAGGCTTCAGGCGAAAGAGGCCATAATAACCTGCTTGGCCTTTCAGCTGGTCATTGATGGCATCTGCTGTTGTGTCGCTCATGTGGAGGAATGCACAAATGGCCTCATACCTGTAGCCCGGCATCACACTGCAGGGAAAGGGGTGCTTGTGAAGCCGGTCCTTCCTCCATAGGTCACGGGCAGCAGATGTCTTGACAAGACCCAGGTACAGGACGATGGACAGATATTTTTGCATGTCCTCAGCATCCACATCAGACCATGGTGTATGCAGTCCCTGAGCATGTTTACGGGCTGCGTTGCCATTTGTGTTGTCACAGAGGAGCTTGAGGACATGTGTGCTGAAGAACAGCCGAAAGAGATCCAGGGGGCTGTAGGCTAGGGATCTGCGTGTTTAGTCGACTAGTCGATTAAACGTTGCTACCCTCGCTAGTCGGCACCAGAAATACTAGTCGGTTAAACTTATTATTTTATTAATGTACACATTTAAATTACATATTGACAAAATTTGCACTGAAATTTCATGTTTTCCTGGTCAAATGTTGCTTTATAAAAAAACGAGCATCCGATACTAATGTTAACAACGCCGGATTAAATTATATATATTTTTTAACTAAGGAAAAAAACTGAACGGATTAGCCTGTTTGCCCTGCAAGTTAAACCAGCGAGGTGGAAAGAGTAAGTAGGCCTACCGCGTTGTTGAATAGCCCAATAAAACTAATCTAATGTCACGTCGATCAGAAAGTGATTAACGGTTTCAAATGGCTCTTATAATATACGCAATATTTTTCCGGACAATGTTTAACCTTATAGATTAAATTGTGCTCAATTTTGACTGTTTTCTGAGTGTTTTCTTACTTTTAGATTAGTCGACTAGTCTAAATTTAAACTTCCGTTTCAACGTCAGGGAAATTAGTCGTTAGGAACATCCCTACTGTAGGCCTGCTGAAGGTCTAGCTGCACTCCTGGGGTCCTCTGGGGGCAGAAGGGGAACTGATGAGGCTCTTCATCCTCATCCGCCATGTCGTGCCATCCGTCCTCAGACTCGGGCTCCTCGCGGTGAGCAGAGACAGCAGGGCCTCCTTGACCTCGTGACCAGAGTCCTGCGGGGATCAGGAGCAGATTTCTGCCCTGAATTATTTAAAAGAAAGCAAAATAAAAAAGTGCACAATAAGAGCCACATAGTGTACTATGTTGTGAAATCAAAAATAAAAATGCTAGGCTTTTCCAAAAAAATAAAATAAATGCTACATTTGACATGGACTGCGATTCAGATTTACCCTAAATTAAGTTAGTTTACTTTATTTCGGTCATTAACATTTTCTTTACAAAGAGGTGTGTAGAAAGATATAATTCAATAATAATAAGTCATTTGACTGAAAATGTGTACCTACCCTTCTTACAATAACAACAAGTCTGTTCAGTAGAATCTCATGATCTATTGTATCAAAAGCTGCACTTAGAAGTACAAGAACAGACACAGAGTTTTGGTCGGCTGATAACAGTAAATCGTTAATAACTTTAACCAGTGCCGTTTCAGTGCTATGGTAGGGTCTAAATCCTGACTGGAATAATTCATGGATATGACTTATGCTACCATTTAGCCACAAGAAATTAGATAATAAATGCTATGTTTTACATGACTACTGTGACTAAAATTCAACCGATGCACAAATAAAGTTATTTTTAAGTTAATACAGTTAATACTTACATGTCAACAGCCACATACATCTTCGCCCTGTGCAAAAGCATTTTCGACAACAGTCTATGCTTTCAGCCTCAGATCCACTTTCACTCTATCCCTCCGACGAACTAAAAACTAAAAAACAAACTAAAAATCTCCTCCACTACATCCGACAGGGACATATATTTTTTCGCCATCATATATATATATATATATATACATCCTAAGCTTTCTGAAATGGTACGGAATTGCCAAAGGTAGATTTAACTAGCTGATCGCTATCCATGCGTAACACACGAATTGTGATCTAAAATGGCTTCCGGGTGTTTTCAACAAAGGGCTGCGTTACGCGTGGATAGCCATCGGCGAGTTAAATTCACGTATGGGAATGCCATACCGTTTTAGAAAGCTTAGGATGTACTCTATTGGACGAAATAAGTGTCAATCGAAATAAAGTTCGTTTGAAGGATTGACCAGGGCTTCTTTGAAATGCGATCATTTGCGCACGGCCATTTTAGAGTATGGACACATGTTGAGAAAAGGCTTAAATGTTAAAAACGGGCCAACCAAGGCAAAAAATAACCTCAGATTCTTGCATGGGACATCTTAATCTTTATAACCAGAGGTAAGGTTACGAGTTTATTTAATATTTTACCGGAGCTTTTTATCGCAAAAGAAAGTTATGTGGTGACGAGCAAACATCACTCGTTTTTTTTCCTGTGGAGTGAGTAAGCATGTTGACAGTTTTACTTGTATGTATTCAGAATCTTGGAAGGTGTTTCTTGCTGCTGTGATAGTAAACGATTTTTTGGTGATGAAATAAAAACTTTAATTAACTTGCAAATGTGTTTAAATGTCTGCTATCTTACATGTGGTCGGGTCCATTGTAGATGTAGTAGTAGCTACAGTGTAGCAGCATAGCATGCTACGTTCATGAATTACAAGCTAATGGTGGCAGATAGAAACGTGATATTTCGCACGCTGATAGGATATTAAGTACTGATTATGATCATATGCGGGTTATGGTGATAAATATGGTAATATCCATATTTTCGTAACTTGAATATCACGAGCAACGTATTTATGACGTGTCATAAAAGTAGAAGACGCGTGCGTCTCTGCCACTAGGGGGCATGCACAAACAGGTTAAACAGATCGCTAACTGCTGCGATTTACCTCAGCTACACAATGGCTACAAAGCGGTTCAAATTATCTAACGCACAGCTAAAACCAAATGTAAAAAAGATACTTATCGATCCGACGGCAGAAAATCGACAAACGCTGTCCAGATGCACTCTGTAGTACGAGTGGTAGACACGCTATAAATACACTCAGGTGAAGGTACTTGACATTAGCAGCACAAAAGACCGGTTGTAGGCTTAAAACTACATACAAGTCACTTTAAACAGATCGCTAACTGCTGCGATTTACCTCAGCTACACAATGGCTACAAAGCGGTTCAAATTATCTAACGCACAGCTAAAACCAAATGTAAAAAAGATACTTATCGATCCGACGGCAGAAAATCGACAAACGCTGTCCAGATGCACTCTGTAGTACGAGTGGTAGACACGCTATAAATACACTCAGGTGAAGGTACTTGACGTTAGCAGCACAAAAGACCGGTTGTAGGCTTAAAACTACATACAAGTCACTTTAAACAGATCGCTAACTGCTGCGATTTACCTCAGCTACACAATGGCTACAAAGCGGTTCAAATTATCTAACGCACAGCTAAAACCAAATGTAAAAAAGATACTTATCAATCCGACGGCAGAAAATCGACAAACGCTGTCCAGATGCACTCTGTAGTACGAGTGGTAGACACACTATAAATACACTCAGGTGAAGGTACTTGACGTTAGCAGCACAAAAGACCGGTTGTAGGCTTAAAACTACATACAAGTCACTTTAAACAGATCGCTAACTGCTGCGATTTACCTCAGCTACACAATGGCTACAAAGCGGTTCAAATTATCTAACGCACAGCTAAAACCAAATGTAAAAAAGATACTTATCGATCCGACGGCAGAAAATCGACAAACGCTGTCCAGATGCACTCTGTAGTACGAGTGGTAGACACGCTATAAATACACTCAGGTGAAGGTACTTGACGTTAGCAGCACAAAAGACCGGTTGTAGGCTTAAAACTACATACAAGTCACTTTAAACAGATCGCTAACTGCTGCGATTTACCTCAGCTACACAATGGCTACAAAGCGGTTCAAATTATCTAACGCACAGCTAAAACCAAATGTAAAAAAGATACTTATCGATCCGACGGCAGAAAATCGACAAACGCTGTCCAGATGCACTCTGGACTACTAGTTACTAATATAGTACTAATATACTAACATTAGATCAGGATTTGGTCATACTATCTAACCATGTGTTCATGTTTACCTTACGTTTCTCGTGCATGTTGATTACTAATTTACTAACGCTAGGTCAGGATAGGTTAACTACTAACGATTTACTAATTGCCTCATTACGTGTCATTTTCTCAAGCTGTTGTGAATTTCCTGCTGCTCTCAAGCTAAATGTTTGCACCTGTCTACACCTGCATTTAAGCTCAGTGTTCATGTCTGTTTGTTGCAAAATTGTTGCCTTAGTTTACTATTGTCACTCTTGAGCGTTTTTCCATTGTTTTGACCACCGTTATTGATCTAGCCCAGGGATCTTCAACAGGGGGTCCGCGGAGGTACTGCAGGGGGTCCCCCAATTTTTGTGGGATTTAAAAAAAATGTAATCTAACAATTTTTAAATGTATTTTCGACAAAAAATATATAATGAGTAAATTCAAAGCATTAATAGGCAATAATAAGCTACTTTTGTTGACAAAAACTATATAAAAAAAGAATGATTCCCATGATGCAACCACTTGTTTTTTTTTGTTTTTTTTTATATCTGGGGGTCCCCGCTCTGTTTCTATCGGCCAAGGGGGTCCTTAGGCTGAAAAAGGTTGAAGACCCCTGATCTAGCCTGTTTATTGACCATCGTTACTGCCTGCCTATTGTTTCCACTGCCTGTTTTTGATCACGAGTTTTGCCTGCTGTCTGTTTTGTACTTCTGCTCCGCTGACAGCTACTCTGGTTAACGAACTCTTGCATGGATACCGACTTCGAGACTGCCTTCTCCCTCGGTACTGTATCTTTGGTCTGGCTGGATTTATTGGTTTTTGGACTTTGCTTGTGTGACTACGTTTTTGGATTTCCCCATAATAAAGCCCTTGCGGGTATTTATTATAAAGTTTGTGTTCTGAGTCGTGCATTACGGGTCCAACACGCACACACCCGTCTCAGAACAATTTCGCCACGATGGACCCTGCTGACTCAACCGCCATGTTCCACGCTCTGCAACAACAAGGCCTCATCGTGCAGCAGCACGCCCAGGGGATTTCCGATCTCCGGGAGGAGATTAAAGAGTTGTGCGCGGAGATGAGGAGACTGGCCATTGCAGTTCAACCACGCACTCCAGAGCAACCTGCTAAGCTGCCTGCTATCCCACCCTCCAACCCCATGGGAGCCTGGCAATTCCAGGAGCCACAACAGCCCCCCCCCGGAGAGGCTCGGTGGTGAGCCGGAGAGATGCAAGGCGTTTCTGCTACAGTGTGACTTTGTCTTCCGACAACAACCATTAACATATCCGACTGACGAGCGACGGATTGGCTACGTGATGGGGCTACTCAAGGGGAGAGCTTTGGACTGGGCTACTGCGGTGTGGTCCGGAGGTTCATTTCCTCTCAGCTAAATGGTCTTTGTGGAGGAGATCCGCAAAGTGTTCCAGAACGCCTCCAGTGACCAAGAGCCCTCACAGCAACTCATTGCCCTCCGCCAAGGCCTTAAAAGTGCCGCGGACCATTCTATTGACTTTCGGACAATCGCTGCGGCTACCGACTGGAATGACTCGGCCCTTGCGGACTTGTTCCGGGCCAGTTTGAACGGGGCGCTCCAGGACGAGTTGGCCCATCAGGGAGTTCGACGCCCTCGTCCGAGCCGCCATTCGACTTGATACGGACGGACGGAGAGACCGATTCCGCCCGGGCAGCCGTACCCCAGACAAGTACCTGCCTCACTGACGGAGGAGAACCAGGCTGGGGTAGTCGAACCTACGGATCTTTTCCCTGCCGGAGTTAAGATCTCGCCCGAGGAACGGAGACGTCGGAGGGAGACCGGGGCATGTTTCTCCTGCGGAAAGCTGGGGCATTCTCAGGCACAGTGCACCGCCCGGTCCAGGAAATCCGAGTCGTCCGTGGGAGTGAGGTCTTCAACCCTCCAGGAGAAGATCTCCAAGAACAAGACTCGCCCTACTATCATTGCCACAATCATGCTACCTGAGAGGGAGGTTCAAGTGAGCGTGCTCATAGACTCTGGAGCGGACGCTAATCTGATAGATGAAGTTATGGTCAGAGATCTGGACATTCCCACCCTTCCACTGCCCCACCCCAAGAATGCTCGGTCGTTGGACGGCAAGATATTTTACAAGATGACCCACGTCACGGAACCCGTTCAACTCATCATTTCTGGCAACCATCATGAGTTCATCCAGTTCCACATCATCCGCTCCCCCAACGAGCCGCTCATTCTGGGACTACCCTGGCTTCAAGTACACAACCCCGGCTTCAAGTACACAACCCCGTCATTGACTGGAAGTCCCAACACATTCTAGCCTGGAGCCGCCAGTGTCACCAAGCCTGTCTTCGGTCTGCACCTGCACCTGCCGGGGACGCACCTACCCCACCTCAAGACACCAAGCCGTCTCTTGAAAACGTGCCAGCCCCTTATCATGACCTGGGCATTGTTTTCTCCAAGACAAGAGCACAGACACTTCCTCCTCACAGACCCTATGATTGCGTGATCGAGCTTCTACCCGGTTCCACTCTTCCCTCAAGCCGACTCTACAACGTCTCCAAACCTGAAAGGGAAGCCATGGAGAAATATATTCGGGATTGCCTAGCCAATGGTCTGATTCGCCCCTCTTCGTCACCTGTGGGCGCTGGATTTTTCTTCGTCCAGAAAAAAGACGGCTCGCTGCGTCCTTGTATCGACTTTAGAGAACTGAACAATATCACAGTTAAGAACAAATACCCACTACCGCTCATTGACTCAGCCTTCCAACCACTCCACGACGCCACTGTCTTCACCAAGCTGGACCTACGCAACGCATACCACCTGGTGCGCATTCGTAAGGGGGACGAATGGAAGACCGCCTTCAACACCACGTTAGGACACTTCGAGTACCTTGTTATACCTTTCGGCCTTCCTAACGCCCCTGCCGTTTTTCAGGCGTTAGTCAATGACGTCCTACGGGACCTATTGGGCCGCTACGTATTCGTGTATCTGGACGACATCTTGATTTACTCCACCAACGTTAAGGAACACGAAGGTCACGTCATGCAGGTTCTCCAACGACTTCTGGAGAACAGACTTTATGTTAAGGCCGAAAAGTGTGTGTTCCACACCGACACGGTCGAGTTTCTGGGATTTATCTTGGAGAAAGGACAAATTAGGGCGGATCCCAAGAAGATCCAGGCGGTCACAGACTGGCCCACGCCTGCCACTCGGAAACATCTGCAACGCTTCTTGGGATTCGCAAACTTTTACCGGAGATTCATCCGGAGCTACAGCCAGGTCGTCGCCCCTCTCACCAAGCTCACGTCTACTGCCATACCGTTCCGCTGGAACACTGAGGCTGAAAATTCCTTCAAGAAGATCAAAAGACTGTTCTCCTCCGCTCCGATTCTGGTGCACCCCGACCCCACTCGTCAGTTTGTCGTGGAGACTGATGCGTCCGACACTGGAGTAGGGGCCGTGCTCTCTCAGGTTTCTCCCACTGACAACCTTTTACACCCCTGCGCATTCTTCTCCCGTAAGCTGTCTCCGGCGGAGAGGAATTATGACGTGGGAAACCGTGAGCTACTCGCTATCAAGCTAGCACTGGAGGAGTGGAGGCATTGGCTGGAGGGCGACGAGAAACCATTTGTGGTCTGGACCGATCATAAGAATCTGGCGTACCTACAGACAGCCAAGAGGTTGAACTCCCGCCAAGCCAGATGGGCCCTGTTCTTTGGTCGGTTCAATTTTACTTTGACCTACCGCCCTGGTTCCAAGAATGTCAAGCCAGATGCTCTGTCCCGACAGTTCATGGGCAGTTCCGAGCTAGAGGCGCCGGAGAACATCCTCCCTGGGTCCTGCACCATTGCTTCGGTGTCCTGGAGGATTGAGGCCATCATCAAGGAGGCGCTACGTGATAAGCCCGATCCCAGGTCCAATCCCGGTACACGCCTTTACGTTCCCTCCGCCGCCCGGACACATGTTCTCCAATGGGCTCACTCCTCCCTCATGTCCTGCCATCCCGGCTTTACCTGCACCCTGGCTGTTCTAAAGAGAAGGTTCTGGTGGAACTCCATGATCCCCGACACCAGGCGTTTCGGCAAGGCCTGTACCACCTGTGCCAGGAGCAAGGCCTCTCACCAGGCCCCAGCTGGTCTGCTCCAACCTCTGCCAGTGCCCAGTCGCCCTTGGAGTCACATCGGGGTGGATTTCGTGACCGGACTCCCCCCTTCTGAGGGCAATACCACCATCCTGACTGTGGTCGACAGGTTCAGTAAGGCGGCGCACTTTATCCCTCTCCCTGGATTGCCCACTGCCCAAGAAACCGCGGATGTACTAGTCAAAGAAGTGTTTAGAATTCATGGCATTCCCGCGGACATTGTCTCTGACCGTGGCCCCCAGTTCATCTCCCAGGTCTGGAAGGCCTTCTGTTCGGCTCTCGGAGCCACCTCCAGCCTCACGTCAGGTTACCACCCCCAGTCTAACGGTCAGACCGAAAGGGCCGACCAAGACCTCGGAGCTGCTTTACGCTGTGTGTCGGCTAAGAATCCCACCTCATGGAGCAAGATGCTCACCTGGGTCGAGTATGCGCACAACGCCCTGCCCTGCGCTGCTTCTGGAAAGTCTCCATTCGAAGTTTCCCTTAGCTACTTACCCCCACTGTTTCCCGACCAAGAGGCCGAGATTGCTGTTCCCTTCCTCGCCACCCACATGCACCGCTGCCTTAAAATCTGGAAGGACGCCCGGACCGCGCAATTGAGCACGGCTGAACGGAATCGTCGAGTCGCTGATTGCCACCGCACTCCAGCCCCTGAGTACAAGCCTGGCGACTCAGTTTGGCTCTCTTCAAAGGACATTCCCCTCCAATCCACTTCCCACAAACTCCAGCCCCGCTTCATAGGTCCCTACAAGATTCACAGCATTATCAACCCCACCTCAGTCAAGCTGTCATTGCCCCCTTCCCTTAAAATTCACCCCACGTTTCATGTTTCCTGTATCAAGCCCTATTCCACTGACCCCCTTTGCCCCCCTGATCCCCCACCCCCTCCTCCCCGTATCATAGATAACCACCCGGCCTTCACTGTTAAGAAGCTACTGGACATTCGCAAGCGAGGCCGGGGGTTTCAGTATCTGGTGGACTGGGAGGGTTATGGCCCGGAGGAGCATTCCTGGGTCGCACCAAGTCTGATTCTGGACCCTACTCTGATAAGTGACTCATCGCGATCACCCTGATAAACTGTGTAGACCGTCAGGAGTCGGTCGTTAGGGGGGGGGGGGTACTGTTACGTTTATGTCATGTTTATGTCATGTTTCATGTTTAGTGTTTGTCACAGTTTATTTTCTGTTTATGTTACGATGCAGTTCATTGTTTGCATACATATTTCCATGTTTTTCCGCAGCCTTGCGTTCATGCTGTTTCTTATCTTGCTGTCACTCACGCTTCCCTAATTGTTTCATTCTCCCTTGTCTAGTTACTAATATACTAACATTAGATCAGGATTGGGTAATACTAACTATCTAACCATGTGTTCATGTTTACCTTACGTTTCTCGTGCATGTTGATTACTAATTTACTAACGCTAGGTCAGGATAACTACTAACGATTTACTAATTGTCTCGTTACGTGTCATTTTCTCAAGCTGTTGTGAATTTCCTGCTGCTCTCAAGCTAAATGTTTGCACCTGTCTACACCTGCATTTAAGCTCAATAGCTATGTTTCCATCTAAATGTCATTCGAATTTTAAGCGAACTTTTGGAAAGTTCGCAAAAAGAAAAAAAAAGAAAATGCGAATTCGGTGCGTTTCCACCAACTGAGTTGGAGCGAAGAAGTAGAGGTTGCATATCGTAAACAAAACCAGTTGCCTTGGTAACATACCCACGTGGAGAACATAACGCTTGGCAATAAAATGGAAAGAGGTCTGCAGGAATTAGTTTCAGCTGGGCAAGTTGTAATTGTCCTTTCAATTCAACTAATATTGGCCGTGTTTAATGCTATCCGAAGACGAAGACAGAGAGATGCATTGATTTTGATGCAAGCAGCGGCAGAAAGGGTGATACGACACCGACGGGCTCCATACATATGGGAAAGACAGCGCCAGCATGACTTCTGGGAGGTCATAGTGGACAGACATTTCACAGCCAGCCTTTGGCTGCAACATTTCAGAATGTCGCGCCCGAATTGATATCCGGAAAGACGCCGACAGCGGAAACGGCTGATCAGTCACGTGAGTTCAATGTTCGCTACGTCAGAACTTATTCGGCAAATGTGTTTCCATCTACCGTTTTGCGCATTAACTCTTTTTCGCAAAAGACAAAAACCACCTCAAGCGAGCGTATAAACTTTTTTGCGAATTAGAGTCAGTTTTTTCGAATTTTGCCGTTTCCATCAACCTTTTCTGATGCGATACTTGAAAATGCGCATAAAATTAGGTTGATGGAAACATAGCTAATGTTCATGTCTGTTTGTTGCGAAATTGTTGCCTTAGTTTACTATTGTCACTCTTGAGCGTTTTTCCATTGTTTTGACCACCGTTATTGATCTAGCCTGTTTATTGACCATCGTTACTGCCTGCCTATTGTTTCCACTGCCTGTTTTTGATCACAAGTTTTGCCTGCTGTCTGTTTTGTACCTCTGCCCCGCGGATAGGACTTCGGTCTGACTCCTGCTACGCCCCACGACTACGAACTTTGCTTTTTCCCTGTTTTGTACTTCTGCTCCGCTGACAGCTACTCTGGTTAACGAACTCTTGCATGGATACCGACTTCGAGACTGCCTTCTCCCTCGGTACTGTATCTTTGGTCTGGCTGGATTTATTGGTTTTTGGACTTTGCTTGTGTGACTACGTTTTTGGATTTCCCCATAATAAAGCCCTTGCGGGTATTTATTATAAAGTTTGTGTTCTGAGTCGTGCATTACGGGTCCAACCCGCACACACCCGTCTCAGTCAGGTCAGTATTTTCGCTGGGCACTCTGTATATCCCGCCTTATAACTTCAAAGTCCCAGCTTATTGGTGAAAGGTTTAAACGGATTCTGAAGATTGATATTTCAGGCTCCAATCAAGTTAACAGTGATGAGCTTACTATTACGTTTATGTAGCAAATAACAATGCTGAATACTTCTGACGTAATTTACATAGCAACTGTATGCCCAGATCACATCGCTTCATCCACAGTGGCCAAGGGAAATCGATGACGATTCAGAAAACATATAACTTTTAAAGATCTAATTCCATCTTCTACTGGGACTTTTGCCGTTTGTCGAGGGTCTGACAGAAATATTTGGTGCCGCTTACCATAATCTAACTTTTATGATTCGATTGAACAAGTAACGTTAGAAGCCCATTTTTATGGGTTAATGTTATTGGTTTCCGCTAGCTTGATCATTCTAGCCTCGTATGGCGAACAATAAAGGCTAACAATACACTAGCACAGTTTACTTCTTGTAAGTTTTATCACCACAGCAGTGAAGTAAAAAAGTGAATAATCTATGATTCTGTCAGAAATGTATTGTCAAGCTCACGTGAATTAACTGCTGTCTATGTTCTAAAGCTCCGGTTTGCCCTCCCTAGCAGTAGCCTACTCCAATCTGCTACAGTCAGACAGACGAGATGATATCTAGTGATGTGCAGTTCGCGAACGAATCGGAATTTTTGAACGACTCTTTATGCTGAGTCGACTCGCCAGTTCGAGTGAATCGTGCTAACCCACGGCTCTGGCTCTCGGCTCTCGGCTCACGGCTCTGGCTCTCGGCTCTCGGCTCTGGCTCTGGCTCTGGCTCTGGCTCTGCCTGCTTTCTACTACAGCCGGGAGACACTCCCCCGAGACACTCAGCAGTGGTTAATGCGCTGCGCGCAGTTTCTGATTGCTAAATTAGAACCTACGTAAGAATAAATTTTCATTTGATCTAACAATATTGCACACACTTTTGTGTAGTTAATAATCGCCCCAGCTCATTCCAAAGTTATTATGACTACTGATGGTTAAAAGAAAGATACGTAGCTACAGTAGCTATACTACCCAACTGATCAGCACGAAATCAACTCGACTCAATTTAAGAGCCATGAGCCGTAACAATATTCTACGGCTCCAGACAGAGCCGGAACAGAGCCGTGACACAAACCGAAGTAATTTTCGAGTTTTAACCACATAACTGTTCTTATAGAGTTCTGTGGTTTTAACAAAGGGAAAAATGAAGTACACCATTAAGCTATTAATCGGGTTTACTACTCAGCATGATTCAAACGGAAACCCTATTGACAAAGGAATTATGTTAGCCTATATCTAATGATATTCCGAGACGCCGACTGTATATTACGAAATTATTAAACTTTTTGCGAGAATTGCAACCGAATTTCAGTCAACTATGAAACAATTAGGCCAAATATGCGATATTGCGATTGTGTTCAGCTAGATTACGCTACAAAAAAATGACAGAAAACACCTATTTAAAGTGGTGGCATTTTTATTTTAGAACTCTTGACCAACAACAACAGTGAACAGAATAAATGATATAATAAATAAAGTACAGTTAAAATAAACACATTTAAATAACCCTATGGTGTCCAAATAAATAAACGACACAGGCTCCTGTACATCATATGCACACACTGACACACACAATAAATATCTGGCTTGTTTGTCAAATTTGGCTGGCTATCTCTCTTATACAGTCTTCCATCCACCTCATTTTCAGTAGACCTAGACTACTGGATTCTGGGATCTGATAAAAAAATAAGATTAGTATTAGCATAGATTAAATAGCTCTATACAAATATAACCATTCAATGTCTATTATTACCTGTAAGATCTAATGTTACAATCTATGATCGAAAAAAACGGAGATGGGAAAGTCGTAAATAAACGTAACCTGCGATTGCAAACTAGCTTGAGACAGTAGGCTACTGTAAATTTAGAATATTAGCAATGAGTATCATTCAGATGATTTGGGTCTGAATAAAATATCAAGGCTAGTTTACAAACGTATTTTGTCTACTTTGTTACCAGCTAGGGTCTGCTGTCTGAAACAGCTTCTAATTGGAGCTGAAAGAAAAAGATGCGGCTCAAAGCCCAATCGTATGTGCCTGCAATACCGGAGCAGTGCAGGGACAGTCTCAGGGCCGGGACTGTCTCAGGACCCTAGTTTTTCGTGACAGCGCCACCTACCCAATTGGATGACCGCAACAGTGCAACCATGGCCCGGAGCAGTGCAGTGTCAGGGACAGTCTCAGGGCCGGAACAGTCTCAGGACCCGGACAGTGTCAGGACCATTGTTTTTCATTTCACCTACCGAATTGCAGTGCAACCATGGCAGGACCGCAGTTCTTGCATGTCAATAATAAAGCTGTATAAAAAATTTGACCTCTGGCTCAAAAAAAAACATAACTTTTGCATTAGATTAGAACTTTTGCAGGTTTGATTCCCAGGTAGGACACTGCCATTGTACCCTTGAGCAAGGTACTTAACCTGAATTTCATCAGTATATATCCAGCTGTATGAATGGATAAATGTAATAAGAACATGTGTAAGTTGCTCTGGATAAGAGCGTCAGCTAAATGCCTGTAATGTAATGTAACATAGAACTAATTTTACCCCAAAATGCATTTATTTAACAAGGCAAATACAGTGGCTCACAGTACGAAAATGATGGGAATCATATGCTATGGCCTTTGCAGCCACTTGATCTCAACCCAATTTAACATTATTTTGGAAGAATGGTGTTGCTTCCCTCCAGTAGAGTTCCAGAGACTTGTAGAATATGCCAAGGCGCAGATTTCTCACAGCCACCAATGGCGGTGTCCAGAATAAACCGCAAACGTCTATTCTTGTAAGCTAGTACAGCTCCTGTGTGTGTTCATCTTTTTAAATAAGATGGAAGTGGTTTCCAAGTTGAAAATATAATGAGAAGTAATATTTCACACAAGAAATTTGTCAATTGTTGAAAATTTTTTAAAAGCTCCCAGCATTGAGCATGCCAATTGCATGCTTTCTCAAGAATTGCAACACCTGTGGCATTGTGTCATGTGACAAAAACACATATTTGAGTGGTCTTTTATTGTCCCCAGCAAAAGTTGTGTCAGTGTAATTAATGGTCACACCCTGACTGGTGGTGGTTTATCTCATTGAAGGAAAATGCTTAGTAGCGTGAATGTAAACAAATTTGTGCACAAAATTTAAAATAAATAACTTTTATTTGCACAGGGTACATGGCAATTTTGAGAGGCTCCAGCGCTGTACATTCCACCTGTTGGGCCTGGTTTCCTGTTCTGAGAGAGAGAGAGAGAGAGAGATGCAATAATACAATAGAAAACAAAATAGAAATAACATGTTATTGACATTTGACTTTTCCTGAGCCTTCAATATTCAAACCACAGATTGTGAAGTCGGTAACAGCAATTGCCGGTATATCCCTCGGTTAAATTCCTCCACTTCACTGAAATAGTAAAGACGGACAACATAATCACTGCTAGGTTAACATAAATATTGGTAACACATAAAATAAAATAAAAAAGGGTACATTCATTAACATTGCTTTTTACAGTTATAAGCATTAAATAACAGTTAACTCATATTTAGTTAACATTTGCTAATGGTCTACTTCTTTTTTAAGGTATTAAGTAATATTAGTAAATAGTTGATAGATTTTATGGCATTGTGTAAATAAAATTACATTCTCTACTCTTACCTGTGATGATAAACCGGGCAGTGAAACTTATTGCAGCATGTGGTGCATCTCGTTAGTGGCAAGGATCTTTTCTTTTTGTATTGTTATATGAATCTTCAAAAAGAGAAAGCTTAATTTGTCAAATTGAACACTTAGAGTTAATTTCACTGACACAAATTCAGCCTAATACTGGACCAAAAGACATTTTGAATATTCTGTCCTGGATTGAGCTTAATCTGTGTCTGTGAAATCACTTCATATATACAGCACATGACAGAATCTAACACGTGTAAGTAGTGTAAGCCTATAGATGCAGAATACATAATAACTGACTATTAAAAATACCCAACATTACACAACCATGTCCAAGTGAAGAGACTGTCTGATAACACATACAGTGGGGGTAAACAGGCAGTCAGCAGTTTATCTAATTATTAAGATTATTTAAACTTAATTAAAATGGTTAAACAATTAGTAAACAAACATTTACACTGAAGACAGTACTGCTGACGTAATGTAGCTGACAGACACAGATCATATCGACATGCTCTTACCATCTTTTGAAGTTTAATCAATGTGCTGGCTAGAATTCGTTATCATAGTCAACTAGTTGGGCTTGCCAAAACCGCGCTACGGTTTCATTAAACAAATAAACATATGAGGCTAACGTCAACGTTAGTTCGTTTTGCAGCAAGCTATCGGTAAACTAACGTTATAACAATGATTGTTTGTAGTGCCTTTTAAATATGCTTCGATTATCTTGGAATCGAACATTAGCGTTAGCCAACACTATCATAAGCTAACGTTAAATTCTATTTAGCTAAACGTTAGATAGGCTACGTAAGCTGGCAATATCTATTTATGCAACGTTAGCTAGCTAACATTACATGCCCAACCTAATGCTAAAGTTATATCCATAGCCATACACTCTGCCTAACTCTCGAAACCGTGTCAGATTCTCGCTAAAGTTCACGTTACATACATAACGTTAGTAAGCTACTCACACTTCGACTAGCTAGCTAACATTAACTTTGCTGTCGTATTCAAGACACCAGAATTGTTTTTAACATTAAACAAATAAAACTTGATTCACATTCAGTTTTGTACTCACATTCAGATTGTCGTCCATCTTTTTGTTTCTCTTGTGCATGCGCAGGACTGTAGGGTCCTCAGACGGTCCCGGTCCTGAGACTGTCCCGGCCCTGAGACTGCACCGCTCTGGTATTGCAGGCACACCCTTCTCGCTCAAACGGCTCTTCTGTATTAACCGGAAGTACCAAAATTGCAACTCCGACTCCGACTCTTTAAACTGAATGGTACGAATAGAGCCGACTCAGAAAAAAGAGCCGAACTGCCCATCACTAATGATATCTTATTGGTCGTGAACCACCCATGCGTTGCAGTACTGGATATGTAGTCCGTTAAAGTGGATTACAAGTTGAACTACATACATTAATGCATTACTTAAAAAAAAAAATTTGGGACATGAGATATATGGAATATATCCTTGTACCACACAAGGCTAATCCAGGAACGTTTCGGCTCATTCTATAGATCAGATTTCAAGAAATAGTCGATAGTCTCCGAAGCCCATTCTATCTTCCATAGGGAATTTACTTCCGCGCCCACGACTGACAGACTCACTTGAGTACTCCATAGAGCGGAGAGGCGGGAGTTGCAGCAACCAATATGGCGTCAAGTACACCACGCCTTTCAGTTTCCCCATAGGCTATAATGGAGAAACTTGCCTTTTTTCTGCCAAACTAAGTGGTTTCAGTCATATTTTAAACCCAGTTATACCCGTAATACATATAAGAAAACAAATCAATGCGTGATTTTACTTGACGCGGCAAAATCTCATGCCCCTGAACTTAATCAAGAGACTTTGATTTACAACTTTCAATATAAAAAAGATTTTACTTAAAAAATTGCACCACTAATATAAAGTGTAACATGTCCTCTTACATATTAATACTAACCTTAAAACATGTTTGCATGATTATGAAAATAAATAAATGCATAATTAAAATGTCCCCAAGTTCCAGTCAACCCTGTTATAATGATGGGAAAACTGCAGGAAATTATGGCATCACACCTTGAGTGTTATGACCTTGAGGAATTTACATAAAGTTTTCAATGTTTGGCATAAGGGGATGAGCACAATTCATTGCCCCTGTTATGCTTAATTCATGCAGAAAAGAACATGCATTTTGTAAAATTATAATATCTATTAAAATGTAATAGAAATTTGATATGAATGCAATTATCTTTCCATTTGTTTCACCACATGGTAAGCTATAACAGTTTTCGGGCCCTCAACCCTATCAATTTTGTTATAACAGGGCTAACAAACAAGATTGACGACATTAGACAGAGCATAGTCCCTCCTGAGACGCAAACACTTAATTTGTCAGACATATGAATTTACTTGACCTTATTTACACACAGATTAGGAAAAGGGACCCAATCAAATTGGATCATAAATACACTTGAATATCTAAAATGAATTAATTTAAATGATTGTGTGACTATGTGTTAATGCGTGTTATGTAGATCACAAGCAGCATACCTTAAGCTCATACTGCCCTAAACTAACAACAAAAATACATATAGCCTACTTACCTTGCAACACCACCATTAATTCAGTATAACAATATTTTGTATTTATAAAGAACGTTCCTGAACAAATAACTTGATAATGTCAACTCTGTTATTTATTAAATATTAAATAAAAGATAATCGGTACAATATTTTAATGGAAAGATAAAATAGTGGATAAGCATGCAAGTTTCTAATAAAAAATACTAGTGTTGTTTCAAAAATAGAACAGAGCCTGGAAAAATGTCATTGTTGTACATAGACTGTGAATGTCAAACAAGCAAGTTATTCTTTTTTTTTTTCAAAATACAAAATTTGTTATTTATCAAATAGGGATCCATTACTACTAGAAAAGGCTATTTCCTATCCCATTAATGCATTAGGCTACTAGATACCCATATGTCCATAACAGGGTTGACATTTCAATTTGGGGAAGTCAATAAAAGCATATTCTGGTTTGAGTATAATAGCATGCTGAGATGGCACAGCATGTTTTTCTGAAATATTATCTTGTTCTTTATTCAATTTAGTGCCTTTATTCCATTTTTAATCCAACTAAGGTCAATGTTCATGTTAGCTAACAGAAATATAGTTGGACCGATTTTGAGGTTTATTCAATTATTAAACCGTTATTATATCTACCTCGTTCTAAACCCACTGACAAGTATACATGGGCGTAGGTTTGCATAGGGACGGTAGGGACATGACCCTACCAACTTTTCAGGAGGCCCAAATTGTCCCTACCAACTTTTAAGCAACCTTATTTGCATTATCTTTGGAGTGCAGTTATATAGGTTAGTTAGATTGTCTTCCCATATTTTGCAAGGATAGAACTGACCCTACCATTATTGAGTGAATTATTTGCATTATGTTCAGAGTCACATTTACCCCTTTTTCACCAGCGTGAATGTGCCAGTCCAATTTTCTTTTTCAAGTCTGTTTCAAACTCACGTTTGATTGGCTCATTTGGCTGATGACCAAACAAACGCCCACCCACCCCCAGACACAGACACACACAGACAAACGCAGTCCGACAGACATGCCGCCTCCTCCTCCTCCCCCTCCGAAGAGGAGGGATATACGGAGTTACTTTTCCCCTGCAGCAGCAACTGTAAGTAACGTCACATTAGCAAAAAGACGTCAGTGTGTCACTAATTTTACCACTGGAAGTCCGACGCGCATCAGAGCGGAGCATAACGTTAAACTGTGTGAACTGTTTTTCTGCTGCTGTTTTTCTTCTTGTAAAAGGCCTCGTTTAGGAGGAAGAAATGTAGGCTAGAGCATGTTCTGACTTTGCACTTTTGAAACTAAATACCTTTTAGTGTATTTATTTATTAAAAAGTATTTATTTATTTTCTAAATTATTTATTTAAAAATATTTTTATTTGCAGCCCATGCAGTCATTTTTTTTAAATTTTTTCAGATAATTGTACATTAATCATAATTGAGGTAAAAAGTTCAATTGAAATTTATTTTTAGATTTAGATTTTTTCCAGAATCGCTCAGCCCAACTACTGATGCATTTTAGAGATGAAAATAAGGGAGAAGAAGGTGAAAGAGACAACAAATTAAAGCAATTTATTAATCTTGTGGTACTGAAGGACAATGTAGGCTAAAACGTGTAGATACATGCGTAGGTTAAGTAGTATCACTGTGTAAAAATAACTGTAAATCCCCCCTATATGAAGCAAGGGGGATTTACATTTTGAAAAATGAATTTCTCCCATGAAAATAACAATTTTAATTTTTTTAATTTTTACGTAGGGAACACAGCAGCAGCCGAGAGAGATAGAGAGTGAAGGGACGGAGCAGCTGAGAGAGATAGAGAGTGAAGGGATGGAGCAGCTGAGAGAGCGAGAGAGTGAAGGGACGGAGCAGCTGAGAGAGAGAGAGAGTGAAGGGACGGAGCAGCTGAGAGAGAGAGAGAGTGAAGGGACGGAGCAGCTGAGAGAGAGAGAGAGTGAAGGGACGGAGCAGCTGAGAGAGAGAGAGAGTGAAGGGACGGAGCAGCTGAGAGAGAGAGAGAGTGAAGGGACGGAGCAGCTGAGAGAGAGAGAGAGAGTGAAGGGACGGAGCAGCTGAGAGAGAGAGAGAGTGAAGGGACGGAGCAGCAGCAGCCGAAAGAGAGAGAGAGTGAAGGGACGGAGCAGCAGCATCAACCAAGAGAGAGAGATGTAGAGCACGCTGATGCAACAGGTGCATCTGATGCATCAGGGTCTCAGGTGAGGTCTAACATTACATTGATACCGAGATGATGATGATTAAACATAATGCTAAAATGGATTAATTGTAAATGACCTATTTACATGTAAAATGATGTAAAAGCCATTCAGCCATGACTTATGTTGAGGTTATTTGTTGATTTATCTTTAGGAGACAGTCAGTGTGAGATAAGTGAGTGCAGTGGACCTGGGGAGCAAGCCGTACCAGCCTGACGCAAAGTTTGTTGAAGTGCAGCAACTTCAGAACAAGACACTGAGGTTTCAGAATCACTGGTACAGTCAGTATCCCTGGATTCATTACAGTCCTACATTTAAAAAGGTTTTGTGTTACGAATGTGTTAAGGCATACACAGTAAAAAAGAGCACATTAGAGAGGAGAAACGACCCTGCCTTCTGCTCAAGTGGCTTTAATAACTGGAAGAATGCACTAGCAAGCTTTAGTCGCCACCAAGCCAGCAAAGCACACCAGCATGCTGTGACCATCAATGCACAAGAGCAGACACCAGTGCACACACAGTTATCAAGTGCATGTGCTAAATCCCAGGCAGAAGCGTGGCACTGTTTGGAGAAAATAGTGGGTGCTGTTAGGTATCTTGGTAGGCAGGGATTAGCACTCCGTGGACATCAGTCAAATGAGGGAAATTTGTTCCACCTAGTGAAGTTGCTCGCAAATGATGACCCGGTTCTTTCCTCCTGGCTCTCCCGTTGCCATGATTATGTCAGTCCCCAGTGCCAAAATGAATACTTAACCTTGTTCGGCAACACAATTGTCAGAGGTATCGCAGAAACAATCAGGTCCTTACCAGTGGTTCAGTTTTCACTTATAATGGATGGCACACAAGATGTACAGGGAAAGGAGCAAATGTCCATCTGTTTCAGGTATGTGGACCATGACCTGGTGCCACAGGAAGTCTTTGTGGGATTGTATGAGACGCCAGGGACAACTGGTGAGCAGATAGCCAAACTAGCTGTTGATGTACTCTTGAGACTGAATATTCCAAAGTCAGGTTTACGTGGTCAGACGTATGATGGCGCTGCAAATATGTCTGGGAAGTGGTCTGGGGCACAGGCAGTGTTGAAGAGGGAACAGCCATTGGCTCTCTATGTGCACTGTGCTGCACACTGTGTAAATCTCATAACACAGTCAGCTTGCAATGCTTCTCCCCTAGTGCGTGACTCATTGCAGTGGGTCCATGAACTTGGAACACTAAGTAACCAATCAGGGAAGTTCAAGGGGATATTGGCTGGACAGGCGATAGCAGAAAGGCCTACTAAAACAGTGAAACCCCTGTGTCCAACTAGATGGACAGTGCGTGGACAAGCTGTCGATACAGTTCTTAGTCAGTATGAGGCCGTGCTGACAAGCTTGGAGGAAATGGCCACTGCTGGTTCTGACTCTGGCACAAGGGCCAACGGTCTTCTAGATCGCTTCCAGAAGGGCAAAACTGTTCTTGGACTGTTGGTAGCATCAGAGGTGTTGGGAGAGCTTGAGTGCTTAAACAAGTCATTGCAAAAGCAGTCCCAGACAATCGGAGGCATGCAGGCGGCTGTTGAGTATGTTAGCTCAGCTCTTCAAAGAAAGAGGGATGAGGAAAAGTTTAAAGACGTCTTTGAGAAGGCAGTATCAATGACAGAGTCCCTTGGTATTGAGCCGATTGTCATCCCTCACCAAAGAAAACCCCCCAAAAGGTTCACTAGTGGGGCTAGTCAGCATAAACCCAAGACACCAGAAGAACACTACAGGGCTGATTTTTTCAAGGTGCTGGATAACATAGATGTTCAGCTCAAAGAACGGTTCAGCCAACCAGATTTGCAGACCTTGAAAAAAATGGAAAATGTTCTCCTTAGTGGGGAAATGGATGATGTCATTGGACAGTATCCAGAGATACATCAAGATAGTCTGAAGATTCAGCTGCCAATGTTTCTCTTAAAGCATACCTACGTTTCAGCTAGTGAAGCAGCAGATATTCTCAGGGTAATGCCCAGTGAGGTAAGAGGCTTATTCAGTGAGGTTGAGACGCTGGTTAGATTGTTGATGGTCATCCCTGTGGCTTCGGCTGAAGCTGAACGAAGCTTTAGTGCACTCAAAAGACTGAAAACTTGGTTAAGATCTACCATGTCCCAGCAGTGCCTCAATAATGTAGCTGTATGCCATGTGCACCAAGAGGCCCTTGACCAAGTAGAGATACGTGATGTGTGCCAACAGTTTGTTAGGGTCAATGACCGACGCAGGCACCTGTTTGGAGGGGGAGAGAAAAAGTAGGCGTAAAGTAAGAAAAACTACATAGTGTTGCTTTAAGAAAAGTGTTTGTTTATTTTTGTTATTCCTTGACAGTAAGAAGTTTTTTCAGTTATATATCATTTATTTATTTAGACAATGTAGACTGGTCTTAAGACAAATATTTATTTTTTGTTTTCCTTGATAGTTAAGAGATTAACAAGATTTTATTTATTGTGAACTGTATATTAATATAATTTAAGTTATGTTCATGCAATGGATCATTTGTTAATTAATAAAATCCAGTCATTTATTCTGGAAATTTTCAAAACGTTTCTTTAGTAGTTTTTGAAAACAAAGGTTTGACCGTATATCAGGTGAACTTTTATACCCCTATTTTGGCTGCAAGCATAAATGAGTAAAACAGAGAATGAGGCATTCTGTAGAACAGAAAGAAAAACATTGTAATGTATATTTGGAAATGGTGGACTTACTGATGAATATGAACATGTTGGAGGATGCATGCAGAAATGAGAAAACTGAAAATGAGGCATTCTATAGAACAGAAAGAAAACAGTAATGTAGCTATATTTGGACTGGTGGGCTTACTGATGAATGTGAAGATGTTGGATGCATGCAGAAAACCAGAAAAGGAAGAGTACTATAGAACAGAAAGTTGTAATAGGCTGAATGTTGTTTATAATGTTGTGTTGTAATATAATGGTGGATATGAGAATACACTTTCTATTTCACTGTAATATTACTGGTAAGTGAAACTTAATACAGTCAGTACACATTTTTTTTTTTGCATTGATCATTGAGCCTACCTATTCATTAGATTCACATTCACAAGAAATGTAGCCCCGACCCCGTCCAATCAGTTTGGTCTTTTTAATGTCCCGTCCCCAGCAAAAAATGTACATGCAGGTTATGCTGTTATATTGTCCCTACCAATGTTGAGACCAAACCTACGCCCTTGCAAGTATACGAAAGACATATTGTAAATCATACTTCAAACAATACACTGTCCTCGAAATATTTCTGTATAAACTTTATTGCAGCAGCCTCAGACAAAAAACATTGATTGAACTTATTAACTGAATCACTGAACCCTGCTCGCACCAACTACTTTATGCGGCGTCGTAATAACATTTCGTTCAACTTTTTCATGATGGTAGATGCGATGGTCTTTGTAGGTTCTTCGTCAGATAGTTATCACGTGTTCAGTAGCTACGACCAATCAGAGAGTCAGTCTAGTGTTGACTCGCGAAGAGTAAAGCAACGGAAAACAACGGAGGCTATAACTTCGTTATCGAGTCGCGTAAAGTAAAATCACGCATTGATTCGTATTCTTATACAGTGCCCTCCACTATTATTGGCACCCCTGGTAAAGATGAGTAAAAAAGGTTATAATAAATTCACCGTTTGGTGAATTAGCTTAATCTCACACTGAAAAAATGAGAAAAATCCAACCTTTAATTGAGGTAAATTTATTATGAGAAAAAAAAATCCCTCATCTGTAATGGGTTTATTGATGGTTTGGAGATTCACACGCAAAGGTGGGGAGATCAGAACAAGTGAACTCAAAACCGTGAGGACAAATAATAAAGGGAGAGAAAATAAATAAAGGAAGAAATAAAAAAAACAGGAATGTTTACCGATTCCTTAAGGCTAAACAGCCAAAATGAAAATAACCCACTAAAACGGGCGAACTACTAAAACTAGTAGAATACTAAAATCTCCCGAGCTCATGTAATGAGCTAAAAACGGGAAACTTAGTAAAACAAAAGAACACTCTCGGCTACCGTAGCTCAAAGCCGGTAGAGTAGTGATGGGAATTACCTTTTTTTGAAGGGAGCCGAATCTTATGGCTCTGTCCATTTTTTTTATTTTTTATTAAGGGGATGCTAGGTTCAATATAATTTCATTTCGCATGTGTGGACTATGTTATAGGAGTACTGTAGCTTAAGAGTGCGGAGTGATCTGAACGTATCGATTGCGAGTGTGTGTCGGCGCGTGAGCAGGGCAGTGTCAGAACAAGTCTGATGTTACAGAGAGAAGAAGTTAGCTGTTTGCTGATAACATAAATGTGCGGAAGAAGTTAAGTGTCAAAATAAATACAGAACGTCTCAAGGCCAAGGTGGTGTCCCTGTGTGCTGTTTCCCCAACTACCGTTTGAGTGAAGTAGGTCATTCATCCTGAAGCTCACCAATTAAGTGAAACTTCAGCCCTGGAGGAAAAGACTCCCCTGTGCTCCTCGACTACGGTTTGGGGGCGGAGAGCAGAAAAGATCAACAACTATAGGCCTATTTAGCAGCACTAAATTACTCGTATTGCCAGACCTAATTAAACATTACACAAGGAGATCCCTCTGCTTTGTCAGTGAATTTACTACTTTGAATGTATCCTCTGAATGAAAATAATGTGTTATGTAAATAAAGTCTCCTTGCCTTGAATGCAAGTCATTCAATACTTATTATTAGAAAAACTTTTATTGGCACAATATAAATTAACTTTTGTGCAAAACATTTTAGTGCAAAACATTTGAGTGCAAATCAGATATATTCCTACACAATTATTAGAAAAACATTTCACACTAGAAAACATTTAACAAAGAACAAAAATACTTGAAATGTTCAGAACGTGGCTGTAGTATGGGCCTTTTGCACAAAAGTATTATTATTTTGACAAGGTGTTTTACTATTTATTCTTAACCAACACCCACTGATTCTTTTCTTTCTTTGTTCCAACTTGAGTCAAATCTGAGGCTTGCTACTGTACTCTCAGCCAGCCAAACTACTGAAGCAGCATGCTTTATGCCATCTATGGCAAATTAGCATTGAGGAAGGCAAGTTCCCTCACTTTTGTGGGCTTAATACGATTTCTCCTCGCTGAGATGATTTGTCCCGTTTTGGAGAAGATTCTTTCTGACGGAACTGATGTTGCCACGATGCCAAGCCTTTCCGCCATGAGCTTGGTGAGCCTGGGGTACACGATGGCCCGACTTTCCCACCACTTGAGAGGGTCTGAGGATTTGGGAACAAGGGGCTCGTCTATGTAAGTCCGCCCCTCCATTATGGCATCTGCTGTGGGACTCCTTGTTGAGACTGCACCAGCTACCCGCTCATAGAAATGGCTCCAAACTACGGATCCTTGTGCAGCAGCACTGCCTGCTCCTTCCTGTTGACCTGGTTGCTGGCTGGGTTCGCTGCTGCTGAGAGTGACTCTTCCTGCTGCAGTCGCTATTCTCTGGAAAGCCTCATCTGCAGCTTTGGCATCCCCAAATGCCAACTTCTTGAACCTTGGGTCAAGCGCAGCAGCATCTCCAAGGGTGTGGTTATATTCCATTCTGTGGAATCTACATGCCATGCTTGCATGTAGAGAGTTTACCAGATCTGATGCTAGTTGTGTCGTTACACTTCTCTGGTAGTTGGCTGTGACTCCCTTGGCAGACAGTTGTACCTTTGAGGCAGTCACGTAGCTAGTGAGAAAAAAACTGGGAATATTACTATACATACTAGTGAGACAATTATTATAAAGTGTTACCAACAATGACACACTACACTAGTATCTACATCACTTTATATAATACAAATAAAATGGTCTCAAACATTCAAGTTATGTATTGAGGGATTAATGCTCTAGGTTATGCTGCATGGCAGCCACTAGGTGGCGCCCCAGCATTGGTTGACAGTCTGTACCAGGTAAACTTTTTTGATCTCTGAAGTAAAGGAGGGTTGAGATGAGAACAAGTCATATGTCTGCATAGCTCCGTGAGTGTGTGTAAAATTGTTTGCACATAGACATATAATGGAGCAACATAATACATGTTATCAGGTATTTTTGCATGCATGCTATAGAAAGCTACAGCTGACCAACTGTAACTGTAGAATAACATACGTTTCTGCACTGATCTCGACAGTGACTTCTTGAAAGGGCTCCAGGATTGTGCACACCTCCTGCAGTATGCTCCATTCTTCGTGGGACAAAGGGCTGACTGATGCATTTGTGATGGCCAGGGTGGAGATAATGGCATCTTTGGATTGCAGAACACTTCAACATCTCATATGTAGAGTTCCATCTTGTGATGCAGTCCTGTTTGGGTCGTAGCTCTGGCATCCCCATTTGGATCTGAGTGGCCTTCAGTTTTTCTGCAACCAGTGTGCTCCTGTGAAAGTATTCCACTGCCTCTTTCACTTTATCCAGGATAGGTTTTAGGCCTTTGAGGGCATCTCTGGCGATCAGATTTATGGTGTGCGCCAGGCATGGAAGGTGGGTCCAATTTGTGATTTGTATGGCCTTTGTAATGTTAGCAGCATTGTCAGTTATGCAGCTAACCACTTTATCTTCCACTTTCCACTCTTTTGCGACATTGAGAAGCTTTTCAGCCAGGTTTTCTGCTGTCTGCCTGTCTCTAAATTCAAAACAGTCCAATAGGTAGGAGGACATCTTGAAATCTTCAATGAAATGGCATGTTACTGCCATAAATGAGGTTGTAGCCCTTGATGTCCAACAATCAGTCGTTAAGCAACTGCTGACACTTTAGACACTCTTTCCTTCAGTGATGCTTCTTCTCTCTGACAAATATTTGAAACTGTCTGGGATACTGCCTTCCTTGATGGGAGAGTGTCGGATGGGTTGAGAGCATTGCTGAATCGCCTGAATCCTTTGTCTTCCACTATTTTGAATGGCTGGAAGTCAGTGGCAATCATTTTAGCAAGCTCTTCATCTATCTTCCCCTGTTTGAATGGGGATATGAAAGGTGCCGTATGCTCGTGGAGAGATGTCTGTCTTCTTGTGGGTCAGTGGGGTCTTGTACCAGTGGTTCTATGAGAGCTTGGTGCTCTTGTGCCAGTGGTTCTAGAGCTTGGTGCCTGGCCCCAGAGACCAGCCAATGATGTAGGCCTAGTGCTAGTTTCAGAGGTAGATGCCTGGGTGTGAGTGACAGTGGATGACTGACTTGTACCTGATGAGGTAACGTTAGTTGTTTCAGCAGAACCACTGGCGCTGTCGTTATCTTGGTCATCATTATCGTTGGGATGACTCAGCTCTGCCACTTGCACAGTTGGATGGTGTGTTTGTTTGTTGACCGTGCTTTATATGATATTTTTGTTTTGCAAATATTGCACTCTGCTTTATCACTGAAGTGCATCCAAATGCTGCTGTGTTTTTGAGGTTGACTCATTTTAGGCACCGATTCTATGTCATGACATTCCCTAATCCCTTCGTTTTTTGTGTCCGACTGTCCACGCGACATGAAGCACCATGAAATTTAGACCAATCAGGAGTCGCCTATGCATCACGTGCACCGTGGCTAGCAATTCAGTGGCTGGAGCCAAGCTAAGGGAACTAGCTAGCAAGAGAAAAAAAAAGAATGAACGGCACTTGCTTGCTTGCAACTCGGTTCCCCTCGTTCGTACCAAAGAGCCGTTCAAACGAATCGGTTCATTCGCGAACGTCACATCACTACGGTAGAGTGAAAAACCAAAATGAAAGAACAAAGAAACACTGTCTCCGAGAGAACAGCAAAGTACAAAATAGATAGCACCAAACGCTACCAGGCGGAGAACAAATCCTATACCCGATTAAGTAGCTATAGCAAGTCCCCCCTGAACATAAACCAAGTTTAATATCAGGAGGTCGCTAGTATCTGGCTATACCTGGCTTGAATGCAATGTCGTAAGACAAACAAGCACCAGAAAAGCGGAAGTGTGGAACTTAAATACCCTGCACGTAGAAGCCCAGGTGAAAACAATAATGAGGCTGGCAAACCACGAAATGGAACGTGAGAAAATAAGATTGATTAACAATCGTGAAAGCAGGACGAGAGCCGCAAAAGAAAAGAAAAGAAACAGCCGCGAACCACTACACCTACATAATAATTTGGCAATTTAAGTCAGGGAAACAGCTTTTATTTATTTGCTTGCACGTTAACGTTGCTTATTAACGAATATGACTATACATAAATATAGCATGACAGCTACCATTTTAGTATGTGAATATTAATTCATTTATTCAACCATTCCAAAGGACATTTTAAAATTTTATTTCAGATGTAACAGTGGGGAAATAGGTCTAATTGTTTTTCGATGTGACCACTGCGATACGATGAACATTGGGAAAGCAAAATTTTGATAGAGCAACTTAATCAATAATCAACAGCAATTTTGATGACGGTGAAGCAGACTCGCTGTATTTTCTTCATGGCTCTTTTCTTCAACTCCCCTCCTCCCCTCCTTTCCTCCACATACTTCCGGGTAGTAGAGGAGTGGTAGTGGGGGAGTGGAGGAAAGGAGGTGGGGAGTGAAGAATATCTCTGACATTCCAGACTTCGGGCTTCTATTCTCCATTTTGTCTTGCTCCCTTTTGTGTCAGCAACACAGCTATAGAAAGGTAGAACTCCACTCCATTTTGCCTCTCCTTTGTGCCAGCTACCAAGCTGGACAGAGCTGCAGCGACATCAGAAAGGCCATGAAGAGAGACGCAAGTGACGGGTTAGCTTGCCTACCGGTGTTGTGCCGTATTATGCACCCCTGCCGTAGAATGCACCCCCTGTCGGGAGCGTGCGCGCTTACGTCATTCTGTTTGAAAAGTTGCCGAATTAGCTTCGTTTCATTATCGTACCAATATAATATGAAGGAGGTATTCATATTATTGTACTATAATGCTTTGTGAAGGGTATCCTTGTTTTAAAGACGGTAAGCAACCTTTGATGTTATACTCATTTCAATTTAGACTCAAAACACGGAATTGGCCAGGGGTACGTTAGACGCAAATCCATAGCTACTTTTCTTATGGCACGATCGCATTCTGCGAAAATATAACCCAGCTATAATTACAAAATTAGCTGGAATTTTACTGGGGTTAGCCTGTATGTAGCTACTCATAGCTGGGGAAATAACAGCTTCCTTATCCAGCAGATCAGCTCGACTGAAAATTAAATGTGATCCACGGTTATCATATGCAAGCTACAGCTAAGATGGCGCCATTGACGGTCGCCTCGGTGCGTTGGTGCGCGTTGTTTTGTCTTGTTTTGTTCGTTAATTCAGTGTTTTGTGAAAATACCACATGCTCGTACACCAGAGAAGAGCTCATAACCATCAGGGCTACAATGGCTGCGGATTTATTTCCCACTTTCATCGCCACATCTGCGAAATTACTGGACATTCTAGTCAAAGGTGTGCTCACCTTTGTTCATGCAGCGAAACGCCGGAGGAGAGGAAGACGAGCCGGTGTGCTAGTGCGTCTCCGCCGACGCGGACATCGCACAGCGTTACCTGGAATATTTCTCTCTAACGTGCGTTCGCTGGGAAACAAACTGGATGAACTTCAGCTACTGTTGGGGAGAAACAGAGACTTCTCTTCATCCTCTGTTTTGTGTTTCACGGAAACGTGGCTGTGTGAAACGATACCGGACTCCGCGCTACAGTTGGCAGGCTTCCAACTTTTCAGAGCGGATCGCGACACAGAACTTTCCGGAAAAACAAAAGGCGGAGGTTTGTGTTTCTACACTAACAGTGGTTGGTGTAACGACGTGACTGATCCTACAACACTGTTCTCCTGATCTGGATCTAATGATCTGATTTTTTCATTAATTGCAAACCCTTTTATTCGCCACGTGAGTTCGTATCATTCATTCTGGTCGGTGTTTACATTCCACCGCGGGCCAACGTGCAAGAGGCAGAGCGCACGCTTGCCGACCAGATATTGAGTGTAGAGCGGACAAACCCGGATTCTTTAGTTATTGTCCTCGGTGATTTTAACAAAGGAAATCTCACCCACGAACTCCCCAAATACAGACAATTTATTAAATGCCCGACCAGAGAGGAGAACATTCTGGATCACTGTTACACCACAGTAAGCAGTGCCTACCACGCCGTCCCCCGAGCTGCACTGGGACACTCTGACCACGTCATGGTCCACCTGATTCCTGCATACAGGCAGAAATTAAAGCTGTCTAAACCTGTTGTGAGGACATCAAAGAAGTGGACCAGGGAAGCTGTAGAGGATCTTCAGGCGTGTTTGGACTGCACTGACTGGGATGTTTTCAGGACTGCTTCCAATAATCTGGACGAGCACACAGAGGCTGTGACTTCTTACATCAGCTTCTGTGAGGACAGCTGTGTACCATCATGCACCAGGGTGAGTTATAATAATGACAAACCCTGGTTCACAGCCAAACTCAGACAGTTAAGGTCAGAGAAGGAAGATGCATTTAGGAGTGGGGACAAAGTCATATTTAAAGAGGCAAAGTACAGGTTTGACAAGGAGGTGCGAGCAGCTAAACGACTGTACTCAGAGAAACTACAAAACCAGTTCTCAGCCAATGACTCTGCTTCTGTCTGGAAGGGGTTCAGACAGATCACAAACTACAAAGCAAAAACCCCCCACTCCATGAATAACTCACGTCTGGCCAACGACCTGAATGAGTTCTACTGTCGCTTTGAAAGACAATGGGACAGTCCTGACACCACCCCCCGTGACACCATCCCCCGTGACACCATCCACCAGCTTCAGCCCACCACCCCCACCTCAGCGACACCTCTGTCCTTACTGGAGAGAGATGTGAACAGGGTGTTCAAGAGGATTAACCCCCGCAAAGCAGCAGGGCCGGACTCTGTCTCTCCATCCACCCTGAAGCACTGTGCTGATCAGCTGGCTCCGGTGTTCACAGACATTTTCAACACTTCTCTGGAGACTTGCCATGTACCCGACTGCTTCAAGTCCTCCACTATCATCCCCGTCCCTAAAAAGC
Organism: Ilyophis sp. 1 JC-2022; assembly: GCA_022702515.1. Classification (NCBI taxonomy): domain Eukaryota; kingdom Metazoa; phylum Chordata; class Actinopteri; order Anguilliformes; family Synaphobranchidae; genus Ilyophis; species Ilyophis sp. 1 JC-2022. Next base: position 70,087,882 of record CM040397.1, on the reverse strand, counting down.
CAAAGATCACAGGACTTAATGACTACAGACCCGTTGCCCTGACCTCTGTGGTGATGAAGTCTTTTGAGCGCCTTGTGCTGTCCCACCTAAAATCCATCACAGGCCCTCTCCTGGACCCCCTGCAGTTCGCCTACAGAGCCAACAGATCTGTAGACGATGCAGTAAACTTGGCCCTCCACTTCATCCTCCAGCACCTGGACTCTGCAGGAACCTATGCCAGGATCCTGTTTGTGGACTTTAGCTCTGCCTTCAATACAATTATCCAATCTCTGCTACAGGACAAGCTCTTCCAGATGGGCGTGCCTGACTCCACCTGTAGGTGGATCACAGACTTCCTGTCTGACAGGAGGCAGCGCGTGAGGCTGGGGAAACACATCTCTGACTCCCGGACCATCAGCACCGGTTCCCCCCAAGGCTGCGTTATTTCCCCTGTGCTATACTCCCTGTACACAAACAACTGCACCTCCAGTCACCAGTCTGTCAAGCTCCTGAAGTTTGCGGACGACACCACCCTCATCGGACTCATCTCTGGTGGGGATGAGTCCGCCTACAGGAGGGAGATCGACCATCTGGCGGACTGGTGCAGTCAGAACAACCTGGAGCTCAATGCTGCAAAGACAGTGGAGATAGTGGTGGACTTCAGGAATAACCCAGCCCCACTCATCCCCATCTCCCTGAGAGACTCCACAGTTGACATTGTGGAGTCCTGCCGCTTCCTGGGAACCTTCATCTCCCAGGACCTCAAGTGGGAGCTGAACATCAGCTCCATCACTAGAAAAGCCCAGCAGAGGTTGTTCTTCCTGCGGCAGCTGAAGAAGTTCAACCTGCCAAAGACGATGATGGTCCACTTCTACTCTGCCATCATCGAGACCATCCTCACCTTCTCCATCACCATCTGGAACGCTGCTGCCACCGCCAAGGACAAGGGCAGACTGCAGCGTATCATCCGCTCTGCGGAGAGGGTGATTGGCTGCAACCTGCCATCTCTCCAGGACCTGTATGCCTCCAGGACCCGGAGGCGTGCAGGCAAGATTGTGGCCGACTCCTCTCACCCCGGTCATAGTCTGTTCGTAACACTTCCCTCTGGCAGGAGGCTGCGGTCCATCAGGACCAAAACCTCTCGCCATAAAAACAATTTCTTTCCTTCTGCTGTTAGCCTTATCAACAAGGCCCGGGAACCCCTCCGACACAGACACAGACTCTATCCCGCCTCATAGACACTTTACACTTTACCTACTTCCCACTGTAAAAATTTCACTGTAAATATCTCCATCCTTTTTGTTTTATTTATATTTTTACTTATATTTTTCATTTTTATTTTTATCCGCATATATTATATTATATTATCCTGAAACTTGCACTGCTTGTTTTTATGTGTTTTGTTGTTGTTTTTGTTTTTGTTTTATGTTTTATGTTATGTTTTATGTTTTATATTATTTTATTTTATGTTGGTTATGTACGCACCAACAACCACAGTAAATTCCTTGTATGTAAATACTTGGCGAATAAAGGGATTCTGATTCTGATTCTGATTCTGATTCTGATATGCAAGTCATATAGCTAAACTATACTGGATACTTGGCAGGACCCCAACGATCACCGTCAAGTATTTCTTTAAATGCTTTCTTGCAGCTAAATGAATACAAATAAAAATATCCCCTATATATCACTGACTTTTGCGTGCTTTGACCCTCCAAACACACAATGTATATTTTCCCCAAATGTATGTCATATCATGCTGGAGTCAAGAGAGTGTTCTATTTCCTGGCACGGCTGCTTTTCCAATTGCCGTGAAATGCACCCCCTCCTAACTTTGGCTAAGAAGATCCATGAAACAATGGTGATTTTGGGGTCACCAGAAACATGGGGTGCATATTCCGGCAGGGCTGTATTTCTGCTTGCCGTGAAATGCACCCCCACTTAACTTTGGCTATGAAGGTACCACATACATGAAACTCACAGTGGTAACTCATTTTGGTTCCATATGTATGCCCTAAATAGCATTTGATGTTGGGCTCACCAGAAACATAATTACAAGGGGGTAATATTCCGACAGCGCTGCATTTCTGTTTGCCGTGAAATGCACCCCCCCTCCTATCTTTGCATGAGTTTCACATCTATGAACCTCATGCAATTAAACATATTGTCCTGTACACTACAATAATTTTATGCTAAGGTCAACAGAAACATAATTACTGCCGGGTTGTAAATTTCCATTTGACGTAAATGGTAAATGGACTGCACTTATATAGCGCTTTACAATGGCCTCTCACTCACCAGTTCACACACCAATGGCGGCAGCCACCATGCAAGGTGCTAGCCTGCTCATTGGGAGCAATTTGGGGTTCAGTGTCTTTCCCAAGGACACTTCGACACGTGGACAGGAGGAGCCGAGGATCAAACCGCCAACCCTGCGATCACCGGACGACCCACTCTACCTCCTGAGCCACAGCCGCCCCAAATTCACTGCTTCCTAACTTTTGAAAAGAAGCCATCTCATCCATGACTGTCACACAGATGAAACATAGTGGCCCCACCTGTACACTGCAAAAAGCATTTTATGCTAAGGTCAACACTAACATGATCATCGGGTGCAAATTCTTGCTGGGCTGCTTTTTCCCTTTCTTTTTGAAATGCACCCCCTCCGGACATTGGCTTGGAAACTGATTTTGTGGAATTTATTATTGCTGAACAAAATAAAAAATATGAGAAACTTTTTTTCCAAAAAGTATTCAATTAAATATACCTCATGAAAAAATATTATTTGGCATTTACATTGTTTGTGCTTTAAGAACAATAAATATTTCAAAGTGTTTAAATATTCTAACATGGAAATAGGACATTTTTACCATAATTAAATTGCAAACATTTTACATATACACACTTAATCCCAATTCATTGCGGTATAATTAACTGCACTTGCATTGGAAATAATTTATTTAAATTTATTATTTAATAGATTTCTGTTAAATTCCAAATTTTGGTAAAACATGTCCTATTTCCACTTTTAAATCATTAAATACTTTGAAATATTTTTTCTTCTTGAAGCACAAACTATGTAAATAATAAATAATATTTTTTCATGAGGTATATTTAATTTAATACTTTTTGGGGAAAAAGCTACTCACAAGTGAAATTTACGTGTGTTTATTTTTATTTTTAATTATGTTTCTGGTGACCCCAGCATTAAATGCTTTTTAGGGCATACATATGGAAGAAAAATGAGTTACCACTGTGAGTTTCATGGATGTGAGACCTTCATAGCCAAAGTTAGGTGGGGGTGCATTTCACGGCAAGCAGAAAACCAGCCCTGCCAGAATATGCACCCCCTTGTAATTATGTTTCTGGTGATCCCAGCATCAAATGCTTTTTAGGGCATACATATGCAGCCAAAAAGAGTTACCATTGTGCGTTTCATGGAAGTGAGATCTTCCTAGCCAAAGTTAGGTGGGGATGCATTTCACGGCAAGCAGAAAACCAGCCCTGCCAGAATATGCACCCCCTTGTAATTATGCTTCTGGTAACCCCAGCATCAAATGCTTTTTAGGGCATACATATGGAGCCAAAATGAGTTACCACTGTGAGTTTCATGGATGTGAGACCTTCATAGCCAAAGTTAGGTCGGAGTGCATTTCACGGCAAGCGGAAATCCAGCCCTGCCGGAATATGCACCCCCTTGTAATTATGTTTCTGGTGACCCCAGCATCAAATGCTTTTTAGGGCATACATATGCAGCCAGAATGAATTACCACTGTGAGTTTCATGGATGTGAGACCTTCATAGCCAAAGTTAGGTGGGGGTGCATTTCACGGCAAGCAAAAATCCAGCCCTACTGAAATATGCCCCCCTTGTAATTATGTTTTTGGTGACCCCAGCATCAAACGCTTTTTAGGGCATACATATGGAGCCAAAATGAGTTACCTCTGTGAGTTTCATGGATGTGAGACCTTCATAGCCAAAGTTAGGTGGGGGTGCTTTTCACGGCAAGTAGAAAACCAGCCCTGCCGGAATATTCACCCCCTTGTAATTATGTTTCTGGTGACCCCCGCATCAAATGCTTTTTAGGGCATACATATGGAGCCAGAATGAATTACCACTGTGAGTTTCATGGATGTGAGACCTTCATAGCCAAAGTTAGGTATGGGTGAATTTCACAGAAAGCAGAAAACCAGCCCTGCCGGAATATGCACCCCCTTGTAATTATGTTTCTGGTGACCCCAGCATCAAATGCTTTTTAGGGCATACATTTGGAGCCAAAATGAGTTACCACTGTGAGTTTCATGGAAGTGATATCTTCCTAGCCAAAGTTAGGTGGGGGTGCATTTAACGGCAAGCAGAAAACCAGCCCTGCCGGAATATGCACCCCCTTGTAATTATGTTTCTGGTGACCCCAGCATCAAATGCTTTTTAGGGCATACATATGCAGCCAGAATGAATTACCACTGTGAGTTTCATGGATGTGAGACCTTCATAGCCAAAGTTAGGTGGGGGTGCATTTCACGGCAAGCAAAAATCCAGCCCTACTGAAATATGCCCCCCTTGTAATTATGTTTTTGGTGACCCCAGCATCAAACGCTTTTTAGGGCATACATATGGAGCCAAAATGAGTTACCTCTGTGAGTTTCATGGATGTGAGACCTTCATAGCCAAAGTTAGGTGGGGGTGCTTTTCACGGCAAGTAGAAAACCAGCCCTGCCGGAATATTCACCCCCTTGTAATTATGTTTCTGGTGACCCCCGCATCAAATGCTTTTTAGGGCATACATATGGAGCCAGAATGAATTACCACTGTGAGTTTCATGGATGTGAGACCTTCATAGCCAAAGTTAGGTGGGGGTGCATTTCACGGCAAGCAGAAAACCAGCCCTGCCGGAATATGCACCCCCTTGTAATTATGTTTCTGGTGACCCCCGCATCAAATGCTTTTTAGGGCATACATATGGAGGCAGAATGAATTACCACTGTGAGTTTCATGGATGTGAGACCTTCATAGCCAAAGTTAGGTGGGGGTGCATTTCACGGCAAGCAGAAAACCAGCCCTGCCGGAATATGCACCCCCTTGTAATTATGTTTCTGGTTACCCCAGCATCAAATGCTTTTTAGGGCATACATATGGAGCCAAAATGAGTTACCACTGTGAGTTTCATGGATGTGAGACCTTCATAGCCAAAGTTAGGTATGGGTGAATTTCACAGAAAGCAGAAAACCAGCCCTGCCGGAATATGCACCCCCTTGTAATTATGTTTCTGGTGACCCCAGCATCAAATGCTTTTTAGGGAATACATATGGAGCCAAAATGAGTTACCACTGTGAGTTTCATGGATGTGAGACCTTCATAGCCAAAGTTAGGTGGGGGCGCATTTCACAGCAAGCGGAAATCCAGCCCTGCCGAAATATGCACCCCCTTGTAATTATGTTTCTGGTGACCCCAGCATCAAATGCTTTTTAGGGAATACATATGGAGCCAAAATGAGTTACCACTGTGAGTTTCATGGATGTGAGACCTTCATAGCCAAAGTTAGGTGGGGGTGCTTTTCACGGAAAGTAGAAAACCTGTAACGTTCCGCTCCCTTCCTGTCCGTTCTCCATGTTTTTCCCTTCCTCCCGTGTCAGGGTGGATTCCCTGTGTCCGTGTTTTCCCTGTCGCTACAGGCTGGGCGTGCCCCTTCTGTCTGATTCTTTCTGTTCCCTCACTTTAGGTTCAACCTATCTCCTTTCCCCCTTCCTGCATGCATTCCGCACCAGTCAATTAGTCAATCACTCTCGGTTACATTCCTCATGCTTTTGGTGATTGGTTTCAATTTCACTCCCCTACTTATACCTCTCGCTGGCTGCTATTCGGCACCAGTTCGTTAACGTTGTTCGTGCGTTTCATGGTCTCCTGTATTTTGGTGCTGTTTAACTGAAAGCTCTGCTGTGGTGTCCCCCGATCTACCTCCTTGGTTCCTAGACCAGTGTTCCTCATGGATCCAGCCTGTAGCAGTCAAGTCTCCCTGTATGTGTTGCGGTACCCCCGCCAAGACTAACGTTGCCTGTGCAGTTGGAAGCTCTGCCTCCAGCCCAGTTCCTGTTGGACCCTCCGGTCCAGAGTTCGTTCCTGTGATCCAGTTCCTGTTGGACCTCCCGGTCCAGATCAAGTCCAGTTCCGGTTCGGAACAAAACCTTGTTCCCGTGATCCAGTTCCTGTTGGACCTCCCGGTCCAGATCAAGTCCAGTTCCGGTTCGGAACAAAACCTTGTTCCCGTGATCCAGTTCCTGTTGGACCTCCCGGTCCAGATCAAGTCCAGTTCCGGTTCGGAACAAAACCTTGTTCCCGTGATCCAGTTCCTGTTGGACCTCCCGGTCCAGATCAAGTCCAGTTCCGGTTCGGAACAAAACCTTGTTCCCGTGATCCAGTTCCTGTTGGACCTCCCGGTCCAGATCAAGTCCAGTTCCGGTTCGGAACAAAACCTTGTTCCCGTGATCCAGTTCCTGTTGGACCTCCCGGTCCAGATCAAGTCCAGTTCCGGTTCGGAACAAAACCTTCGTTCCCGTGATCCAGTTCCTGTTGGATCTTCCGGTCCAGATCAAGTCCAGTTCCGGTTCGGAACAAACCTTCGTTCCCGTGATCCGGTTCCAGTGTGGGCCTCCTGGCCCAGTACAAGCCCAGCTCCGGTTTGGAGCAGTTCGCTCCTTCCTGGAAACTCTTTGACATTTTGTTAAATTTGTGTTGAGCTTGGGACTACCCCAAAGCTCCTAATAAACACTCCTTTCTGTTTCCCTGTCTCTTGGTCGTGCATTTGGGTTCAGCCCGTGTTTGGTTCGTGACAGAACGAACTGGTCTTAAAACATGGACCCAGCCGACCTCGAGCAGCTTCGCCACGCCTTTTCCTGCCAATCCGCGGTCAGCGACAAACAGGGCCGCCGGATGGACGACGTGTTGGAAGTGCTGGGGGGACTTACGGAGCAGGTCGCCCAACTAGCGCTTCACCTGCCTCTTCCTCGGATCCCTGTGGGCCCAACACCCGAACTGTCTCCCGAGGTTCCGGTCCCCTCTCCTGGCCGGGAGCCCAGAGTTCAATACCCCGAATTATACCGCGGGGGGCTGGGGAGGTGCCGCGAATTTTTAATGAAATGCGACATTGTTTTTCGCATGCAGCCCACTTCCTTCGCCTCAGACCTATGCAAGATCGCCTTTGTCATGAGTAGCCTGGGAGGCAGTGCCCTGGAGTGGGCCACAGCTATTTGGGACAGTCAGGCTCCTACGTGCAACAACTTCACCCTCTTCACCGCGGAGATGCGGCGCGTCTTTGACCACCCGATCTGCGGTCTAGACGCTACCCAGCGCCTCCTACAGGTCCGGCAGGGCAGCCGCAGCGTAGCGGAGATGGCTATCCAGTTCCGCACCCTCGCTGCTGAGGCGGGATGGAACGACACCTCCCTTCAGGGGGCCTTTCGTCAGGCTCTCAGTGAAGAGCTGAAGGACCAGCTAGCTACTCGGGAGGAGGCTAACTCGCTCAATGGCCTCATCAGCTTGGCCATAGCCATTGATAACCGTCTCAGAACCCGGGCCCGTGAGCGAGAGAAGAATCCCTCCCGTCTTCCGCCCTATGCCCCTTCCCGGGCTCGCCAACCCTCTCCCGTCCAGGGACCGAAAGTCGTCACTTTGTCTCCCGAGGAGGAGCCCATGCAACTGGGCAAGATCACGGTGGACGCCGAGGAGCGCCAACGCCGTTTCCACACCCAGTCCTGTTTCTACTGTGGCAAGACAGGCCACCAAATCGCTTCTTGTCCCGTCCGCCCAAAAGAAAGGGCTCGCCAGTAAGACTGGGTGTACTGACGAGCCCCATTATCCAAAACCATGCGGCCCAGAACCGCCTTGAATTCAAGGTCACTCTCCTGTGGAGGGACAACACCGCCTCTACATTTGCCCTAATCGACTCCGGGGCCGATTCCAGTTTCATCGATATAACCTTTGTCAAGAGGTACGGGATCCCCACGGAGGCCTTACCCAACCCCATCTCTGCCCTCGCCCTGGACGGTAGGAGTCTGGGGTTAGTTACCCACTCCACCGTTCCCCTGCAGCTCATTGTTTCGGGCAATCATCGGGAGACAATCCAACTCCTCCTTATTCACTCCAAACAGTCCTCCATGGTCCTGGGACAGACCTGGCTGCGCCTCCACAACCCCCACATCGATTGGCTAGCCGGTCGCATCCTGGCATGGAGTGGTCACTGTCTAGCCAACTGTCTCTGCTCTGCTCTACCCCCCCCGGGGGCCAAGGGTAGCAGACCTATCCCTCCTGTACCCGACCTTGCCAATGTTCCCAGCCATTATCATGACCTGGCGCAAGTGTTTTCCAAGTTACGTGCTCTGTCTTTGCCTCCTCACAGACCCTACGACTGTTGCATCGACCTGCTGGCGGGAGCCAAGCTTCCATCTGGTCGCCTCTACAGCCTGTCGGGCCCGGAGAAGCTGGCCATGGAAACCTACATCCACGAGTCACTTGCGTCAGGCATAATCCGTCCCTCCTCATCCCCGGTTGGTGCAGGGTTCTTCTTCGTTGGGAAGAAGGACGGCTCATTGCGGCCCTGCATCGACTACCGGGGCCTCAATGAGGTTACTGTCCGCAACAAATACCCTCTTCCCCTCATTAACACTGCCTTTGAACCCCTCTCCCAGGCAGTCATCTTCACCAAGCTCGACCTCCGTAACGCGTACCACCTGGTGCGTATACGCGAGGGGGACGAGTGGAAGACTGCATTCAACACCCCGTTGGGCCACTACGAGTACCTGGTGGTCCCGTTCGGCCTCACTAATGCCCCAGCAGTCTTCCAGGGGATGGTGAATGATGTCCTGCGTGACCTGTCGGGCAAAAGTGTTTTTGTCTATATAGATGACATCCTCATTTTTTCTAAATCCCCCCAGGAACACGTTCTCCACGTCCGGGAGGTTCTCCAGCGGCTACTGGAGAACCAGCTCTTTGTGAAAGCCGAGAAGTGCTCGTTCCACGTCTCGTCTGTCCCGTTCCTCGGCTTCATCATCGAGAAGGGCAGTATCCGGGCGGACCCTACCAAAGTCAAGGCGGTGACAGAATGGCCCCAACCATCCTCACGTAAGCACCTCCAACAGTTCCTCGGGTTCGCCAATTTTTATCGTCGGTTCATCCGCAATTACAGTGTCATTGCTGCCCCACTTACCAAACTCACCTCCACGTCCATTCCCTATTGCTGGAATCCCGAGGCTCAACGGGCCTTCGAACAACTCAAGGCTCGATTTTCCACTGCCCCCATTCTCTGTCACCCCGACACCACCCGTCAGTTTACTGTGGAGGTTGATGCCTCCGACACCGGGGTGGGGGCCATTCTGTCTCAGCGTGCCGCCTTGGACAGCAAGCTCCATCCCTGTGCCTTCTTCTCCCGGAGACTGTCCTCCGCTGAGCGCAATTATGATGTCGGGGACCGGGAACTTCTGGCGATAAAGCTGGCACTGGAGGAATGGCGTCATTGGCTGGAGGGGGCAGGTAACCCATTTATTGTCCTCACGGACCATCACAATTTAATTTATATTAGGTCCGCCAAGAGGCTTAACGCCCGTCAGGCGAGGTGGTCGCTGTTTTTTGCCCGTTTTAATTTCTCAGTAACCTTCCGCCCTGGCTCTCGTAACACCAAGGCTGATGCCTTGTCCCGTATTTTTTCCCCCCCCTCCAGTCCTGCTGACCCGGAGCCCATTATACCCACTTCCTGTATTGTGGCTGCGGTGTCCTGGGAGATCGAAGAAGTCGTGAAGGCCGCCCAGGCCTCCCAACCGGATCCCCGCAATAATCCTAACCCCTCTCTGTTTGTGCCCAACTCTGTCCGTCCCCAGGTTCTGGAATGGGTTCACGCCTCCCGTCTGGCTTGTCACCCAGGGGTTGCCAGAACCATCGCCCTGGTCAGGAGGAGCTTTTGGTGGCCCACCCTCAAGGGGGATACCCGTGCGTTTGTCCTAGCCTGCCCCGTTTGCGCCAGGAGCAAGGCATCCCACCAGCCTCCCTCCGGGCTTCTCCACCCCCTCCCTGTCCCGGGCCGTCCTTGGAGTCACATCGGGGTAGACTTCGTCACCGGGCTACCATTGTCAGAGGGCAACACCACCATCCTGACTATTGTGGACCGGTTCTCCAAGGTGGTCCAATTTATCCCTCTTCCCAAACTCCCTTCCGCCCTCGAAACAGCGGAGCTCCTGGTGCTGCACGTTGTCAGGCTGCACGGGATCCCATCCGACATCGTATCGGACCGTGGGCCCCAATTCTCCTCCCAGGTGTGGAGGGCGTTCTGTGTGGCCCTGGGTGCGTCGGCTAGTCTGTCGTCGGGGTTCCATCCCCAGACTAACGGCCAGGCGGAGAGGGCGAACCAGGACCTGGGGGCCGCCCTGCGGTGCATCACTGCTCGCAACCCCGCTTCCTGGAGCCGTTTCCTCCCTTGGGTGGAGTATGCGCACAACTCCCTGAAGTGCGCATCCACGGGGATGTCTCCCTTCGAGTGCTCATTGGGGTACCAACCTCCCCTCCTCCCGGCCCAGGAAGCCGAGGTGGCAGTTCCCACCGTCAAGTCCCACTTCCTAAGATGCAAGCGGACGTGGAAACTCACACGCACCGCACTCCTTCGCTCAAACTCCCGTACCCAGCGTCTGGCGGACCGTCACAGGACCGCAGCCCCGCAGTACAAGGCCGGTCAGCAGGTCTGGCTGTCCACAGCCAATATTCCCCTCCCCACGTCATCTAAGAAACTTCAACCCCGGTTTATTGGTCCCTTCCCCATTGTTTGCCTGGTCAACCCCGTTTCTGTTAAACTCTCCCTTCCTGTTTCCCTTAAGGTCCACCCCGTATTCCACGTGAGCCAGATAAAGCCTGTCGCCTCCAGCCCCCTCAGTGCCCCGGCAGTCACTCCACCCCCGCCCCGGATCATCGACCACGCCCCGGCCTACACGGTGAGTCGGATACTCGACATTCGCCGCAAGGGCCGGGGCTTCCAATACCTGGTCGATTGGGAGGGGTATGGCCCGGAGGAGCGGTCCTGGCTCCATAAGAGCCTCATTCTGGACCACTCTCTCATCTCTGACTTTCACAAACAGTTCCCGGACAAAACTAGGCCTCCGGATACGCCAGGTGGCGTTCTTTGAGGGGGGGGTACTGTAACGTTCCGCTCCCTTCCTGTCCGTTCTCCATGTTTTTCCCTTCCTCCCGTGTCAGGGTGGATTCCCTGTGTCCGTGTTTTCCCTGTCGCTACAGGCTGGGCGTGCCCCTTCTGTCTGATTCTTTCTGTTCCCTCACTTTAGGTTCAACCTATCTCCTTTCCCCCTTCCTGCATGCATTCCGCACCAGTCAATTAGTCAATCACTCTCGGTTACATTCCTCATGCTTTTGGTGATTGGTTTCAATTTCACTCCCCTACTTATACCTCTCGCTGGCTGCTATTCGGCACCAGTTCGTTAACGTTGTTCGTGCGTTTCATGGTCTCCTGTATTTTGGTGCTGTTTAACTGAAAGCTCTGCTGTGGTGTCCCCCGATCTACCTCCTTGGTTCCTAGACCAGTGTTCCTCATGGATCCAGCCTGTAGCAGTCAAGTCTCCCTGTATGTGTTGCGGTACCCCCGCCAAGACTAACGTTGCCTGTGCAGTTGGAAGCTCTGCCTCCAGCCCAGTTCCTGTTGGACCCTCCGGTCCAGAGTTCGTTCCTGTGATCCAGTTCCTGTTGGACCTCCCGGTCCAGATCAAGTCCAGTTCCGGTTCGGAACAAAACCTTGTTCCCGTGATCCAGTTCCTGTTGGACCTCCCGGTCCAGATCAAGTCCAGTTCCGGTTCGGAACAAAACCTTGTTCCCGTGATCCAGTTCCTGTTGGACCTCCCGGTCCAGATCAAGTCCAGTTCCGGTTCGGAACAAAACCTTGTTCCCGTGATCCAGTTCCTGTTGGACCTCCCGGTCCAGATCAAGTCCAGTTCCGGTTCGGAACAAAACCTTGTTCCCGTGATCCAGTTCCTGTTGGACCTCCCGGTCCAGATCAAGTCCAGTTCCGGTTCGGAACAAAACCTTCGTTCCCGTGATCCAGTTCCTGTTGGATCTTCCGGTCCAGATCAAGTCCAGTTCCGGTTCGGAACAAACCTTCGTTCCCGTGATCCGGTTCCAGTGTGGGCCTCCTGGCCCAGTACAAGCCCAGCTCCGGTTTGGAGCAGTTCGCTCCTTCCTGGAAACTCTTTGACATTTTGTTAAATTTGTGTTGAGCTTGGGACTACCCCAAAGCTCCTAATAAACACTCCTTTCTGTTTCCCTGTCTCTTGGTCGTGCATTTGGGTTCAGCCCGTGTTTGGTTCGTGACAAAACCAGCCCTGCCGGAATATGCACCCCCTTGTAATTATGTTTCTAGTGACCCCCGCATCAAATGCTTTTTAGGGAATACATATGGAGCCAAAATGAGTTACCACTGTGAGTTTCATGGAAGTGATATCTTCCTAGCCAAAGTTAGGTGGGGGTGCATTTCACGGCAAGCAGAAAACCAGCCCTGCCGGAATATGCACCCCCTTGTAATTATGTTTCTGGTGACCCCAGCATCAAATGCTTTTTAGGGCATACATATGGAGCCAAAATGAGTTACCACTGTGAGTTTCATGGATGTGAGACCTTCATAGCCAAAGTTAGGTGGGGGTGCATTTCACGGCAAGCAAAAATCCAGCCCTACTGAAATATGCACCCCCTTGTAATTATGTTTCTGGTGACCCCAGCATCAAATGCTTTTTAGGGAATACATATGGAGCCAAAATGAGTTACCACTGTGAGTTTCATGGATGTGAGACCTTCATAGCCAAAGTTAGGTATGGGTGAATTTCACAGAAAGCAGAAAACCAGCCCTGCCGGAATATGCACCCCCTTGTAATTATGTTTCTGGTGACCCCAGCATCAAATGCTTTTTAGGGCATACATATGGAGCCAAAATGAGTTACCACTGTGAGTTTCATGGAAGTGAGATCTTCCTAGCCAAAGTTAGGTGGGGGTGCATTTCACGGCAAGCAGAAAACCAGCCCTGCCGGAATATGCACCCCCTTGTAATTATGTTTCTGGTGACCCCAGCATCAAATGCTTTTTAGGGCATACATATGGAGCCAAAATGAGTTACCACTGTGAGTTTCATGGATGTGAGACCTTCATAGCCAAAGTTAGGTGGGGGTGCATTTCACGGCAAGCAAAAATCCAGCCCTACTGAAATATGCCCCCCTTGTAATTATGTTTTTGGTGACCCCAGCATCAAATGCTTTTTAGGGCATACATATGGAGCCAAAATGAGTTACCACTGTGAGTTTCATGGATGTGAGACCTTCATAGCCAAAGTTAGGTGGGGGTGCATTTCACGGCAAGCAGAAAACCAGCCCTGCCGGAATATGCACCCCCTTGTAATTATGTTTCTGGTGACCCCAGCATCAAATGCTTTTTAGGGCATACATATGGAGCCAAAATGAGTTACCACTGTGAGTTTCATGGAAGTGAGATCTTCATAGCCAAAGTTAGGTGGGGGTGCATTTCACGGCAAGCGGAAATCCAGCCCTGCCGGAATATGCACCCCCTTGTAATTATGTTTCTGGTTACCCCAGCATCAAATGCTTTTTAGGGCATACATATGGAGCCAAAATGAGTTACCACTGTGAGTTTCATGGATGTGAGACCTTCATAGCCAAAGTTAGGTGGGGGTGCTTTTCACGGCAAGTAGAAAACCAGCCCTGCCGGAATATGCACCCCCTTGTAATTATGTTTCTGGTGACCCCCGCATCAAATGCTTTTTAGGGCATACATATGGAGCCAGAATGAATTACCACTGTGAGTTTCATGGATGTGAGACCTTCATAGCCAAAGTTAGGTGGGGGTGCATTTCACGGCAAGCAGAAAACCAGCCCTGCCGGAATATGCACCCCCTTGTAATTATGTTTCTGGTGACCCCAGCATCAAATGCTTTTTAGGGAATACATATGGAGCCAAAATGAGTTACCACTGTGAGTTTCATGGATGTGAGACCTTCATAGCCAAAGTTAGGTATGGGTGAATTTCACGGAAAGCAGAAAACCAGCCCTGCCGGAATATGCACCCCCTTGTAATTATGTTTCTGGTGACCCCAGCATCAAATGCTTTTTAGGGCATACATATGGAGCCAAAATGAGTTAACACTGTGAGTTTCATGGAAGTGAGATGTTCCTAGCCAAAGTTAGGTGGGGGTGCATTTCACGGCAAGCAGAAAACCAGCCCTGCCGGAATATGCACCCCCTTGTAATTATGTTTCTGGTGACCCCAGCATCAAATGTTTTTTAGGGCATACATATGGAGCCAAAATGAGTTACCACTGTGAGTTTCATGGAAGTGAGATCTTCCTAGCCAAAGTTAGGTGGGGGTGCATTTCACGGCAAGCAGAAATCCAGCCCTGCCGGATCGTGCACCTCCTTGTAATTATGTTTCTGGTGACCCCCGCATCAAATGCTTTTTAGGGCATACATATGGAGCCAGAATGAATTACCACTGTGAGTTTCATGGAAGTGAGACCTTCATAGCCAAAGTTAGGTGGGGGTGCATTTCACGGCAAGCGGAAATCCAGCCCTGCCGGAATATGCACCCCCTTGTAATTATGTTTCTGGTTACCCCAGCATCAAATTCTTTTTAGGGCATACATATGGAGCCAAAATGAGTTACCACTGTGAGTTTCATGGATGTGAGACCTTCATAGCCAAAGTTAGGTGGGGTTGCATTTCACTGCAAGCGGAAATCCAGCCCTGCTGGAATATGCACCCCCTTGTAATTATGTTTCTGGTGACCCCAGCATCAAATGCTTTTTAGGGCATACATATGGAGCCAAAATGAGTTACCACTGTGAGTTTCATGGAAGTGAGACCTTCATAGCCAAAGTTAGGTGGGGGTGCATTTCACGGCAAGCAAAAATCCAGCCCTGCCGAAATATGCACCCCCTTGTAATTATGTTTCTGGTGACCCCAGCATCAAATGCTTTTTAGGGCATACATATGGAGCCAAAATGAGTTACCACTGTGAGTTTCATGGATGTGAGACCTTCATAGCCAAAGTTAGGTGGGGGTGCATTTAACGGCAAGCAGAAAACCAGCCCTGCCGGAATATGCACCCCCTTGTAATTATGTTTCTGGTGACCCCAGCATCAAATGCTTTTTAGGGCATACATATGGAGCCAAAATGAGTTACCACTGTGAGTTTCATGGATGTGAGACCTTCCTAGCCAAAGTTAGGTGGGGGTGCATTTAACGGCAAGCAGAAAACCAGCCCTGCCGGAATATGCACCCACTTGTAATTATGTTTCTGGTGACCCCAGCATCAAATGCTTTTTAGGGAATACATATGGAGCCAAAATGAGTTACCACTGTGAGTTTCATGGATGTGAGACCTTCATAGCCAAAGTTAGGTATGGGTGAATTTCACGGAAAGCAGAAAACCAGCCCTGCCGGAATATGCACCCCCTTGTAATTATGTTTCTGGTGACCCCAGCATCAAATGCTTTTTAGGGCATACATATGGAGCCAAAATGAGTTACCACTGTGAGTTTCATGGAAGTGAGACCTTCATAGCCAAAGTTAGGTGGGGGTGCATTTCACGGCAAGCAGAAAACCAGCCCTGCCGGAATATGCACCCCCTTGTAATTATGTTTCTGGTGACCCCAGCATCAAATGTTTTTTAGGGCATACATATGGAGCCAAAATGAGTTACCACTGTGAGTTTCATGGAAGTGAGATCTTCCTAGCCAAAGTTAGGTGGGGGTGCATTTCACGGCAAGCAGAAATCCAGCCCTGCCGGAATATGCACCTCCTTGTAATTATGTTTCTGGTGACCCCAGCATCAAATGCTTTTTAGGGCATACATATGGAGCCAAAATGAGTTACCACTGTGAGTTTCATGGAAGTGAGACCTTCATAGCCAAAGTTAGGTGGGGGTGCATTTCACGGCAAGCGGAAATCCAGCCCTGCCGGAAATATACACCCCCTTGTAATTATGTTTCTGGTGACCCCAGCATCAAATGCTTTTTAGGGCATACATATGGAGCCAAAATGAGTTACCACTGTGAGTTTCATGGATGTGAGACCTTCATAGCCAAAGTTAGGTGGGGGTGCATTTCACGGCAAGCAAAAATCCAGCCCTGCCGAAATATGCACCCCCTTGTAATTATGTTTCTGGTGACCCCAGCATCAAATGCTTTTTAGGGCATACATATGGAGCCAAAATGAGTTACCACTGTGAGTTTCATGGATGTGAGACCTTCATAGCCAAAGTTAGGTGGGGGTGCATTTAACGGCAAGCAGAAAACCAGCCCTGCCGGAATATGCACCCCCTTGTAATTATGTTTCTGGTGACCCCAGCATCAAATGCTTTTTAGGGCATACATATGGAGCCAAAATGAGTTACCACTGTGAGTTTCATGGATGTGAGACCTTCATAGCCAAAGTTAGGTGGGGGCGCATTTCACAGCAAGCGGAAATCCAGCCCTGCCGAAATATGCACCCCCTTGTAATTATGTTTCTGGTGACCCCAGCATCAAATGCTTTTTAGGGAATACATATGGAGCCAAAATGAGTTACCACTGTGAGTTTCATGGATGTGAGACCTTCATAGCCAAAGTTAGGTGGGGGTGCATTTCACAGCAAGCAGAAAACCAGCCCTGCCGGAATATGCACCCCCTTGTAATTATGTTTCTGGTGACCCCAGCATCAAATGCTTTTTAGGGCATACATATGGAGCCAAAATGAGTTACCACTGTGAGTTTCATGGATGTGAGACCTTCCTAGCCAAAGTTAGGTGGGGGTGCATTTAACGGCAAGCAGAAAACCAGCCCTGCCGGAATATGCACCCACTTGTAATTATGTTTCTGGTGACCCCAGCATCAAATGCTTTTTAGGGCATACATATGGAGCCAAAATGAGTTACCACTGTGAGTTTCATGGAAGTTAGACCTCCATAGCCAAAGTTAGGTGGGGGTGCATTTCACGGCAAGCAGAAAACCAGCCCTGCCGAAATATGCACCCCCTTGTAATTATGTTTCTGGTGACCCCAGCATCAAATGCTTTTTAGGGCATACATATGGAGCCAAAATGAGTTACCACTGTGAGTTTCATGGAAGTGAGACCTTCTTAGCCAAAGTTAGGTGGGGGTGCATTTCACGGCAAGCAGAAATCCAGCCCTGCCGGAATATGCACCCCCTTGTAATTATGTTTCTGGTGACCCCAGCATCAAATGCTTTTTAGGGCATACATATGGAGCCAAAATGAGTTACCACTGTGAGTTTCATGGAAGTGAGACCTTCATAGCCAAAGTTAGGTGGGGGTGCATTTCACGGCAAGCGGAAATCCAGCCCTGCCGGAAATATACACCCCCTTGTAATTATGTTTCTGGTGACCCCAGCATCAAATGCTTTTTAGGGCATACATATGGAGCCAAAATGAGTTACCACTGTGAGTTTCATGGATGTGAGACCTTCATAGCCAAAGTTAGGTGGGGGTGCATTTCACGGCAAGTAGAAAACCAGCCCTGCCGGAATATGCACCCCCTTGTAATTATGTTTCTGGTGACCCCAGCATCAAATGCTTTTTAGGGCATACATATGGAGCCAAAATGAGTTACCACTGTGAGTTTCATGGATGTGAGACCTTCATAGCCAAAGTTAGGTGGGGGTGCATTTAACGGCAAGCAGAAAACCAGCCCTGCCGGAATATGCACCCCCTTGTAATTATGTTTCTGGTGACCCCAGCATCAAATGCTTTTTAGGGCATACATATGGAGCCAAAATGAGTTACCACTGTGAGTTTCATGGATGTGAGACCTTCATAGCCAAAGTTAGGTGGGGGTGCATTTAACGGCAAGCAGAAAACCAGCCCTGCCGGAATATGCACCCCCTTGTAATTATGTTTCTGGTGACCCCAGCATCAAATGCTTTTTAGGGCATACATATGGAGCCAAAATGAGTTACCACTGTGAGTTTCATGGATGTGAGACCTTCATAGCCAAAGTTAGGTGGGGGCGCATTTCACAGCAAGCGGAAATCCAGCCCTGCCGAAATATGCACCCCCTTGTAATTATGTTTCTGGTGACCCCAGCATCAAATGCTTTTTAGGGCATACATATGGAGCCAAAATGAGTTACCACTGTGAGTTTCATGGATGTGAGACCTTCATAGCCAAAGTTAGGTTTTGTCGCATTTAACAGCAAGCAGAAAACCAGCCCTGCCGGAATATGCACCCCCTTGTAATTATGTTTCTGGTGACCCCAGCATCAAATGCTTTTTAGGGCATACATATGGAGCCAAAATGAGTTACCACTGTGAGTTTCATGGATGTGAGACCTTCCTAGCCAAAGTTAGGTGGGGGTGCATTTAACGGCAAGCAGAAAACCAGCCCTGCCGGAATATGCACCCACTTGTAATTATGTTTCTGGTGACCCCAGCATCAAATGCTTTTTAGGGCATACATATGGAGCCAAAATGAGTTACCACTGTGAGTTTCATGGAAGTTAGACCTTCATAGCCAAAGTTAGGTGGGGGTGCATTTCACGGCAAGCAGAAATCCAGCCCTGCCGGAATATGCACCCCCTTGTAATTATGTTTCTGGTGACCCCAGCATCAAATGTTTTTTAGGGCATACATATGGAGCCAAAATGAGTTACCACTGTGAGTTTCATGGAAGTGAGATCTTCCTAGCCAAAGTTAGGTGGGGGTGCATTTCACGGCAAGCAGAAATCCAGCCCTGCCGGATCGTGCACCTCCTTGTAATTATGTTTCTGGTGAGCCCAGCATCAAATGCTTTTTAGGGCATACATTTGGAGGCAAAATGAGTTACCACTGTGAGTTTCATGGAAGTGATATCTTCCTAGCCAAAGTTAGGTGGGGGTGCATTTCACGGCAAGCAGAAAACCAGCCCTGCCGGAATATGCACCCCCTTGTAATTATGTTTCTGGTGACCCCAGCATCAAATGCTTTTTAGGGCATACATATGGAGCCAAAATGAGTTACCACTGTGAGTTTCATGGAAGTGAGACCTTCATAGCCAAAGTTAGGTGGGGGTGCATTTCACGGCAAGCAGAAATCCAGCCCTGCCGGAATATGCACCCCCTTGTAATTATGTTTCTGGTTACCCCAGCATCAAATGCTTTTTAGGGCATACATATGGAGCCAAAATGAGTTACCACTGTGAGTTTCATGGATGTGAGACCTTCATAGCCAAAGTTAGGTGGGGGTGCTTTTCACGGCAAGTAGAAAACCAGCCCTGCCGGAATATGCACCCCCTTGTAATTATGTTTCTGGTGACCCCCGCATCAAATGCTTTTTAGGGCATACATATGGAGCCAAAATGAGTTACCACTGTGAGTTTCATGGATGTGAGACCTTCATAGCCAAAGTTAGGTGGGGGTGCATTTAACGGCAAGCAGAAAACCAGCCCTGCCGGAATATGCACCCCCTTGTAATTATGTTTCTGGTGACCCCAGCATCAAATGCTTTTTAGGGCATACATATGGAGCCAAAATGAGTTACCACTGTGAGTTTCATGGATGTGAGACCTTCATAGCCAAAGTTAGGTGGGGGTGCATTTAACGGCAAGCAGAAAACCAGCCCTGCCGGAATATGCACCCCCTTGTAATTATGTTTCTGGTGACCCCAGCATCAAATGCTTTTTAGGGCATACATATGGAGCCAAAATGAGTTACCACTGTGAGTTTCATGGATGTGAGACCTTCATAGCCAAAGTTAGGTTTTGTCGCATTTAACGGCAAGCAGAAAACCAGCCCTGCCGGAATATGCACCCCCTTGTAATTATGTTTCTGGTGACCCCAGCATCAAATGCTTTTTAGGGCATACATATGGAGCCAAAATGAGTTACCACTGTGAGTTTCATGGAAGTGAGACCTTCATAGCCAAAGTTAGGTGGGGGTGCATTTCACGGCAAGCAGAAAACCAGCCCTGCCGGAATATGCACCCCCTTGTAATTATGTTTCTGGTGACCCCAGCATCAAATGCTTTTTAGGGCATACATATGGAGCCAAAATGAGTTACCACTGTGAGTTTCATGGAAGTGAGATCTTCATAGCCAAAGTTAGGTGGGGGTGCATTTCACGGCAAGCAGAAATCCAGCCCTGCCGGAATATGCACCCCCTTGTAATTATGTTTCTGGTGACCCCAGCATCAAATGCTTTTTAGGGCATACATATGGAGCCAAAATGAGTTACCACTGTGAGTTTCATGGAAGTGAGACCTTCATAGCCAAAGTTAGGTGGGGGTGCATTTCACGGCAAGCGGAAATCCAGCCCTGCCGGAATATGCACCCCCTTGTAATTATGTTTCTGGTGACCCCAGCATCAAATGCTTTTTAGGGCATACATATGGAGCCAAAATGAGTTACCACTGTGAGTTTCATGGATGTGAGACCTTCATAGCCAAAGTTAGGTGGGGGTGCATTTCACGGCAAGCAAAAATCCAGCCCTGCCGAAATATGCACCCCCTTGTAATTATGTTTCTGGTGACCCCAGCATCAAATGCTTTTTAGGGCATACATATGGAGCCAAAATGAGTTACCACTGTGAGTTTCATGGATGTGAGACCTTCATAGCCAAAGTTAGGTGGGGGTGCATTTAACGGCAAGCAGAAAACCAGCCCTGCCGGAATATGCACCCCCTTGTAATTATGTTTCTGGTGACCCCAGCATCAAATGCTTTTTAGGGCATACATATGGAGCCAAAATGAGTTACCACTGTGAGTTTCATGGATGTGAGACCTTCATAGCCAAAGTTAGGTGGGGGTGCATTTCACAGCAAGCGGAAATCCAGCCCTGCCGAAATATGCACCCCCTTGTAATTATGTTTCTGGTGACCCCAGCATCAAATGCTTTTTAGGGCATACATATGGAGCCAAAATGAGTTACCACTGTGAGTTTCATGGATGTGAGACCTTCATAGCCAAAGTTAGGTGGGGGTGCATTTAACAGCAAGCAGAAAACCAGCCCTGCCGGAATATGCACCCCCTTGTAATTATGTTTCTGGTGACCCCAGCATCAAATGCTTTTTAGGGCATACATATGGAGCCAAAATGAGTTACCACTGTGAGTTTCATGGAAGTGAGACCTTCATAGCCAAAGTTAGGTGGGGGTGCATTTCACGGCAAGCAGAAAACCAGCCCTGCCGGAATATGCACCCCCTTGTAATTATGTTTCTGGTGACCCCAGCATCAAATGCTTTTTAGGGCATACATATGGAGCCAAAATGAGTTACCACTGTGAGTTTCATGGAAGTGAGACCTTCATAGCCAAAGTTAGGTGGGGGTGCATTTCACGGCAAGCAGAAATCCAGCCCTGCCGGAATATGCACCCCCTTGTAATTATGTTTCTGGTGACCCCAGCATCAAATGCTTTTTAGGGCATACATATGGAGCCAAAATGAGTTACCACTGTGAGTTTCATGGAAGTGAGACCTTCATAGCCAAAGTTAGGTGGGGGTGCATTTCACGGCAAGCAGAAATCCAGCCCTGCCGGAATATGCACCCCCTTGTAATTATGTTTCTGGTGACCCCAGCATCAAATGCTTTTTAGGGCATACATATGGAGCCAAAATGAGTTACCACTGTGAGTTTCATGGATGTGAGACCTTCATAGCCAAAGTTAGGTGGGGGTGCATTTCACGGCAAGCGGAAATCCAGCCCTGCCGGAATATGCACCCCCTTGTAATTATGTTTCTGGTGACCCCAGCATCAAATGCTTTTTAGGGCATACATATGGAGCCAAAATGAGTTACCACTGTGAGTTTCATGGATGTGAGACCTTCATAGCCAAAGTTAGGTGGGGGTGCATTTCACGGCAAGTAGAAAACCAGCCCTGCCGGAATATGCACCCCCTTGTAATTATGTTTCTGGTGACCCCAGCATCAAATGCTTTTTAGGGCATACATATGGAGCCAAAATGAGTTACCACTGTGAGTTTCATGGATGTGAGACCTTCATAGCCAAAGTTAGGTGGGGGTGCATTTAACGGCAAGCAGAAAACCAGCCCTGCCGGAATATGCACCCCCTTGTAATTATGTTTCTGGTGACCCCAGCATCAAATGCTTTTTAGGGCATACATATGGAGCCAAAATGAGTTACCACTGTGAGTTTCATGGATGTGAGACCTTCATAGCCAAAGTTAGGTGGGGGTGCATTTAACGGCAAGCAGAAAACCAGCCCTGCCGGAATATGCACCCCCTTGTAATTATGTTTCTGGTGACCCCAGCATCAAATGCTTTTTAGGGCATACATATGGAGCCAAAATGAGTTACCACTGTGAGTTTCATGGATGTGAGACCTTCATAGCCAAAGTTAGGTGGGGGTGCATTTCACAGCAAGCGGAAATCCAGCCCTGCCGAAATATGCACCCCCTTGTAATTATGTTTCTGGTGACCCCAGCATCAAATGCTTTTTAGGGCATACATATGGAGCCAAAATGAGTTACCACTGTGAGTTTCATGGAAGTGAGACCTTCATAGCCAAAGTTAGGTGGGGGTGCATTTCACGGCAAGCAGAAATCCAGCCCTGCCGGAATATGCACCCCCTTGTAATTATGTTTCTGGTGACCCCAGCATCAAATGCTTTTTAGGGCATACATATGGAGCCAAAATGAGTTACCACTGTGAGTTTCATGGATGTGAGACCTTCATAGCCAAAGTTAGGTGGGGGTGCATTTCACGGCAAGCGGAAATCCAGCCCTGCCGGAAATATACACCCCCTTGTAATTATGTTTCTGGTGACCCCAGCATCAAATGCTTTTTAGGGCATACATATGGAGCCAAAATGAGTTACCACTGTGAGTTTCATGGATGTGAGACCTTCATAGCCAAAGTTAGGTGGGGGTGCATTTAACGGCAAGCAGAAAACCAGCCCTGCCGGAATATGCACCCCCTTGTAATTATGTTTCTGGTGACCCCAGCATCAAATGCTTTTTAGGGCATACATATGGAGCCAAAATGAGTTACCACTGTGAGTTTCATGGATGTGAGACCTTCATAGCCAAAGTTAGGTGGGGGTGCATTTAACGGCAAGCAGAAAACCAGCCCTGCCGGAATATGCACCCCCTTGTAATTATGTTTCTGGTGACCCCAGCATCAAATGCTTTTTAGGGCATACATATGGAGCCAAAATGAGTTACCACTGTGAGTTTCATGGATGTGAGACCTTCATAGCCAAAGTTAGGTGGGGGTGCATTTAACGGCAAGCAGAAAACCAGCCCTGCCGGAATATGCACCCCCTTGTAATTATGTTTCTGGTGACCCCAGCATCAAATGCTTTTTAGGGCATACATATGGAGCCAAAATGAGTTACCACTGTGAGTTTCATGGATGTGAGACCTTCATAGCCAAAGTTAGGTGGGGGTGCATTTCACGGCAAGCGGAAATCCAGCCCTGCCGAAATATGCACCCCCTTGTAATTATGTTTCTGGTGACCCCAGCATCAAATGCTTTTTAGGGCATACATATGGAGCCAAAATGAGTTACCACTGTGAGTTTCATGGATGTGAGACCTTCATAGCCAAAGTTAGGTGGGGGTGCATTTAACGGCAAGCAGAAAACCAGCCCTGCCGGAATATGCACCCCCTTGTAATTATGTTTCTGGTGACCCCAGCATCAAATGCTTTTTAGGGCATACATATGGAGCCAAAATGAGTTACCACTGTGAGTTTCATGGATGTGAGACCTTCATAGCCAAAGTTAGGTGGGGGTGCATTTAACGGCAAGCAGAAAACCAGCCCTGCCGGAATATGCACCCCCTTGTAATTATGTTTCTGGTGACCCCAGCATCAAATGCTTTTTAGGGCATACATATGGAGCCAAAATGAGTTACCACTGTGAGTTTCATGGATGTGAGACCTTCATAGCCAAAGTTAGGTGGGGGTGCATTTCACGGCAAGCAGAAATCCAGCCCTGCCGGAATATGCACCCCCTTGTAATTATGTTTCTGGTGACCCCAGCATCAAATGCTTTTTAGGGCATACATATGGAGCCAAAATGAGTTACCACTGTGAGTTTCATGGATGTGAGACCTTCATAGCCAAAGTTAGGTGGGGGTGCATTTCACAGCAAGCGGAAATCCAGCCCTGCCGAAATATGCACCCCCTTGTAATTATGTTTCTGGTGACCCCAGCATCAAATGCTTTTTAGGGCATACATATGGAGCCAAAATGAGTTACCACTGTGAGTTTCATGGATGTGAGACCTTCATAGCCAAAGTTAGGTGGGGGTGCATTTAACGGCAAGCAGAAAACCAGCCCTGCCGGAATATGCACCCCCTTGTAATTATGTTTCTGGTGACCCCAGCATCAAATGCTTTTTAGGGCATACATATGGAGCCAAAATGAGTTACCACTGTGAGTTTCATGGATGTGAGACCTTCATAGCCAAAGTTAGGTGGGGGTGCATTTAACGGCAAGCAGAAAACCAGCCCTGCCGGAATATGCACCCCCTTGTAATTATGTTTCTGGTGACCCCAGCATCAAATGCTTTTTAGGGCATACATATGGAGCCAAAATGAGTTACCACTGTGAGTTTCATGGATGTGAGACCTTCATAGCCAAAGTTAGGTGGGGGTGCATTTCACGGCAAGCAGAAATCCAGCCCTGCCGAAATATGCACCCCCTTGTAATTATGTTTCTGGTGACCCCAGCATCAAATGCTTTTTAGGGCATACATATGGAGCCAAAATGAGTTACCACTGTGAGTTTCATGGAAGTGAGACCTTCATAGCCAAAGTTAGGTGGGGGTGCATTTCACGGCAAGCAGAAATCCAGCCCTGCCGGAATATGCACCCCCTTGTAATTATGTTTCTGGTGACCCCAGCATCAAATGCTTTTTAGGGCATACATATGGAGCCAAAATGAGTTACCACTGTGAGTTTCATGGAAGTGAGACCTTCATAGCCAAAGTTAGGTGGGGGTGCATTTCACGGCAAGCGGAAATCCAGCCCTGCCGGAAATATACACCCCCTTGTAATTATGTTTCTGGTGACCCCAGCATCAAACGCTTTTTAGGGCATACATATGGAGCCAAAATGAGTTACCACTGTGAGTTTCATGGATGTGAGACCTTCATAGCCAAAGTTAGGTGGGGGTGCATTTCACGGCAAGCAAAAATCCAGCCCTGCCGAAATATGCACCCCCTTGTAATTATGTTTCTGGTGACCCCAGCATCAAATGCTTTTTAGGGCATACATATGGAGCCAAAATGAGTTACCACTGTGAGTTTCATGGATGTGAGACCTTCATAGCCAAAGTTAGGTGGGGGTGCTTTTCACGGCAAGTAGAAAACCAGCCCTGCCGGAATATGCACCCCCTTGTAATTATGTTTCTGGTGACCCCCGCATCAAATGCTTTTTAGGGCATACATATGGAGCCAAAATGAGTTACCACTGTGAGTTTCATGGATGTGAGACCTTCATAGCCAAAGTTAGGTGGGGGCGCATTTCACAGCAAGCGGAAATCCAGCCCTGCCGAAATATGCACCCCCTTGTAATTATGTTTCTGGTGACCCCAGCATCAAATGCTTTTTAGGGCATACATATGGAGCCAAAATGAGTTACCACTGTGAGTTTCATGGATGTGAGACCTTCATAGCCAAAGTTAGGTGGGGGTGCATTTAACGGCAAGCAGAAAACCAGCCCTGCCGGAATATGCACCCCCTTGTAATTATGTTTCTGGTGACCCCAGCATCAAATGCTTTTTAGGGCATACATATGGAGCCAAAATGAGTTACCACTGTGAGTTTCATGGATGTGAGACCTTCATAGCCAAAGTTAGGTATGGGTGAATTTCACGGAAAGCAGAAAACCAGCCCTGCCGGAATATGCACCCCCTTGTAATTATGTTTCTGGTGACCCCAGCATCAAATGCTTTTTAGGGCATACATATGGAGCCAAAATGAGTTACCACTGTGAGTTTCATGGATGTGAGACCTTCCTAGCCAAAGTTAGGTGGGGGTGCATTTAACGGCAAGCAGAAAACCAGCCCTGCCGGAATATGCACCCCCTTGTAATTATGTTTCTGGTGACCCCAGCATCAAATGCTTTTTAGGGCATACATATGGAGCCAAAATGAGTTACCACTGTGAGTTTCATGGAAGTGAGATCTTCCTAGCCAAAGTTAGGTGGGGGTGCATTTCACGGCAAGCAGAAATCCAGCCCTGCCGGAATATGCACCTCCTTGTAATTATGTTTCTGGTGACCCCAGCATCAAATGCTTTTTAGGGCATACATATGGAGCCAAAATGAGTTACCACTGTGAGTTTCATGGAAGTGAGACCTTCATAGCCAAAGTTAGGTGGGGGTGCATTTCACGGCAAGCGGAAATCCAGCCCTGCCGGAAATATACACCCCCTTGTAATTATGTTTCTGGTGACCCCAGCATCAAATGCTTTTTAGGGCATACATATGGAGCCAAAATGAGTTACCACTGTGAGTTTCATGGATGTGAGACCTTCATAGCCAAAGTTAGGTGGGGGTGCATTTCACGGCAAGCAAAAATCCAGCCCTGCCGAAATATGCACCCCCTTGTAATTATGTTTCTGGTGACCCCAGCATCAAATGCTTTTTAGGGCATACATATGGAGCCAAAATGAGTTACCACTGTGAGTTTCATGGATGTGAGACCTTCATAGCCAAAGTTAGGTGGGGGTGCATTTAACGGCAAGCAGAAAACCAGCCCTGCCGGAATATGCACCCCCTTGTAATTATGTTTCTGGTGACCCCAGCATCAAATGCTTTTTAGGGCATACATATGGAGCCAAAATGAGTTACCACTGTGAGTTTCATGGATGTGAGACCTTCATAGCCAAAGTTAGGTGGGGGTGCATTTCACAGCAAGCGGAAATCCAGCCCTGCCGAAATATGCACCCCCTTGTAATTATGTTTCTGGTGACCCCAGCATCAAATGCTTTTTAGGGCATACATATGGAGCCAAAATGAGTTACCACTGTGAGTTTCATGGATGTGAGACCTTCATAGCCAAAGTTAGGTGGGGGTGCATTTAACAGCAAGCAGAAAACCAGCCCTGCCGGAATATGCACCCCCTTGTAATTATGTTTCTGGTGACCCCAGCATCAAATGCTTTTTAGGGCATACATATGGAGCCAAAATGAGTTACCACTGTGAGTTTCATGGAAGTGAGACCTTCATAGCCAAAGTTAGGTGGGGGTGCATTTCACGGCAAGCAGAAAACCAGCCCTGCCGGAATATGCACCCCCTTGTAATTATGTTTCTGGTGACCCCAGCATCAAATGCTTTTTAGGGCATACATATGGAGCCAAAATGAGTTACCACTGTGAGTTTCATGGAAGTGAGACCTTCATAGCCAAAGTTAGGTGGGGGTGCATTTCACGGCAAGCAGAAATCCAGCCCTGCCGGAATATGCACCCCCTTGTAATTATGTTTCTGGTGACCCCAGCATCAAATGCTTTTTAGGGCATACATATGGAGCCAAAATGAGTTACCACTGTGAGTTTCATGGAAGTGAGACCTTCATAGCCAAAGTTAGGTGGGGGTGCATTTCACGGCAAGCAGAAATCCAGCCCTGCCGGAATATGCACCCCCTTGTAATTATGTTTCTGGTGACCCCAGCATCAAATGCTTTTTAGGGCATACATATGGAGCCAAAATGAGTTACCACTGTGAGTTTCATGGAAGTGAGACCTTCATAGCCAAAGTTAGGTGGGGGTGCATTTCACGGCAAGCGGAAATCCAGCCCTGCCGGAAATATACACCCCCTTGTAATTATGTTTCTGGTGACCCCAGCATCAAATGCTTTTTAGGGCATACATATGGAGCCAAAATGAATTACCACTGTGAGTTTCATGGATGTGAGACCTTCATAGCCAAAGTTAGGTGGGGGTGCATTTCACGGCAAGTAGAAAACCAGCCCTGCCGGAATATGCACCCCCTTGTAATTATGTTTCTGGTGACCCCAGCATCAAATGCTTTTTAGGGCATACATATGGAGCCAAAATGAGTTACCACTGTGAGTTTCATGGATGTGAGACCTTCATAGCCAAAGTTAGGTGGGGGTGCATTTAACGGCAAGCAGAAAACCAGCCCTGCCGGAATATGCACCCCCTTGTAATTATGTTTCTGGTGACCCCAGCATCAAATGCTTTTTAGGGCATACATATGGAGCCAAAATGAGTTACCACTGTGAGTTTCATGGATGTGAGACCTTCATAGCCAAAGTTAGGTGGGGGTGCATTTAACGGCAAGCAGAAAACCAGCCCTGCCGGAATATGCACCACCTTGTAATTATGTTTCTGGTGACCCCAGCATCAAATGCTTTTTAGGGCATACATATGGAGCCAAAATGAGTTACCACTGTGAGTTTCATGGATGTGAGACCTTCATAGCCAAAGTTAGGTGGGGGCGCATTTCACAGCAAGCGGAAATCCAGCCCTGCCGAAATATGCACCCCCTTGTAATTATGTTTCTGGTGACCCCAGCATCAAATGCTTTTTAGGGCATACATATGGAGCCAAAATGAGTTACCACTGTGAGTTTCATGGATGTGAGACCTTCATAGCCAAAGTTAGGTTTTGTCGCATTTAACAGCAAGCAGAAAACCAGCCCTGCTGGAATATGCACCCCCTTGTAATTATGTTTCTGGTGACCCCAGCATCAAATGCTTTTTAGGGCATACATATGGAGCCAAAATGAGTTACCACTGTGAGTTTCATGGAAGTGAGACCTTCATAGCCAAAGTTAGGTGGGGGTGCATTTCACGGCAAGCAGAAAACCAGCCCTGCCGGAATATGCACCCCCTTGTAATTATGTTTCTGGTGACCCCAGCATCAAATGCTTTTTAGGGCATACATATGGAGCCAAAATGAGTTACCACTGTGAGTTTCATGGAAGTGAGACCTTCATAGCCAAAGTTAGGTGGGGGTGCATTTCACGGCAAGCAGAAATCCAGCCCTGCCGAAATATGCACCCCCTTGTAATTATGTTTCTGGTGACCCCAGCATCAAATGCTTTTTAGGGCATACATATGGAGCCAAAATGAGTTACCACTGTGAGTTTCATGGAAGTGAGATCTTCATAGCCAAAGTTAGGTGGGGGTGCATTTCACGGCAAGCAGAAATCCAGCCCTGCCGGAATATGCACCCCCTTGTAATTATGTTTCTGGTGACCCCAGCATCAAATGCTTTTTAGGGCATACATATGGAGCCAAAATGAGTTACCACTGTGAGTTTCATGGATGTGAGACCTTCATAGCCAAAGTTAGGTGGGGGTGCATTTCACGGCAAGCGGAAATCCAGCCCTGCCGGAATATGCACCCCCTTGTAATTATGTTTCTGGTGACCCCAGCATCAAATGCTTTTTAGGGCATACATATGGAGCCAAAATGAGTTACCACTGTGAGTTTCATGGAAGTGAGACCTTCATAGCCAAAGTTAGGTGGGGGTGCATTTCACGGCAAGCAAAAATCCAGCCCTGCCGAAATATGCACCCCCTTGTAATTATGTTTCTGGTGACCCCAGCATCAAATGCTTTTTAGGGCATACATATGGAGCCAAAATGAGTTACCACTGTGAGTTTCATGGATGTGAGACCTTCATAGCCAAAGTTAGGTGGGGGTGCTTTTCACGGCAAGTAGAAAACCAGCCCTGCCGGAATATGCACCCCCTTGTAATTATGTTTCTGGTGACCCCAGCATCAAATGCTTTTTAGGGCATACATATGGAGCCAAAATGAGTTACCACTGTGAGTTTCATGGATGTGAGACCTTCATAGCCAAAGTTAGGTGGGGGTGCATTTAACGGCAAGCAGAAAACCAGCCCTGCCGGAATATGCACCCCCTTGTAATTATGTTTCTGGTGACCCCAGCATCAAATGCTTTTTAGGGCATACATATGGAGCCAAAATGAGTTACCACTGTGAGTTTCATGGATGTGAGACCTTCATAGCCAAAGTTAGGTGGGGGTGCATTTCACGGCAAGCAGAAAACCAGCCCTGCCGGAATATGCACCCCCTTGTAATTATGTTTCTGGTGACCCCAGCATCAAATGCTTTTTAGGGCATACATATGGAGCCAAAATGAGTTACCACTGTGAGTTTCATGGATGTGAGACCTTCATAGCCAAAGTTAGGTGGGGGCGCATTTCACAGCAAGCGGAAATCCAGCCCTGCCGAAATATGCACCCCCTTGTAATTATGTTTCTGGTGAGCCCAGCATCAAATGCTTTTTACGGCATACTTATGGAGCTAAACTGAGTTACCACTGTGAGTTTCATGGAAGTGAGACCTTCATAGCCAAAGTTAGGTGGGGGTGCATTTCACGGCAAGCGGAAATCCAGCCCTGCCGGAATATGCACCCCCTTGAAATTATGTTTCTGGTGACCCCAGCATCAAATGCTTTTTAGGGCATACATATGGAGCCAAAATGAGTTACCACTGTGAGTTTCATGGATGTGAGACCTTCATAGCCAAAGTTAGGTGGGGGTGCATTTCACGGCAAGTAGAAAACCAGCCCTGCCGGAATATGCACCCCCTTGTAATTATGTTTCTGGTGACCCCAGCATCAAATGCTTTTTAGGGCATACATATGGAGCCAAAATGAGTTACCACTGTGAGTTTCATGGATGTGAGACCTTCATAGCCAAAGTTAGGTGGGGGTGCATTTAACGGCAAGCAGAAAACCAGCCCTGCCGGAATATGCACCCCCTTGTAATTATGTTTCTGGTGACCCCAGCATCAAATGCTTTTTAGGGCATACATATGGAGCCAAAATGAGTTACCACTGTGAGTTTCATGGATGTGAGACCTTCATAGCCAAAGTTAGGTGGGGGTGCATTTAACGGCAAGCAGAAAACCAGCCCTGCCGGAATATGCACCCCCTTGTAATTATGTTTCTGGTGACCCCAGCATCAAATGCTTTTTAGGGCATACATATGGAGCCAAAATGAGTTACCACTGTGAGTTTCATGGATGTGAGACCTTCATAGCCAAAGTTAGGTGGGGGCGCATTTCACAGCAAGCGGAAATCCAGCCCTGCCGAAATATGCACCCCCTTGTAATTATGTTTCTGGTGACCCCAGCATCAAATGCTTTTTAGGGCATACATATGGAGCCAAAATGAGTTACCACTGTGAGTTTCATGGATGTGAGACCTTCATAGCCAAAGTTAGGTGGGGGTGCATTTAACAGCAAGCAGAAAACCAGCCCTGCCGGAATATGCACCCCCTTGTAATTATGTTTCTGGTGACCCCAGCATCAAATGCTTTTTAGGGCATACATATGGAGCCAAAATGAGTTACCACTGTGAGTTTCATGGAAGTGAGACCTTCATAGCCAAAGTTAGGTGGGGGTGCATTTCACGGCAAGCAGAAAACCAGCCCTGCCGGAATATGCACCCCCTTGTAATTATGTTTCTGGTGACCCCAGCATCAAATGCTTTTTAGGGCATACATATGGAGCCAAAATGAGTTACCACTGTGAGTTTCATGGAAGTGAGACCTTCATAGCCAAAGTTAGGTGGGGGTGCATTTCACGGCAAGCAGAAATCCAGCCCTGCCGAAATATGCACCCCCTTGTAATTATGTTTCTGGTGACCCCAGCATCAAATGCTTTTTAGGGCATACATATGGAGCCAAAATGAGTTACCACTGTGAGTTTCATGGAAGTGAGATCTTCCTAGCCAAAGTTAGGTGGGGGTGCATTTCACGGCAAGCAGAAATCCAGCCCTGCCGGATCATGCACCTCCTTGTAATTATGTTTCTGGTGACCCCAGCATCAAATGCTTTTTAGGGCATACATATGGAGCCAAAATGAGTTAACACTGAGTTTCATGGAAGTGAGACCTTCATAGCCAAAGTTAGGTGGGGGTGCATTTCACAGCAAGCGGAAATCCAGCCCTGCCGGAATATGCACCCCCTTGTAATTATGTTTCTGGTGACCCCAGCATCAAATGCTTTTTAGGGCATACATATGGAGCCAAAATGAGTTACCACTGTGAGTTTCATGGAAGTGAGACCTTCATAGCCAAAGTTAGGTGGGGGTGCATTTCACGGCAAGCAAAAATCCAGCCCTGCCGAAATATGCACCCCCTTGTAATTATGTTTCTGGTGACCCCAGCATCAAATGCTTTTTAGGGCATACATATGGAGCCAAAATGAGTTACCACTGTGAGTTTCATGGATGTGAGACCTTCATAGCCAAAGTTAGGTGGGGGTGCTTTTCACGGCAAGTAGAAAACCAGCCCTGCCGGAATATGCACCCCCTTGTAATTATGTTTCTGGTGACCCCCGCATCAAATGCTTTTTAGGGCATACATATGGAGCCAAAATGAGTTACCACTGTGAGTTTCATGGATGTGAGACCTTCATAGCCAAAGTTAGGTGGGGGTGCATTTCACAGCAAGCGGAAATCCAGCCCTGCCGAAATATGCACCCCCTTGTAATTATGTTTCTGGTGACCCCAGCATCAAATGCTTTTTAGGGCATACATATGGAGCCAAAATGAGTTACCACTGTGAGTTTCATGGATGTGAGACCTTCATAGCCAAAGTTAGGTGGGGGTGCATTTAACGGCAAGCAGAAAACCAGCCCTGCCGGAATATGCACCCCCTTGTAATTATGTTTCTGGTGACCCCAGCATCAAATGCTTTTTAGGGCATACATATGGAGCCAAAATGAGTTACCACTGTGAGTTTCATGGATGTGAGACCTTCATAGCCAAAGTTAGGTGGGGGTGCATTTCACGGCAAGCAGAAATCCAGCCCTGCCGAAATATGCACCCCCTTGTAATTATGTTTCTGGTGACCCCAGCATCAAATGCTTTTTAGGGCATACATATGGAGCCAAAATGAGTTACCACTGTGAGTTTCATGGATGTGAGACCTTCATAGCCAAAGTTAGGTGGGGGTGCATTTAACGGCAAGCAGAAAACCAGCCCTGCCGGAATATGCACCCCCTTGTAATTATGTTTCTGGTGACCCCAGCATCAAATGCTTTTTAGGGCATACATATGGAGCCAAAATGAGTTACCACTGTGAGTTTCATGGAAGTGAGACCTTCTTAGCCAAAGTTAGGTGGGGGTGCATTTCACGGCAAGCAGAAAACCAGCCCTGCCGGAATATGCACCCCCTTGTAATTATGTTTCTGGTGACCCCAGCATCAAATGCTTTTTAGGGCATACATATGGAGCCAAAATGAGTTACCACTGTGAGTTTCATGGATGTGAGACCTTCATAGCCAAAGTTAGGTGGGGGTGCATTTCACGGCAAGCAGAAATCCAGCCCTGCCGAAATATGCACCCCCTTGTAATTATGTTTCTGGTGACCCCAGCATCAAATGCTTTTTAGGGCATACATATGGAGCCAAAATGAGTTACCACTGTGAGTTTCATGGATGTGAGACCTTCATAGCCAAAGTTAGGTGGGGGTGCATTTAACGGCAAGCAGAAAACCAGCCCTGCCGGAATATGCACCCCCTTGTAATTATGTTTCTGGTGACCCCAGCATCAAATGCTTTTTAGGGCATACATATGGAGCCAAAATGAGTTACCACTGTGAGTTTCATGGATGTGAGACCTTCATAGCCAAAGTTAGGTGGGGGTGCATTTCACGGCAAGCGGAAATCCAGCCCTGCCGGAATATGCACCCCCTTGTAATTATGTTTCTGGTGACCCCAGCATCAAATGCTTTTTAGGGCATACATATGGAGCCAAAATGAGTTACCACTGTGAGTTTCATGGATGTGAGACCTTCATAGCCAAAGTTAGGTGGGGGTGCATTTCACGGCAAGTAGAAAACCAGCCCTGCCGGAATATGCACCCCCTTGTAATTATGTTTCTGGTGACCCCCGCATCAAATGCTTTTTAGGGCATACATATGGAGCCAAAATGAGTTACCACTGTGAGTTTCATGGATGTGAGACCTTCATAGCCAAAGTTAGGTGGGGGTGCATTTAACGGCAAGCAGAAAACCAGCCCTGCCGGAATATGCACCCCCTTGTAATTATGTTTCTGGTGACCCCAGCATCAAATGCTTTTTAGGGCATACATATGGAGCCAAAATGAGTTACCACTGTGAGTTTCATGGATGTGAGACCTTCATAGCCAAAGTTAGGTGGGGGTGCATTTAACGGCAAGCAGAAAACCAGCCCTGCCGGAATATGCACCCCCTTGTAATTATGTTTCTGGTGACCCCAGCATCAAATGCTTTTTAGGGCATACATATGGAGCCAAAATGAGTTACCACTGTGAGTTTCATGGATGTGAGACCTTCATAGCCAAAGTTAGGTGGGGGTGCATTTAACGGCAAGCAGAAAACCAGCCCTGCCGGAATATGCACCCCCTTGTAATTATGTTTCTGGTGACCCCAGCATCAAATGCTTTTTAGGGCATACATATGGAGCCAAAATGAGTTACCACTGTGAGTTTCATGGATGTGAGACCTTCATAGCCAAAGTTAGGTGGGGGTGCATTTCACGGCAAGCAGAAATCCAGCCCTGCCGGAATATGCACCCCCTTGTAATTATGTTTCTGGTGACCCCAGCATCAAATGCTTTTTAGGGCATACATATGGAGCCAAAATGAGTTACCACTGTGAGTTTCATGGATGTGAGACCTTCATAGCCAAAGTTAGGTGGGGGTGCATTTAACGGCAAGCAGAAAACCAGCCCTGCCGGAATATGCACCCCCTTGTAATTATGTTTCTGGTGACCCCAGCATCAAATGCTTTTTAGGGCATACATATGGAGCCAAAATGAGTTACCACTGTGAGTTTCATGGAAGTGAGACCTTCATAGCCAAAGTTAGGTGGGGGTGCATTTCACGGCAAGCAGAAATCCAGCCCTGCCGGAATATGCACCCCCTTGTAATTATGTTTCTGGTGACCCCAGCATCAAATGCTTTTTAGGGCATACATATGGAGCCAAAATGAGTTACCACTGTGAGTTTCATGGAAGTGAGACCTTCATAGCCAAAGTTAGGTGGGGGTGCATTTCACGGCAAGCAGAAATCCAGCCCTGCCGGAATATGCACCCCCTTGTAATTATGTTTCTGGTGACCCCAGCATCAAATGCTTTTTAGGGCATACATATGGAGCCAAAATGAGTTACCACTGTGAGTTTCATGGATGTGAGACCTTCATAGCCAAAGTTAGGTGGGGTTGCATTTCACTGCAAGCGGAAATCCAGCCCTGCTGGAATATGCACCCCCTTGTAATTATGTTTCTGGTGACCCCAGCATCAAATGCTTTTTAGGGCATACATATGGAGCCAAAATGAGTTACCACTGTGAGTTTCATGGAAGTGAGACCTTCATAGCCAAAGTTAGGTGGGGGTGCATTTCACGGCAAGTAGAAAACCAGCCCTGCCGGAATATGCACCCCCTTGTAATTATGTTTCTGGTGAGCCCAGCATCAAATGCTTTTTAGGGCATACATATGGAGCCAAAATGAGTTACCACTGTGAGTTTCATGGATGTGAGACCTTCATAGCCAAAGTTAGGTGGGGGTGCATTTCACGGCAAGCAGAAATCCAGCCCTGCCGAAATATGCACCCCCTTGTAATTATGTTTCTGGTGACCCCAGCATCAAATGCTTTTTAGGGCATACATATGGAGCCAAAATGAGTTACCACTGTGAGTTTCATGGATGTGAGACCTTCATAGCCAAAGTTAGGTGGGGGTGCATTTAACGGCAAGCAGAAAACCAGCCCTGCCGGAATATGCACCCCCTTGTAATTATGTTTCTGGTGACCCCAGCATCAAATGCTTTTTAGGGCATACATATGGAGCCAAAATGAGTTACCACTGTGAGTTTCATGGATGTGAGACCTTCATAGCCAAAGTTAGGTGGGGGTGCATTTAACGGCAAGCAGAAAACCAGCCCTGCCGGAATATGCACCCCCTTGTAATTATGTTTCTGGTGACCCCAGCATCAAATGCTTTTTAGGGCATACATATGGAGCCAAAATGAGTTACCACTGTGAGTTTCATGGATGTGAGACCTTCATAGCCAAAGTTAGGTGGGGGTGCTTTTCACGGCAAGTAGAAAACCAGCCCTGCCGAAATATGCACCCCCTTGTAATTATGTTTCTGGTGACCCCAGCATCAAATGCTTTTTAGGGAATACATATGGAGCCAAAATGAGTTACCACTGTGAGTTTCATGGATGTGAGACCTTCATAGCCAAAGTTAGGTATGGGTGAATTTCACGGCAAGCAGAAAACCAGCCCTGCCGGAATATGCACCCCCTTGTAATTATGTTTCTGGTGACCCCAGCATCAAATGCTTTTTAGGGCATACATATGGAGCCAAAATGAGTTACCACTGTGAGTTTCATGGAAGTGAGACCTTCATAGCCAAAGTTAGGTGGGGGTGCATTTCACGGCAAGCAGAAAACCAGCCCTGCCGGAATATGCACCCCCTTGTAATTATGTTTCTGGTGACCCCAGCATCAAATGCTTTTTAGGGCATACATATGGAGCCAAAATGAGTTACCACTGTGAGTTTCATGGAAGTGAGATCTTCCTAGCCAAAGTTAGGTGGGGGTGCATTTCACGGCAAGCAGAAATCCAGCCCTGCCGGAATATGCACCCCCTTGTAATTATGTTTCTGGTGACCCCAGCATCAAATGCTTTTTAGGGCATACATATGGAGCCAAAATGAGTTACCACTGTGAGTTTCATGGAAGTGAGACCTTCATAGCCAAAGTTAGGTGGGGGTGCATTTCACGGCAAGCGGAAATCCAGCCCTGCCGGAATATGCACCCCCTTGTAATTATGTTTCTGGTGACCCCAGCATCAAATGCTTTTTAGGGCATACATATGGAGCCAAAATGAGTTACCACTGTGAGTTTCATGGAAGTGAGACCTTCATAGCCAAAGTTAGGTGGGGGTGCATTTCACGGCAAGCAAAAATCCAGCCCTGCCGAAATATGCACCCCCTTGTAATTATGTTTCTGGTGACCCCAGCATCAAATGCTTTTTAGGGCATACATATGGAGCCAAAATGAGTTACCACTGTGAGTTTCATGGATGTGAGACCTTCATAGCCAAAGTTAGGTGGGGGTGCTTTTCACGGCAAGTAGAAAACCAGCCCTGCCGGAATATGCACCCCCTTGTAATTATGTTTCTGGTGACCCCCGCATCAAATGCTTTTTAGGGCATACATATGGAGCCAAAATGAGTTACCACTGTGAGTTTCATGGATGTGAGACCTTCATAGCCAAAGTTAGGTGGGGGTGCATTTAACGGCAAGCAGAAAACCAGCCCTGCCGGAATATGCACCCCCTTGTAATTATGTTTCTGGTGACCCCAGCATCAAATGCTTTTTAGGGCATACATATGGAGCCAAAATGAGTTACCACTGTGAGTTTCATGGATGTGAGACCTTCATAGCCAAAGTTAGGTGGGGGTGCATTTAACGGCAAGCAGAAAACCAGCCCTGCCGGAATATGCACCCCCTTGTAATTATGTTTCTGGTGACCCCAGCATCAAATGCTTTTTAGGGCATACATATGGAGCCAAAATGAGTTACCACTGTGAGTTTCATGGATGTGAGACCTTCATAGCCAAAGTTAGGTGGGGGCGCATTTCACAGCAAGCGGAAATCCAGCCCTGCCGAAATATGCACCCCCTTGTAATTATGTTTCTGGTGACCCCAGCATCAAATGCTTTTTAGGGCATACATATGGAGCCAAAATGAGTTACCACTGTGAGTTTCATGGATGTGAGACCTTCATAGCCAAAGTTAGGTGGGGGTGCATTTAACGGCAAGCAGAAAACCAGCCCTGCCGGAATATGCACCACCTTGTAATTATGTTTCTGGTGACCCCAGCATCAAATGCTTTTTAGGGCATACATATGGAGCCAAAATGAGTTACCACTGTGAGTTTCATGGATGTGAGACCTTCCTAGCCAAAGTTAGGTGGGGGTGCATTTAACGGCAAGCAGAAAACCAGCCCTGCCGGAATATGCACCCACTTGTAATTATGTTTCTGGTGACCCCAGCATCAAATGCTTTTTAGGGAATACATATGGAGCCAAAATGAGTTACCACTGTGAGTTTCATGGAAGTGAGACCTTCATAGCCAAAGTTAGGTGGGGGCGCATTTCACCGCAAGCTGAAATCCAGCCCTGCCGAAATATGCACCCCCTTGTAATTATGTTTCTGGTGACCCCAGCATCAAATGCTTTTTAGGGCATACATATGGAGCCAAAATGAGTTACCACTGTGAGTTTCATGGAAGTGAGACCTTCATAGCCAAAGTTAGGTGGGGGTGCATTTCACGGCAAGCAGAAATCCAGCCCTGCCGGAATATGCACCCCCTTGTAATTATGTTTCTGGTGACCCCAGCATCAAATGCTTTTTAGGGCATACATATGGAGCCAAAATGAGTTACCACTGTGAGTTTCATGGAAGTGAGACCTTCATAGCCAAAGTTAGGTGGGGGTGCATTTCACGGCAAGCGGAAATCCAGCCCTGCCGGAATATGCACCCCCTTGTAATTATGTTTCTGGTGACCCCAGCATCAAATGCTTTTTAGGGCATACATATGGAGCCAAAATGAGTTACCACTGTGAGTTTCATGGATGTGAGACCTTCATAGCCAAAGTTAGGTGGGGGTGCATTTCACGGCAAGCGGAAATCCAGCCCTGCCGGAATATGCACCCCCTTGTAATTATGTTTCTGGTGACCCCAGCATCAAATGCTTTTTAGGGCATACATATGGAGCCAAAATGAGTTACCACTGTGAGTTTCATGGATGTGAGACCTTCATAGCCAAAGTTAGGTGGGGGTGCATTTCACGGCAAGCAAAAATCCAGCCCTGCCGAAATATGCACCCCCTTGTAATTATGTTTCTGGTTACCCCAGCATCAAATGCTTTTTAGGGCATACATATGGAGCCAAAATGAGTTACCACTGTGAGTTTCATGGATGTGAGACCTTCATAGCCAAAGTTAGGTGGGGGTGCTTTTCACGGCAAGTAGAAAACCAGCCCTGCCGGAATATGCACCCCCTTGTAATTATGTTTCTGGTGACCCCCGCATCAAATGCTTTTTAGGGCATACATATGGAGCCAAAATGAGTTACCACTGTGAGTTTCATGGATGTGAGACCTTCATAGCCAAAGTTAGGTGGGGGCGCATTTCACAGCAAGCGGAAATCCAGCCCTGCCGAAATATGCACCCCCTTGTAATTATGTTTCTGGTGACCCCAGCATCAAATGCTTTTTAGGGCATACATATGGAGCCAAAATGAGTTACCACTGTGAGTTTCATGGATGTGAGACCTTCATAGCCAAAGTTAGGTGGGGGTGCATTTAACGGCAAGCAGAAAACCAGCCCTGCCGGAATATGCACCCCCTTGTAATTATGTTTCTGGTGACCCCAGCATCAAATGCTTTTTAGGGCATACATATGGAGCCAAAATGAGTTACCACTGTGAGTTTCATGGAAGTGAGACCTTCATAGCCAAAGTTAGGTGGGGGTGCATTTCACGGCAAGCAGAAAACCAGCCCTGCCGGAATATGCACCCCCTTGTAATTATGTTTCTGGTGACCCCAGCATCAAATGCTTTTTAGGGCATACATATGGAGCCAAAATGAGTTACCACTGTGAGTTTCATGGAAGTGAGATCTTCCTAGCCAAAGTTAGGTGGGGGTGCATTTCACGGCAAGCAGAAATCCAGCCCTGCCGGATCATGCACCTCCTTGTAATTATGTTTCTGGTGACCCCAGCATCAAATGCTTTTTAGGGCATACATATGGAGCCAGAATGAATTACCACTGTGAGTTTCATGGAAGTGAGACCTTCATAGCCAAAGTTAGGTGGGGGTGCATTTCACGGCAAGCGGAAATCCAGCCCTGCCGGAAATATACACCCCCTTGTAATTATGTTTCTGGTGAGCCCAGCATCAAATGCTTTTTATGGCATACTTATGGAGCCAAACTGAGTTAGCACTGTGAGTTTCATGGAAGTTAGACCTTCATAGCCAAAGTTAGATGGGGGTGCATTTCACGGCAAGCAAAAATCCAGCACTACTGAAATATGCCCCCTTGTAATTATGTTTTTGGTGACCCCAGCATCAAATGCTTTTTAGGGCATACATATGGAGCCAAAATGAGTTACCACTGTGAGTTTCATGGATGTGAGACCTTCATAGCCAAAGTTAGGTGGGGGTGCTTTTCACGGCAAGTAGAAAACCAGCCCTGCCGGAATATGCACCCCCTTGTAATTATGTTTCTGGTGACCCCCGCATCAAATGCTTTTTAGGGCATACATATGGAGCCAAAATGAGTTACCACTGTGAGTTTCATGGATGTGAGACCTTCATAGCCAAAGTTAGGTGGGGGTGCATTTAACGGCAAGCAGAAAACCAGCCCTGCCGGAATATGCACCCCCTTGTAATTATGTTTCTGGTGACCCCAGCATCAAATGCTTTTTAGGGCATACATATGGAGCCAAAATGAGTTACCACTGTGAGTTTCATGGATGTGAGACCTTCATAGCCAAAGTTAGGTGGGGGCGCATTTCACAGCAAGCGGAAATCCAGCCCTGCCGAAATATGCACCCCCTTGTAATTATGTTTCTGGTGACCCCAGCATCAAATGCTTTTTAGGGAATACATATGGAGCCAAAATGAGTTACCACTGTGAGTTTCATGGATGTGAGACCTTCATAGACAAAGTTAGGTATGGGTGAATTTCACTGCAAGCAGAAAACCAGCCCTGCCGGAATATGCACCCCCTTGTAATTATGTTTCTGGTGACCCCAGCATCAAATGCTTTTTAGGGCATACATATGGAGCCAAAATGAGTTACCACTGTGAGTTTCATGGAAGTGAGATCTTCCTAGCCAAAGTTAGGTGGGGGTGCATTTCACGGCAAGCAGAAAACCAGCCCTGCCGGAATATGCACCCCCTTGTAATTATGTTTCTGGTGAGCCCAGCATCAAATGCTTTTTACGGCATACTTATGGAGCTAAACTGAGTTACCACTGTGAGTTTCATGGAAGTGAGACCTTCATAGCCAAAGTTAGGTGGGGGTGCATTTCACGGCAAGCAGAAATCCAGCCCTACTGAAATATGCACCCCCTTGTAATTATGTTTCTGGTGACCCCAGCATCAAATGCTTTTTAGGGCATACATATGGAGCCAAAATGAGTTACCACTGTGAGTTTCATGGATGTGAGACCTTCATAGCCAAAGTTAGGTGGGGGTGCTTTTCACGGCAAGTAGAAAACCAGCCCTGCCGGAATATGCACCCCCTTGTAATTATGTTTCTGGTGACCCCCGCATCAAATGCTTTTTAGGGAATACATATGGAGCCAAAATGAATTACCACTGTGAGTTTCATGGATGTGAGACCTTCATAGCCAAAGTTAGGTGGGGGTGCATTTCACGGCAAGCGGAAAACCAGCCCTGCCGGAATATGCACCCCCTTGTAATTATGTTTCTGGTTACCCCAGCATCAAATGCTTTTTAGGGCATACATATGGAGCCAAAATGAGTTACCACTGTGAGTTTCATGGATGTGAGACCTTCATAGCCAAAGTTAGGTGGGGGTGCATTTAACGGCAAGCAGAAAACCAGCCCTGCCGGAATATGCACCCCCTTGTAATTATGTTTCTGGTGACCCCAGCATCAAATGCTTTTTAGGGCATACATATGGAGCCAAAATGAGTTACCACTGTGAGTTTCATGGATGTGAGACCTTCATAGCCAAAGTTAGGTGGGGGCGCATTTCACAGCAAGCGGAAATCCAGCCCTGCCGAAATATGCACCCCCTTGTAATTATGTTTCTGGTGACCCCAGCATCAAATGCTTTTTAGGGCATACATATGGAGCCAAAATGAGTTACCACTGTGAGTTTCATGGATGTGAGACCTTCATAGCCAAAGTTAGGTGGGGGTGCATTTAACGGCAAGCAGAAAACCAGCCCTGCCGGAATATGCACCACCTTGTAATTATGTTTCTGGTGACCCCAGCATCAAATGCTTTTTAGGGCATACATATGGAGCCAAAATGAGTTACCACTGTGAGTTTCATGGATGTGAGACCTTCATAGCCAAAGTTAGGTGTGGGCGCATTTCACAGCAAGCGGAAATCCAGCCCTGCCGAAATATGCACCCCCTTGTAATTATGTTTCTGGTGACCCCAGCATCAAATGCTTTTTAGGGCATACATATGGAGCCAAAATGAGTTACCACTGTGAGTTTCATGGAAGTGAGACCTTCATAGCCAAAGTTAGGTGGGGGTGCATTTCACGGCAAGCAGAAAACCAGCCCTGCCGGAATATGCACCCCCTTGTAATTATGTTTCTGGTGACCCCAGCATCAAATGCTTTTTAGGGCATACATATGGAGCCAAAATGAGTTAGCACTGTGAGTTTCATGGAAGTTAGACCTTCATAGCCAAAGTTAGATGGGGGTGCATTTCACGGCAAGCAAAAATCCAGCACTACTGAAATATGCCCCCTTGTAATTATGTTTCTCGTGACCCCAGCATCAAATGTTTTTTAGGGCATACATATGGAGCCAAAATGAGTTACCACTGTGAGTTTCATGGAAGTGAGATCTTCCTAG